>CM050414.1:38661693-38819330 GCA_027564155.1 Gymnocypris eckloni scoliostomus | reverse complement strand
TTGAGCATCATACTTTTTTCCCAGTGTATTGTTACGGTTTAGCTCAAAGCTCCATGTGTTTCATAACTTTGTCATGTATTTATTTGGTCTTGATTATTAGCCTCCGGTGAAACAAATCATTTTTTATGATTCTGATTTTTAGGCTCTAAATATTACTTCTTGCTTACAGGGTTGGAACGACACGAGGGTTAATTAATGATAGAATGGGTGAACTATCCTTTAATCTTTTTATTTGACTTCTATATAGCAGCTGATACGTCATTATACAGTGCTGTTGTACACATGTAGTCAGAACGTGTTTATATAATTATTATATGTATAAGAGAAAACTACACGGTGCGGTACATTCATTTGCGCTGCTGCGTCACTTCCGGACCAGCGCCAAAGTCTCGCGATGACGCGCCGGGTGTTGCTAGGCGACTCAGAGGAGAGCGTTTGGTTCGGCAGTTAACCATACGAGCACAAAGTAACTAACTAACAGCGTGTTTACAGGGAAAGGTAAGCGATCTCTTATTAAAATCGTGTGTGGTCAGTTCGTTATCTGAACAGATGTCCTGCTGGAGAACAAGAAGAAGAAAGTAAACAGCTGTGTTGCTAATCTGTTAGCCTGCGTGTTGTTTCTTTCATGCTTTAGCTTGATTTACTTCGGTTTGTTACTGAAATACGGTATTTTACACCTCGTGTTCTCTGTACACTCACAACGACAGCAGACCGATGAGTGTGTCTCAAACAGTGATATAATATTCACATATAAACCATGTTTTAATGGCTCTCGTTACTCTGTGTTTGGAAAAGCACGCCTGTGAATTAGTCACTTTGTTGACTCGGTTATTTTATAATATTCCTGTATCTGCTAATGAATATGCTGTTGTTTTCAATGCCATTCCTTCTGGTGTGTCTTTTCTTTTGCAAGGTACCACATTTCCATGGCCATGTACTTACTCTCTATCTTTACTCGACACAATGATCGGAAGTGTGTGCTTTTCTGTAGACCAACAAAGAAATAACTATAAAATCAGAGCTCTCTTCCAGAAAGAGATAACAACAATTCCTTATGTAATACCATATTGGAATAATATTGTGGAGAATATACCTTGGGAGAAAGTATGGACTTTGCCACATAAGTATCTGCTTACCAATAAAATAAAATAAATAACATTTAAACTGATTCACAAATGTTACCCAACCAAAATCTTTCTTAGGAAATATAAGTCAGACATTGAAGTGAACTGCAGTTTTTGTCATTCATCTGAAGAAGACTTCATTCATTTGTTTTGGCAATGCACCTACACTGGAACATTTTGGGCAGACTTTTTAGTGTTTATCCAATCTTATTTTGTAAGTGACTTTTCTTTCTGTTTTAATGATGCTTTCTTTGGATTGTTTAACTACTCAAAAGAAAATACAGGAAAATATTATATAATTAATTTATGTTTTCTGTTAGCTAAATTTCATATTCATAAACAAAAGTTTACTGGCTCTAAACCTCTATTTGCTTTGTTAAAAGTTGATATATATAAGTATGTGGAAACTATCCAAAATTCTGCTAACTTGAAAGCTATGAAAACTGTATCTCTGTACTCATCCCTTGTGTCTGCTTAAAATGTAATGTTATTACCTTATTGTCATTTATTTTTTTGTTAACCCTGGCAAGTCTGAGTGTATATTCTTTAGAATTTTATTTATTTTATTATTATTATTATTATTATTATTTTTATTTCTTTATCTTTGTGTATAATTGTAACTGTTAATGTTTGCAATGTTTAATTAAACAAGAAAAAAGTTTAATGAACGATTCACTCTGTTGAATCGGTTCTTTTCTAAGAATGTGACATGTTTAAGGTTCAAGGTTTCTTTATTTGTCACATAATAAATTATACAGGGTATAATCAGAAGTGAAATGTAAAAAAAAAAAAAACTCCTTCGAACCGGTATTGAACCAGCGACCTAATGATAGCCATCATATCATCTACAGTCCTCCTCTCTACCAACTCCGCTAAAGCTGGGGAACAATAGTCTGTATAGGCGGGGGAAGAAGAAGGGGAAGGGGGAAGGAGGGGGAAGGAGGAAAAAGGAGAAAAGGAGGAAAAAGAGAGAAAAAATGAAGTGAAATGAGAGTTAATATTGACTATGCTGCCCGTCAAAAGCTACAGGACACATAAATTACATTATTAGTTTGAGAAATATGTCCATAGATAACAATTTGCATGGGGTGCTGTAGATCCAAAGGTTGCCGGTTCGAGCCCCGCCTGGAGCAGTCATCTCTAACCAAAAACTCTAACTGAAATATTACGAATCGTACAATTAATAGCTTATTAATTGATACAAATAGGACAATGGCTTATTTTTCATGTCAGTCATACAGTAAAATATATGTACTTAAGTGAAAATATGTATGTGACAACGATATAGATAATACTTTACTTAATGTACATAGCAATGCAATAAATATTATTATCAATTAGTTGCACTAGCGGACACCTACACATGTATGTTTTGTTTTGACTAAAATATATACAATTATTATTACTATATTCACATGTATTGTTTGTATATATGCTTTAGAAAACATATCCAATACCCAATCTAATTTATAAATCAAAGGAATTAGAATTGAAAGTTTGAAATTGTTTTCTCTGAGTGACTGTTTGCAATAAATAAAGATAAAGACCTTGCTGTTTAAATATATTCAACATTTATTACAAACTCTGAATTATCTCTTTCTTTCTATCTCACATACACAGTAGGCATATCATAGATACAAAGAAATTGAAGAACTATTTATAAAATACAAATATAAAATAAATCAACAAAATACACAAAGTAATAAAAGTAGAAGATTCTGGTCAGCTGGTAAAAACATATACAAATAAAATCAACACACAAAAACAGTAATCTACAGATAAAGATAAAATACAATGAAATTTAATAATAGAGAATACAACACCAACACTTCATAATTTTAGGAAAATATTGTTGACACCATTGTTGTATGGAATACACAACTACATGTCTGTGTCTCTCCAAACAAAGACATTTTTCCCCTCAACTGCACTGGTCATTTTACAATCTGTAATATTGTTTGACAGTGAATCATAAAAATGTGACCCCTTTCAATATGACATAGCTTTATGTTGTATGATTGTACACACATCACTTTATCTAAATTTACCTTTAGATACATGTCATGCCACTTTCTCTGGCGGGGTGCCGGCCTGTGTTTCTTGCCTCAGAAGGCCAGACCCCTACAGCAGCAAACAACAAACAACAAACAAACAAAATTAAGCTCAGATGAGCTTTATTTGTCACATACACAATTATACAGAGTATAATGAGGAGTGAAATGTGTTCTCTGCATTTAACCCATCCAAGTGGAGCAGTGGGCAACTGACTGTGCAGCGCTCGGGGGAGCAGTTGGGGGTTTGGTGCCTTGCTCAAGGGTCTCACCTCAGTCGTGGACACTTGCTGCTGGAGCTGGAACTTTGACAGGTGTGACATCCACTCCTCGTCGCCCACAGCCCTGTTCTTTTTCAGCTTGGACGCCATCTTCCATTACTAGAGTAAATCAAATTGTAACTATTAAATTTAAATCTGTAACTATTCAGTACATGGTATAACCATATCAACATGGGTAGTTTTAACTCATTACTATACAAATCCTGTATATAGATAGCATTTGTAAATCAGCAAATTCTAGCACACTTCACCTCAGTGTATAATATATTAATGCATAGTAGTCATACATATATAAGTCATTTAGTACAATCATATTAAGTTTATTATCAGTTGGTAAACACAAAGTCTCCTGTTATAACAGGTGGAATACCTGAATACAACACAAAACTCATTCATTTTGGGTGTAAAAAGGGAATAAACACCTGAATACAACACAAAACGTATTCATTTTGGGTGTAAAAAGGGAATACACACCTGCATACCACACAAAACTCATTCATTTTGGGTGTAAAAATTGAATAAACACCTGAATACAACACAAAACTCATTCATTTTGGCTGTTAAAATGGAATACAATTTCAGGTATTGTTCCAACGGCATACCTACGTTATAACCTACTAATTAACTTATAACAATATCAATCTTTTGATTCTCTGTCGAAAATACGTGTAAGCTAGCTATATTCATTCATAGCTAGCTAGCTAGCTAGCGAACTAAATAAAACAACACCTTATGTTACCTAAAACATGTAATAGTTTATTAAAAAAACGATTAAATGTTAACTCCAATATGGTTATTCTTATTATTAGCTAGCTAGTTAATTCAAATGAGGAATCTTACCCGGAGGGATTAAATTCCCAAATCGCTATAAGTTCAAAGACTAACTTAACGGCGGCTTTTTTCCCCCAAATAATTCACAAATATGTTATAAAATAATTCGCTGTAAGCGATGGAACGCGGACTTAATGCGCATGCTCCTGCATCCCAGCTTCAAGATGGAAAAGGGCCACGGTGATTGGCTGTCATAAGATGCAGAAAATGGAAAGGGCGAGATCTGATTGGCTGTCATAAGATGGAAAAGGGCCACGGTGATTGGCTGTCATAAGATGGAAATGGCGAAATCTGATAGGCTGTCATAAGATGGAAAATGGAAAGGGCGAGATCTGATAGGCTGTCATAAGATGGAAATGCAGAGACGTGATTTGTTGATATGAACAGACGCTCGGTCCCCACGCACCGCGAATGACTGTTTAATGAATGATTCACTCTGTTGACTCGGTTCTTTTCAATGAATCGGACATGTTCAATGAATGATTCACTCTGTTGGCTCGGTCCTTTTCTATGAATCGGACATGTTTAATGAATGATTCACTCTGTTGACTCGGTTCTTTTGTATGAATCGGACATGTTTAATGAACGATTCACTCTGTCACCACTATTGTAATATACCATACTTATTATTATTATTATTGTATCCGTTAGTTTTTATCTCCCTGCCTTAAAATACTGTTCCTGTCAGACCTGTCTCCACATGTCTTGTGTCTCCCTTCCTCTTGTGCCCATATATGGTCCTTCTTGTCCCCGTCTGTGTTTGATTACTCCTCACCTGTGGCTGTTTTCCCTGATTAAGTTCTGTGTTTATAAGCCCTGAGTTTCCCCTGAGTCTTTGTCCGTTCACTCATCTATTACGTTGTGTTGTCTGTATTCTGTTCATTAAATCCTGTTCGACTTACCTGAAGTGTCCGTCGTCCTTCCTGCCCGACACGCCCTGACAGTTCCAACTAATTAGTAATTTCTTTAAAATGACAAATCATTACTATCAAGAACCTTACAAAAACATCAATGATGCCAGCCATTACTAGAGCATTATCATGATCTTACCTTTAATTCTGTTCCAAATAATTAGTAATCCCTTTTGAAAGATTTGGTAATACTTAAGTCATTATTAGTGGATAGCCATTAGCTTCACTTTACAATATTTATACATTTTGCATTATTCACATTAAAAACCTGTATATAGTTGTTATTAGTAGTTCTCTTGGAAGTATGAAACAATAGTAGATATTAAGTAATTGTGAACTAACACATTCACCTGAGTGCTTTTACTCAATAAATCATTATACATTTACATTATATTTACATTGAGTTATTTAGCAGAGGCATTTTATCAAAGCAACTTACAAATGAGGACAATGGAAGCAATCAAAATCAACAAAAGAGCAATAAGATTGTGCTTAGTCTCAAAAACTACTTAGTAAAAAGTCTCAGCTGTAAAAAAGACTTTGATTCCCAAACATATTCTTGCTAAGTACAGCTGCTGTGGTCACCGAAAAAACTTTTACCCTGCAGGGACAAATCCAGAAATCAGAAACGCGAAAGAGTGAAAAAAAGTATAATTATATTTGACACGTTTAGTGCAAGCACAGAAAAAATTGACAAGCGTTAATAGGTCTTGAAAATTACAATGACATTTGAAATGGTAACATTTCAGAGCCAGATTGATGTACCCCTCCAGTGAATCCTCGGGGTGCCAATAAGGCCTCCTCCATAGCCGACTGGCGAGCCACTCCCACAAAATCCCTGGCATAAACCTCAATGGTGTGGTCTCCCTGGTGGACGTTGGGAATCTTAACTCTGCATTATCATTTTACAAAGTGGCAGTTTCATATGAAATAAATGAGGGGTGAACCTGTCATGAGAGATGAGGTCGAGGACTCAAATGCAGAGGAAATCAGGGTTTTAATAACAAGATCAAACAAAAGAACAAACCACCCCGAAGGGGAAAAACAAGCAGGCAGGCAGGCATAAGACTGGAGCACAGTCAACATGAAACACTCACGACGTAAGACAACGGATCAGCACAGGAGTGCAGACACAAGGAGACTATATAGGGAGACAAACGAGGGTAACGAGGGAGACACAGCTGGAGCCACTGAAACAATGATTAAGTAACAAGATGGGAGGGGACAGACAATCAACATGGGAGTACATGGCACCAACAAACAACAAGCCATGTGCTCAACACACAGAGACATCTGGTGGCCAGCCTGGGCACACCAGCAGGACCGTGACATAACTCCCCCTTTAAGGAGTGGATCCCAGACGCTCCACACACACTAAACAGAAAAATGTCTAGGAGGGAGGTGGGCCAGGCCCGTGGAGTGGAAGAGGGCCTGTAGCAATGGGCACACAGGGGTGCCAAGGTGGGGCTGGCCCTGGAGCGGGCTCTGTGGGTTCCCAGACCGGAGCGGGGTCCAGGACTGGAGTGGACTGCATGGGCTCCCGGAATGGAGCAGGCTCTGGAGCGGAGTCTGTGTGCTCCCGGACCGGAGCGGGCTCTGGAGCGGACTGCGTGGGCTCCCGGAACGGAGCGGGCTCTGGAGCGGACTCCGTGGTCTCCCGGATCGGAGCGGAATGCGCGGGCTCCCGGACCGGACTCCGTGGGCTCACGGGGCGGAGCGTGCTTTGGAGCGGACTGCGTGGGCTCTGGAGCGGACTCTGTCGGCTTACGGGGCGGAGCAGGCTCTTGAGCAGACTCTGTTGGCTCCCGGAACAGAGCAGGCTCTGGGGTGGACTCCATCCTGAAGGTTGAGCTGCTTAAACTCAGAGCCAGATTGATGTACCCCTCCAGTGAATCCTCGGGGTGCCAATAAGGCCTCCTCCATAGCCGACTGGCGAGCCACTCCCACAAAATCCCTGGCATAAACCTCAATGGTGTGGTCTCCCTGGTGGACGTTGGGAATCTTACGCCCTGGACCCATGGTTGCCGGTTGCCCCCTCTGCTGAGTCCTCATTGTGGCTGATCCGTTCTGTCACGAGAGATGAGGTCGATTACTCAAATGCAGAGGAAATCAGGGTTTTAATAACAAGATCAAACAAAAGAACAAACCACCCCGAAGGGGAAAAACAAGCAGGCAGGCAGGCAGGCATAAGACTGGCGCACAGTCAACATGAAACACTCACGACGTAAGACAACGGATCAGCTCAGGAGTGCAGACACAAGGAGACTATATAGGGAGACAAACGAGGGTAACGAGGGAGACACAGCCGGAGCCACTGAAACAATGATTAAGTAACAAGATGGGAGGGGACAGACAATCGACATGGGAGCACATGGCACCAACAAACAACAAGCCATGTGCTCAACACACAGAGACATCTGGTGGCCAGCCTGGGCACACCAGCAGGACCATGACAGAACCATGTTTATTTTTGCCTCTAAAAATTTACTTTTTCATCTTCATTTTATGTATAATTGATACGAATTAGCTAATTAATACAATTGTTACGAATTGCCATGAGACACATCCTTGTTACGTCTTAAAATTTTGCAATTCAATCTTACAAAATGTCTGCAGTTTTATTTTGCACTTCAGGGTTTGTTGATGTTGTGTTTTTCTGCAGCTCTTTGCGGCAGCGCTTTAGCAGATGAAGTGGATATTAGGAAAGCCATGTGGAAAAATATAAAAGGTGAAAAAAATTTGGGAGGACTGAATTTTGCTTAAAGTCAGCAGTTATTTTATCATCATCCTTTTTTATGTTTTTCAGATTTCTTTCGAAACGAAACAGCACTTGAGACAATGAGGGAGGGTAAAGCATTTATTACTGCTTTTATTTAAGTAGCTATTTTTTATTAAGTATAATTGCTTCTGGTTGTGGGAAAACTGATATCGTAAGATTACAAATTTGAATGTGGAAGTAGCGCTTTTTTTGCCGTGTGTTCATCTTTACTCAATATATATTGACAGAAGAGCATGAGAGGAGTGAGAGGAGACATGAAGCGATGAGAAGAGAGAGGAGACCAGATCTTGAACCCGAAGCAGGCCTGCGCTCTGTATCAGAGTGCAGCCCACTAGACTCCGACAAACGGGGGTTTCCTTCAGATGATCCAATCTCCCCGTCTGTAGATGAATGTTACCGTGCGCTCATAGATCTTGTGGACATGAATCTCTCTGCTTTGAATGGCAAAGATCCGTCTGGTTTTGATAAATCCATCAGAACAAATTTGAACGGTAAACCATACATCACAGTGAGAACCTGTTCCTTAATGACAAGTCATTTGTCAAGAATACATGTTATTTAAATTGAAAGCCATATTTCACATCAAAACTGCATTTAAAAATTGTCATTTGTGTTTGAAAAAAAAGCATCTGCTAAATATGCATTATATAATATTTATATAAGATAAAATTAACAAATAATAGGTAACACAATCTTGTCTACCCACATTTGTCATATGTTTTCTTACAGACCTCTCTGGAGGCAAAAGTCCAATGACGCTGGTTCGTCCAATGAAAACAATGGAAACTACTGATAAAAGAGCAGAAAGACGTTATATAAATAATTTCACCATGGATGTGTGTGACAGTTTGAGTGGTCAGATCACAAGTTGGCTATTTGGTAAGTTGAACTGTCTCTAATTTCCAAAAATTGGCATAAAACATAAGATTTATTTCAATTGCATATTAAATGTACATCCATTTGGATTACACAATAAACTGTGTAAAAAGTGATGCATATTTGTCAGTCATACATAAATAAAACAAGTCATATTTTTGAATTAGTCTTAATACCAATAAACGGAATATGTTTTAAATACACAGCAACCAGGTTTATATATTTAGCAGTATTTAATTGTTTGCTTACCATATGCACAATAAGCGGTCTGAAGATCCTGTAATGAAACAGTCGAGTCAAGAAGTCTACAGGGAAAATGGTTTGTTTAAAGAAATGGAGAACTTTAGAAAATGTATTTTGAAAAGTATAACTGTTTTACAGATGCGTGGATTAGTATTTGTAGATGCATGGCTCAGTGGATCTGGGGCAGTTCCTACACAACATGACAGGTGAGAAAAAAACAGCTAAAAATGTGCAATTCAATGAAAATAATAAAAGGACTCATTTTACACTTTGATCGATTAGATGGAGCAGTGCCCGCTGCTCTTCTGCAAAATGAGACGAGAGACTATATAGACGCCGGACTGTTGAACAACTCACCGTACTGCTCAGTGCTGAGAAAAGAACGAGACATTGACCTCATCATTTCCCTGGATTTCAGTCACGGAGATCCTTTCATGGTAGGCCTGGCTATTATACTCATAGAATTCTTTACACACCCCTCACAGGATGTGCAATGTGTTAATTTTATAGCTACAATGACAACATTTTAATAACTTTGAATCCATCTTCAAAATGTGTGTCTGTGTTACTCTGAATTACTATGGTACGCCTGTCAGGACGGAATTTGATTTCCCCTGATGTCCCCCCCCCCTCGCAACGCCACTGGTTTGAAGGTTTGGTGGTGTTGGAGTTTGTCACGTTCTTCCAGGTTTAAAGGGTGATGAACTCCAAGAGATGTTATTCTAGCTCTGTGGTGATTGGGAGCAGTGGCAGCTGGTGCTAAAAAATGTTGGGGGGGCGCAAACAAACTAAAAGTGCGGGCGATCTGGTCCAAGCTCCTTCATCTTTTTTTTTCTTCATCCGAACGCCTTGTGAACGGGTATTTTTGTAAAGATAAAACCGAATTGTCTTTCATCTGGAGATATTGCGCTTGCTTCCACATTAATTAGTACCTGTCTGTCAACTGACGAGCTGCTGCTGAGTGGAATGAGAGTCGTTGAGAACGGTCCAATCACACGAGGCCAAACATATAAAAACAATATTGATTCGCTCTAACAACAAAAGTGGGAGGGTTCGGGTGTGTACACCTACATATATGTATGTGTACCTACATATACACTTGTAAGGCCCGGCTCGATCGACCCAATGACGCAGTCGTTCAGCGGGTGAAGGCCTTTTGCGTATTACTGTCTTTCCTTTTTCACGACACAACAAGATTAAATGGAACACTTTTTCTTATATATTTTATCTCGTTATTTCATCTGACTCCATAAATGAAAAGGTTTTAATGATATCTGTGCATCATTAAAATATGAACGAATGATTGATTATTCTTTTCAGCTCTTTTTAATACTTTACCCGCTCAGATGTAGGGAAACTATATTGCTTAGAGGCCCTGTTTTTCACAGGTCTCACGGACACAATCTCGTCAGGCCCGGTCATCAATCAGAGGTAAATTATGGTTATGTATCTAAGATTTGCCGTTAATTCACACGTACACAATCAGAGACATCGAATAACCCCTTGAGCCCCTCAGAACTTTAGTTCAGTAAAGGTTTCTTGGCCACTATTAAATATGTTAGCAGATCAATGTACCGCACTTGTAATAGCTTTGGATTGGTCAAGTACTTGTTTAAAGTAACATTAAATCAAAAGTCAGAGGTATAGGCGCATCGAGTTTAGTCTGACCAGACGGCATTCGCCGTCCCTAAACGGAATTATTTACCCGCCTCTGCATCCAAGTAGACTTGAAATGATGCCGGATATTAGCCGTCGCTAAAACTGACGAGGCTTATGGAAATATACTGAATCCACTAATCTATTAGGGAGAAAGCAATCTTAGAGGCAGTCAGAATAGAATCAAACGTTACAATTTATTGACCAGGTAATCGAAGCAATAATTCAAAACTCCAATGTTACAAGAATAGAATCATCAGTTAACCATAACATAACAATAATTCAGGAATTTAAGAATTTGTAGAAATTACTACCTGGCAATGAAAATTACACACAGCGATTGTGTGGGCAGTCAACCTACAGACGCCTAGAACTTTGTGTCACGTTTCCTTATAAACCCAGATAATTCAATACGCCCACAAAAATGGTGGTATCTTGTTATTATAATTAGACTTTAGAATTTGCAACCAAATGGCTTCTTGGTATCCTGTGGCAGAGAATACTTATTTACATACAGGAGGTGGTTTGAATAGAAGATCAGGGGGAGGGCACACCTTTAAGTTGTACACTACACTTCTCATACTTTAGAACTTCTTTTAACTTTTCATTATGATTGGGAGAATGAGACCATTTTACCAGGCGCACTGAGACATTTCAAATGATATCAAACATGTATAGTTACTTTTTGTACATACATTACATTGCATGGGTTTTCAGTGAGTTCTAGGTGAGGAGGAGAGGGGAAGAAAAGGGGAGCAAGGGAAGATGATGAGTAAGTACAGGGTGTGAACTGCACTGTGTGTTGCGTCTCGGTTGCTGCTGTTACATATGCAAGAGATATTTTTGTTGATTCTCAGGAGCGCCTTTTGTCCTCTCGGGGACAAGGCTTACACACTCATTAGTCCGGCACCCCGCACACAAATATGAAAGAAATATAGTTTAGATTTTTAGATTTTCAATAAATTATAATATAACTAACAGTAGAATACTATGACTAAATTATTTGATTTAGTTAGTATTTGCGATATATTTTAAACTTATTTTTAACATGTTAAAGGGGGCTAACTTGAAGGGGGGGGCGGCGCCCCAGCGCCCCCTATTGACCAGCCGCCACTGATTGGGAGAGTTGAAGGTGATGCGAGAAGAGCGCAGAGCTCGAGACGTCAGCTGAAATCCGAGGATTTTTGGTTAATGAAAAGACAAGACCGTAGCCTGGCACAAACTTAAGGGTTCCAGAAAAGTTCTAGCTCAGCCTCCCCATTTTCTCAGAATCTAATTGCTCGTTTCCATTGAACGGTACGGTTCGGTACAGTACGGTACAATATGCAATTATGTCCATTTCCATTGTCAGAAGTTGTGAATGGTACCAAAATAGTATCCATACCACATTTTTGGTACCCTTCCATTGGGATACCTAGCACAGCAAAGGGTACCAAAAGGGTGGAGCTAAACTCACTGCAGAACGCTGATTGACTAGAATCGTCACTTGTGCGTGATGCAAGGCTTCTCCTTCACTCGTTCCGCTCTGCTGTGTTCGACTTATTACATCAGAGTGTGCAAACTCACAAAAAATATTAGTGTATTTTATAATTTTATATTTACATACAGACAAGCCATTTCTCAATATGCGTTCTTGTGGAATTTGTGAAACGTCATTGCCCAAAAACCCGCGTAATTTTCAAACTATTAATGTTTTTGGGTCATGAAATGTAGTTTTAAGAGTTTTTCAGGAGATAATGTAGTTTAAAATTCAAGTCTGCGGTTTATTTATAAAGATAGCGCCTATTTGAAAATTTGCTATGCCGTTTTCGGAGCTCCAGGTGATCACGGGGCGCTCAACGCTCGTGTATCCGCCTCGAGCAGTCTTACACTCGGCTAGTCCTTCCGACATTTACCGCTTGCTCTGATGTCTCTGTAGTGGTTAAACATGAGATACAATTAGTTTTGTGCATATTTAACAGGCATCCGTGTTCTCATTAATCTATTATGTGTTCCTGGTTACATCATTTTGGCTGAGCACAAAGTTTAACTTTATATTTATTTTGAACTTTACCATAGTTGTTCTGCCCATTGTCTGGTCATGGTGTAAGGGTGACATCTACAGGCCATTTTCAATATTTCAGTTTATTTCTCCTCCGTATACACGCATTGTTTAATTAGTGCAGCAACAGGCAACGTGTAGCAACGGTTTCAGTTCTGCTCGCGAATGATCATTGTCTTGGAAAAAGATATACTTGTAAGTAATTTACTATTTTGAGTCGATCTGTTGAGTGTTATATGTTGAGACAATGTTATTCCTTAAAGGTGAAAGTTGTAATAGATATGATAATGGGAGCAAGATTTCCATCACATGTATACGCACGTGCAGACCACACTCTTTCATATTCATACATATCAAGGAATTAATGTACAATTTGTAATTTCATTTCTGTTTTATTGTATTTCAGTTTTACAAATAATAAAAAGGAAGAGCAAAAGAAGTAAACATTCTGGAAAGAATAAACTGCTTCATGTGCATTTGTTAGCTAACTGTCTAGCTTCTTCAGAGCAACGTAGTTGCGAGGACAGTATAGTAAAAAAGTAACGAAGCAACAAGCAAGATTACAAGAGCTGTATTTACTACGCTGCAAAACCCTGTGAACAAAAATTTGAACAGTTGCTTGAAAACAAGATGGATCCAGACAAGGATGCTGAAACTGCCCAGCGATGTGGAGAGACGCGATCGCAAGTGTCCGGCTCCAGATATTCTTCACGCTCGAGTAGATCATCCGCCACTTCAGCAGCTGTTCGTGCTAGGGCAAAAGCCGAAGCGGCACGTGCAGAGGTGTCTTACGCTGAAAAAGAGGCAAAAATTATGAAAGAAAAAGCAGAATTAGAAGCTAATTTGCATGTGTTACAAAAACAAAGGGCAGCAGATGCAGCTTCGGCTGAAGCAGCAGTTTACGAAGCCGCAGTTGAATCAGAGGAACAGCTTAAGGATTTCTCAGAATTGGCTATTCAAGATGCAGCACAAAGAACCAACGAGTACGTGGAGACTCATTCTGTGGCTCAAGAGAACCAGGAACAGGTTCACATGCAGTCCATATCTCAAGCATCACAGCAGGTTCCAGGTTCTACATGCCCTCAGTTTACTCCGGGAGCTCCTAGGTTTCTTCATCTCTATCAGAGTAACACAGTTCAAGTCTCAACACCAAAAGTGAGCGTAAGAGACAGCAAAGGCTATGGTGCTCCACAGCATTCCACACACTATGCAAACTCTCCTGAATCCTCTCTCAGAGACTATCCAATGAGACCGCTAGAGACTACTGACTTAACAAGACATCTGATACGGGAATTAGTGAGTAGCGGCTACTGACGTCGATGACTGTCCAGAAAATTATTGGGCGTGGAAGACCTCATTTCAGAGTGTGACAAGAGACTTCAATCTAACCGCTAGGGAGGAGTTGGACATGCTCGAAAATGGCTCGGACCAGAATCTTCACAACAGGCAAAGAGGTCAGTGCATGCCCATAATCCTGCACTAGGTGTTCAGATGGCATGGCATAGGTTGGAAGAATGCTATGGTAGCTCTGAGGTCATTGAGGATGCTTTGCTAAAGAAACTGGAGAACTTTCCTAAAATCTCTAACAAAGACAAGGAGAAGTTGAGAGAGCTTGGAGACCTTTTGTTAGAAATTGATGCAGCTAAGTCAGGAGGCCACTTGCCAGGACTGGCTTATCTGGATACTGCCCGTGGAGTTAAACCAATCATTGAAAAGCTGCCGTATGGTTTGCAGGATAAGTGGATTGCTCAAGGCTCCAAGTACAAGGAAGATTACCATGTTTCTTTTCCGCCATTCAGTTTCTTCACCAGATTCATTGTTAGTCAAGCCAAGATCAAGAATGATCCAAGTTTCACATTCTCAATAAGCAACAGCCAAACTTCTGCAAAAGCAGAAATGTCTGCAGCAAAGTACAGTAATCGTTCATCTGTATCAGTCAGAAAGACAGACGTGTCAACAGTGCATAGAGTCTTTCAAAGGAAAAGCCCTGAAAAGCAACTGATCGAACCAGATAGTCAGTGTCCGATTCATAACAAACCTCATCCGTTGTCCAAGTGTCGTGAGTTCAGAAGTAGACACATAGATGATCGTAAAAGATACCTGAAAGAAAATGACATTTGTTTTCGATGTTGTTTAACCACTCAGCATTATGCGAAGGACTGTAAATTCAGCATAAAGTGCAAAGAATGCAATAGTGAGGAGCATACCAAAGCACTGCATCCCGGCCCAGCTCCCTGGGTTACAGAACCACCTACGGAAGTGAGCCAGCAAGGCGGGGAGAGGAAAGAGACAACGTCGACAGCTATTATATCCAAGTGCACAGAAATCTGTGGAAGTGTGATAAAGCCCAGATCGTGTTCTAAAATCTGTTTGGTGACAGTATATCCTTGTGGTAAGCCTCAAAGTGCTGTGAGGATGTACGCAGTATTGGATGATCAAAGCAATCGATCGTTGGCCAAGTCAAAGTTCTTCAATGCCTTTGGCATCACAGGAGAGTCATTCTCATATACCTTAAAAACATGCTCCGGTACTATGGAGAAAACAGGACGCAGAGCATCTGGCTTCATAGTTCAGTCCATCGATGGGAAGACTCAGGTAGAACTTCCTTCACTCATTGAATGTGATATGATGCCTGATGACAGATCTGAAATTCCAACACCTGATGTCACACAATACTTCCCTCATCTGAAATCTGTAGCAGACAAGATTCCAGAATGCGATCCTGATGCATCAATACCTCTGCTGTTGGGTAGAGATATATTGAGTGTTCATAAAGTACGTGAGCAAATCAATGGACCTCTTAACATGCCTTATGCCCAGAGACTAGATTTAGGTTGGGTTATAGTTGGAGAAGTGTGCTTAGGAGGAGCTCATAAGCCAAAGGATGTGAGGACTTTCAAAACAAATGTGCTATTAAATGGACGGCCATCTCTGTTCGAACCTTGCACGAACTACATGAAAATAAAAGACACTTTCAGTGCTCCTAAGCAAGAAGGTTGTACAGCTTCACTATGTTACCTAGGCGTTCCAACAGAGGAAACAGAGAGTTCAGATGATAGTGTGTTCGCTAGAACTCCTAATGATGACAAATCTGCACCGTCTATTGAAGATGGTGAGTTTCTTCGAATAATGGAAGAAGAAATGTATATCGATGAAACAAACCACTGGGTGGCACCACTGCCATTTCGTTCGAACCGACGTCGACTATCAAATAACAGAGCGCTGGCACAAAAACGTTTCCTTTCTTTACAACGCTCCTTTCAAAAAAATCCTGAGATGAAGAATCATTTTGTTCATTTCATGCAAAATATCTTTGATAATGATCAAGCAGAACCAGCACCTCCATTAACCCAAGACGAGGAGTGTTGGTACCTGACGACCTTTGGCGTTTACCACCCACAAAAGCCAGGGCAAATCAGAGTGGTTTTTGATTCAAGTGCACCTTATCAAGGCATCTCATTGAATTATGTTTTGCTTAGCGGCCCTGATCTGAATAACACACTTTTGGGTGTGTTACTGCGTTTTCGCAAAGAACAAGTTGCAATTAGTGCTGATATACAGCAAATGTTTTATTCGTTTGTAGTTAGAGAGGATCACCGAAACTACTTAAGATTTCTATGGTACAAAGATAATGACACCAGCAAGGACATTACAGAATTCCGAATGAAAGTACACGTTTTCGGAAACAGTCCGTCTCCAGCAATAGCTATCTATGGCTTAAAACGAACAGCGGATCAAGGAGAGGAAGAGTATGGAGAAGATGCAAAACAGTTTGTCATGAGGAACTTTTATGTTGATGACGGACTTACCTCAGTTTCTTCTGAAGCTGAAGCAATTAGTCTCTTGCAAAGGACTAGAGAAATGCTAGCGGAGTCAAACCTCAAACTACATAAATTGGCATCAAATAGAAATTCAGTTGTGGAGGCATTTTCTGCAAAAGAGAGAGCTAACATTCTAAAGGATCTAGTTCTCGGTGTTGACCCGTTACCCCTTCAAAGGAGTTTAGGAGTAAGCTGGAATCTACAGTCTGACACTTTCACTTTTCAAGTGTCAAAAGTGAGGCCATTCACACGAAGAGGAACCTTAGCTACTGTGAACAGTCTTTATGATCCACTGGGATTTGGGGCCCCCATAACCATACAAGGAAAAGCATTAGTGCGAGAACTTTCTGTAGACCAATGCGATTGGGACACACCTCTCTCAGCACACAGAGAAACGCAGTGGAGAGTATGGACTGATGATTTAGTTCATATTGAAACACTTAGTGTTCCCAGACCTTATGTACCAGTGTCACTGACTTCTACTGTTCAGAAGGAGATTTGCGTGTTCTCTGATGCTTCTACTGTAGCAATAGCTGCTGTAGCATACCTCAGAGTAGTAGAGGAGAATGGTCATTGTTATGTAGGCTTTATAATGGGCAAATCAAAGCTGGCTCCAAAACCAGCTCATACAGTGCCGCGTTTGGAGTTATGTGCAGCTGTTTTAGCAGTTGAACTCGCAGAATTGACAACCAGTGAAATGGACATTGAACTGCATTCAGTGAAATACTACACTGATAGTAAAATTGTATTAGGATACATTAACAATGCTTCTCAAAGATTCTCTGTTTATGTATCTAATAGAGTTGTACGGATCCGAAAATCAACCAACCCGGAACAGTGGCATTACATTGCTACAAGTCAGAACCCAGCAGACCACGCCACTAGACCAGTGCCAGCTGCTGAACTACAGAAAACAAACTGGTTCTCAGGTCCAGCATTACTACGTCAAACCTGTGTAAGTGAACACACTGAACCTGAAGTTTTCAGTTTAATTGACCCAGAATGACTGTGAAGTTCGTTCTGAGATAACATCCTTAGTGACGAAGATCAATACATGTCAGCTAGGATCACATAGATTCAGCAGGTTTTCCAGTTGGAAATCCCTTGTGAGAGGTGTAGCTGCTCTTATTCACACTGCCAAAACATTTTCCAGCAACACACAAAAAGGTTCATGTGCAGGCTGGCATCGTTGCAAAATGGCACAGTGTACAGTGAATTTTGCACTAGCAGAAACAACCATAATCAAATGTGTCCAACAAGAGATCTTCCAAAAAGAGTTAAAGTCTTTGTACAATGGCGAAAAGATCTCTTTGATCAAAGTTCTATTAAGAGTCTGAATCCCATCCTTGATCAGCACGGACTAATTAGAGTGGGAGGACACTTGTCAAACGCAGACATGACAAACGAGGAGAAACATCCTCTGATCATCCCAGCCAATCATCACATAAGCACTCTCTTGATCAAACACTACCACGAGAAGGTAGTTCACCAAGGACGTCACTTTACAGAAGGTGCACTACGCACAGCTGGCTTATGGATCATAAGAGCTAAGAAAAGTGTCTCCAACTTCATCAAAGGCTGTGTCATCTGTAAAAAACTCAGAGGACCATTGCAAGAACAGAAAATGTCAGATCTCCCCACAGACAGACTAGTTGTGGCCCCACCATTCACTTATGTAGGACTTGATGTTTTTGGACCCTGGAATGTTCTGTCACGCCGCACTCGGGGAGGCAGTGCAGAAAGTAAGAGGTGGGCAGTCATGTTCACTTGTTTATGTACCAGAGCAGTACACTTAGAGATACTCGAATCTATGTCATCTTCAAGCTTCATAAATGCCTTAAGAAGGTTTCTGTGTCTGCGTGGGCCTGTCAAGCAATTCAGATCTGACAGAGGCACAAACTTTATAGGAGCTTGCAAGGAACTCAAAATCAATACTGAAGATCCTGAGATTCAGAATTACCTACTGGACCATGGATGTACCTGGACATTCAATGCACCCCATTCATCTCACATGGGAGGAGTGTGGGAGAGAATGATAGGTATAGCCAGACGCATTCTAGACGCAATGCTGTTAGCAAACACTCGACTTACAAATGAGATTCTCGCTACACTGATGGCTGAAATAGCAGCTATAATTAACGCACAACCCTTGGTTCCTATTTCTACAGACGGCGAAAAAACTGAGATTTTTACTCCAGCAATGTTATTAACTCAAAAGGCTTATGCAACATCTGCACCTCCTGGAGAGTTCAACATTAAGGATATGTACAAGAGTCAATGGAAGCAAGTGCAGAGTCTTGCAGATACATTCTGGAAACGTTGGAAACAGGAATACTTGTCTACTCTCCAGACACGGAGAAAATGGACAGACGAGAAACCAAATGTTCAAGAAGGAGATGTTGTGTTGTTGAAAGACCCTCTAGTAAAACGGAATGAATGGCCAATGGGACTTGTTACAAAGGTCATTCCAAGTGCCGATGGGAAAGTTCGGAAAATTGAAGTGAAAACAATTAAACAAGGGACTGATAAAGTTTATCTTAGGCCCATTTCAAGCATAGTTGTTCTTCTGTCCTGTGAGAAATAACTTGATCATTTGTAAACATATTCAAATTATAAATGTTGCTATAAAAATAATATGGTATAAAAATTATACCAGACGAGGAGTGTTCTGCCCATTGTCTGGTCATGGTGTAAGGGTGACATCTACAGGCCATTTTCAATATTTCAGTTTATTTCTCCTCCGTATACACGCATTGTTTAATTAGTGCAGCAACAGGCAACGTGCAGCAACGGTTTCAGTTCTGCTCGCGAACGATCATTGTCTTGGAAAAAGATATACTTGTAAGTAATTTACTATTTTGAGTCAATCTGTAGAGTGTTATATGTTGAGACAATGTTATTCCTTAAAGGTGAAAGTTGTAATAGATATGATAATGGGAGCAAGATTTCCATCACATGTATACGCACGTGCAGACCGCACTCTTTCATATTCATACATATCAAGGAATTAATGTACAATTTGTAATTTCATTTCTGTTTTATTGTATTTCAGTTTTACAAATAATAAAAAGGAAGAGCAAAAGAAGTAAACATTCTGGAAAGAATAAACTGCTTCATGTGCATTTGTTAGCTAACTGTCTAGCTTCTTCAGAGCAACGTAGTTGCGAGGACAGTATAATAGTACAGCGCTGACTTTGTAGCATGCGTTTGACTGAATTGTTTGTTTTTGTCTTTAATTCCTCTTATATAAGACTCTTGTACTTTGTACTTATTAAATATATAAATATATATATATATATATATATACAGTGCTCAGCGTAAATGAGTACACCCCCTTTGAAAAGTAACATTTTAAACAATATCTCAATGAACACAAAAACATTTTCCAAAATGTTGACAAGACTAAGTTTTATATAACATCTGTTTAACTTATAACATGAAAGTAAGGTTAATAATATAACTTAGAGAACAAAATGTTCAGTTTTACTTAAATTAGGGTGATGCAAAAATGAGTACACCCCACTGAAAGTCTCTCGAGCAAAGCTAAATTTTAGATTACAAATGTCTAATTTAACAAGAATTCAACCACAGGTGAGTCTAATTATTAATTACACAGGTGACAGTTGACTATAAAAGGGTGTTACTTAAAGAAAACCCCTTCCCATTTCATGCTGTCAGCAATGGCACCACATGGAAGAGAAATGTCACAAGACCTCAGAAAGAAAATCATTTCTTTACACAAGAAAGGTGAAGGCTACAAGAAGATCAGCAAAGCTTTACTTATCAGTCAGAATACTGTAGCAAAAGTGGTACAAACATTTAAAAAAGATGGAACTGCAACCATCTCACAGAGATGTGTATGCCCGTGGTGTCAATGTAAACCTTACTCCCCTGACCTCAAATAGAGGCGCTCTAGCAACTGACGCTAGAGGCTGTAGCCTTTGGCGTTACTTGTTAGAGTGCCTGCCTCCTATGTGGGAATCCCGGGTTCGTGACCCGCTCGGCACTAGATACGAGTTGGGACGGTGCGGACCCGGGAGGGGGTGTTACACATGCTGACAGAGATGAAGACTACTGGGACTCTATACTCTGAAGTGATGAGACCAAGATAAATGTTTTTGGAACTGATGGCTTCTAAACTGTATGGCGTCGCAAAGGTGAGGAATACAAAGAAAAATGCATGGTGCCTACAGTGAAACATGGTGGTGGCAGTGTCCTTATGTGGGGCTGCATGACATTTTTTTCCCTGTCATTACCGCCACATCAGAGGCAGTACGGGTATCGCATTTACGTTTCATGAACTTTCAGGTTATACAGGTTTCTGTCGCTATGTGGGCGCTTAGTTGTTTCCTGTTATTTGGCCAAAATATCATTATTATAAAAGATTCAGCCCTTGGGCCGAGCTATTTCGCTGTGACTCAACAACAAAATTACATAAGGCACTCTTCTTTTCTGCTGCTTCAAAACAAAAACACAAACTTTAGCATTTATAAATATAGTGTTTCTTGAGTAAAGAAAACGCTGTACTTATTCAGTCAACATATTTACCTTCAGACAGCAAACAAGCTGAGAAGCTCTATGCGCCGCACTGCATTGACGAGAGAGGCGGGAAGAATAATGAGGTTTGACTGACAGTTTGAGGAGCCAATGGTGTAATGAGCTTTAGTGGCTGTGGTGTCACTTTTACTGATCCAGGATCATAGTAGTTATATTTCCATGTGTGTACCACGCGCGTTATGCACGAATACTACGCTAATGGCTATTACTATGTAGTAACAGGAATGTAAAAGTAGAGTGAACTTACGAATGCGTTTTGATCGTAATTTTAACATTTGAGAGTCATAAATCAAGCATTCTGCGTTAGTTCAGGCAGGCCTCGTAGTCAAGCTCCGCTATTAGCTGATTGGAGAAATTCAAACCCGGCCCCTATCAGCTGATCCGACTCAAGCTCTCAATTGGCAAATCTCAAACAGGGCGCCTTACTTAAACCTGGCTTCTGTTGTTTGCTTTGCTGCTTCCTCTGTATGCTGCTTGCAAGAACCTTACTGTATGTTGCCGTACAATGAAATTACACTTGTTTTTGACGTTACTCACCCAGCTGGTTATCATGTCTTCTGCTGCCAATGACGAAGATCCGTGGGTCGAATCAATCGAAGAATCTCAACAACATCAAAGCCAAACAGTGGAAGCTATTCTAGATGAGAACAATGTTTCTGTCCGTCGGAGCACTCGTTTGGCAAGTAAATCCTCTTGTCCTTCCGGCATTAGCGACTGGCCTCTGCCTAAGATATTGGAGGTTCTGTTTAAAAGCCATATCCCGGTTCCGACCGGAGCTACTCATGAGGAACTGTTTACCTTGCTTTGTGAAAGTATTGATGTCCCAGCTCCCCAGTCTCCACCTCCTCATCAAATATCCGGCAAGAAAAATATGCAGAAAAGGAAAAACCTCGAGCCGGCTTCCACTTTGGCCACTGGTGCACCCAAACGGGCATGTAGTCTTTCCAGCTCAGCCCGATCAAGCCACTCCACGATTCAAAACAATGATCCAGTGTTGTCAACATTGTTAAGTATCCAGTCTTCGATCTCTAACATAAACTCCAGAATCCAGGCTCTGGAGTCTGGCTCAGCATCCAGGATATCGGAAAATCTTCTCTCCGGCCCGGCTTCCTCGAACACCGCGTCAACCACGGTCACTGTGCGACTACCTGGAGCCGAGCAACAGGTTGATGACGTCATTCCGGCGACAATCCCGCGGAGGACTATGGGAAGTGCAGTTCCCGTGTCCACTGGTTCTACATTCTTTTCGCCATCTGCTGCAATCTCCCATCAGTTGAGAAGCCAAATAATCGCAGGTAATGATGTCAACCTTGTAAAAATATTACTGGGCCCAGAATTAAGTGACGGGCGTGTTGTTGATTGTGGCGATGTGTCCGTCATGCTTAAAGACAATGACCCCCGACTTTCAAAAACTTTGACTCTGGCTGAATTTATCGTAGCATTCGGAGTTTTCAGAGATGTTATATGCGAAGTTTTTCCGTCTCGTAGAGCTGAGCTAGACACGTATTTGGCTATTATCGCTGACTTATCTCTCACATATGGAGGAACTCTCTTTTATGAATATCATAAATCTTTATCCATAAGCTGCCATGTTCATTCAGCGATTCAATCAGAGACTGGACTGGTCTGTAGTCGACTTAACTCTCATCAGCAGACACTTTACCGGTCATCAAGCTCTCCTGCTCGATCTGCGGCTCACACTCACACGCCCAATCTATGCCCCAAAACTGTCGCTCTCTCCCCTAAACCTGGCTCAAGCTTGCAACCTGATCCTAAGGTGATGCCATTTGCCACTCCACTGTGTTATAATTTTAATGAAAATGTTTGCAAATTCTATAATTGTAAATATGTTCATGCTTGTAGTTACTGTCCGAGACGAACACGCTTTATGAAAAGGAGAAAAGAAATAAATCCATCAACCCCAGTCAACATTTCAAAGCTGGGTCGGGCGTTGAGAAATCACCCTAATCGCTGTTTCGTCAATTACTTAATAACTGGTCTTGTTCAAGGTTTTTTTGCAGGGTTGTCTTGGATGCCTGATTATTCTCTAGTCTGTAAAAACTTGCTTTCTGCTTTAAAGGAGCCTGAAGTAGTCGATTTTTGTTAGAGAAGGAGGTTAAGAAAGGATTTATGATTGGGCCATTTGATGATCCTCCTTTCCTAACTATCGAATTAATCCGATAGGAATCGCGACTCGTAAATATTCAGGGAAAAGCGTTTAATTATTGATCTATCTGCCCCTCATAATGATGCAGCTCAAAGTGTTAACAGTCTCATTCCTCTAGCTCCTTTTTCTCTGTTTTACGCTACCATTGATGATGCAATAAAGTTAATCAAAAAGCAGGTCGGGTGCTTGGCTCTCAAAAGCAGATATCTCGGATGCTTTTAAAGTCATGCCTTTACATCCATCGCAATGGCATTTATTTGGCGTTAAATGGCTAAATAAGTTGTATTTTCGGTTAGGCTCACCTTTGGCTGTCGCAGCAGTCCAAAAATATTTGATACTCTGTCAGAGGCGCTGTGTTGGATTCTTCTCAATAACTGCAAATTGCCGCTCGTACTTCATCTCTTAGATGATTTTTTGCTAGTCGACTACCCACATGTTAAGCCGGACCGTTGCATCTCGGCGCTAAAGTGCACCTTCAACGATTTGGGTGTTCCTATTTCCGAGGAGAAAACACTAGGTCCTTTTAAAGCCATTGAATTTTTAGGCATCACATTAGATTCTAACTTAATGCAAGCTTCCTGCCGTCAGAGAAAATAAATCGCATTAGAGAAGTTATGAGAAATGCTAAAAAATCTGCATCTTTTTCTAAAAGAGATTTGCTCTCATTACTTGGCCATCTTAATTTCGTGATGCGGATAATTCCACAGGGAAAGTCTTTCATAGCCAGGCTCCTTGACCTCTCAAAGTCAGTTAAAGACCTTAATGATATCGTTACCCTAGATGAAGGTTGCAGATCAGATCTCCGATTCTGGTCTTCGCTCCTTATTAACTGGAACGGCATCTCGTTTTTCTATTATGATGAGCTGGAGTCTTCTGCAACCCTTAAATTATACACAGATGCCGCGCCTTCCGTTGGTTTTGGGGGGGTATTTAATGGTCAGTGGTTTGCTAGTGCATGGCCAAATGAACTGCTATCTGCACCTGTTAATACCCTGTCAACTGCTTTGTTGGAGTTGTACCCTATCGTGATAGCTTGTATTTTGTGGGGTAAGCAGTGGTCAAGGAAACAAATTATGTTCTTCTGTGACAATGAAGCAACTGTCAATATTATTAATAAGGGTCGCTCCTCAGTACCGTTTATAAACCGTTTTGTTAGGCGTCTTACTTGGTTATCCGTATTGGGTAACTTCAATTTTCGGGCTGCTCACATTCCTGGCTTAAACAACCAAATTGCTGATTCTTTGTCTCGGTTTGAATTTCAGAAATTCCACCTCCTGTGCCCGGAGGCAGCACCATCCAGCCTGGTCTGTCCCCCTTTCAGCCAAACTGTACTAGACTAGACATGACCTTTCAATCATATTTGCACTCTGCCGCTCACTATATGCGTAATGGTCTAGCTAAAACTACATAAAAAATGTACGACTCTGCTTGGTCTCACTTCAGTTCTTTCTGTGCAACTCTCTCTGTAGCTGTACTCCGGTCAATGTTTCATGTGTTAGTGCTTTTATAGTCCACTGTTATGAATCAAGGAAAATGCAGCCTTCAAGCATCAAAAGTATGGTCGCCGGTATCCAATTCCACCTGCGCTGCTTGGATCCATCTACCACCAGCTTACTAGGAAATCCATCGATTCGTCTCCTGATTAATGGCCTCAAAAAAGAAAAACCTCAAGGCAACGATCAACGCCTCCTTAACGCTCTCACTCTTGCTAAAGTTAATATCACGTTTAAGAGAAGGATGCTTTGGGTCTTATACTGATTTAATGCTAGAGTCTGCTTTGCTCACAGCTTTCTATGGTTTTCTCAGAGGTGGCGAGTTTACCACACGCACTGATATTTTTAATTCATCACAAGACCTCACAATTTCTGATGTAACCATTTATTCTCACTACTTTACCATGTATCTAAAGCATTCTAAAACTGATAAAAACAAGGAAGGCACAGTAATTTTTATTTCTGAATCTAACTCAGTTTTGTTTTGTCCTCTGTCTTCCATGTTGGCCTACTTGAGAAGCCGTCCACAAGCTGGTCCGCAGGACCCATTGTTTTCCACAGAGGAGGGAAAACCTATGTCCAGAGCCTGGTTTGCCTCCCGTCTCCGCCTTCTCTGCCAATACTGTGGTCTTTCCCCAGAACGCTACACAGCTCATTCTCTGCGCATAGGGGCTGCTACGACTGCAGCTTCCTCCTCTCCTGTCTCTACCTTGAAGGCCATGGGGCGATGGTCTTCAGTCGCTTATGAACGTTACCTCCGACCTGACGTTCGAGCCATCCTTGAGGCTCAAAAAGCTATGAGTGCAGCTCTCTAATCTGGTTTAAATACAAATGCATGGCTTCAGTAGCTGTTGGGTGCGTTATTTAAAAATATTTATTCTATCTCCATTCTTATGCTGACTTCACGTAGTTAATTTAGCTTTTTTAAACATAAATTGGCTTCCGGCATTCGCTCATTTGGTTCCTCTGCTGGCTCTTTAGCTGGAAGAGCCAGGGAGGATCGCCTGGTATGGTTGTTGGGGGTTTTGTGCTACTCTCCTATTCCTAAAATGGGAGGGTTGCCCCTGAAGTGGCTGCTGTTTCCCTGTCTTGGCTTTCATGGAGCTCATGAAGAGGACAGGGAACTTGGAACAGAGCCATACCGCCAAATGTAACTTTAGTAAATATGCCAATAAAAGTTGACTAAAGGCTTGTCTATGGTATTCTTTTTGACTTAAGAGGTCCTGACTGAAATCAAGCATTCTGCGTTAGTTCAGGCAGGCCTCGTAGTCAAGCTCCGCTATTAGCTGATTGGAGAAATTCAAACCCGGCCCCTATCAGCTGATCCGACTCAAGCTCTCAATTGGCAAATCTCAAACAGGGCGCCTTACTTAAACCTGGCTTCTGTTGTTTGCTTTGCTACTTCCTCTGTATGCTGCTTGCAACCCACCTCCTCCCCATCTCCTCCTTAAATTGTTTAACTTAAACAATGTCATTCTGTTGTCATTGTTGCTTGCTCTGTTCTGGGGGTTTTTGTGCTACTCTCCTATTCCTAAAATGGGAGGGTTGCCCCTGAAGTGGCTGCTGTTTCCCTGTCTTGGCTTTCATGGAGCTCATGAAGAGGACAGGGAACTTGGAACAGAGCCATACCGCCAAATGTAACTTTAGTAAATATGCCAATAAAAGTTGACTAAAGGCTTGTCTATGGTATTCTTTTTGACTTAAGAGGTCCTGACTGAAGTTACATCAGTGACAATGTGAAAAAAAAGAAAAGATAAACTTGTTGTTTCACAAAAATAAGAGTAATAAATATGTTTGTGCAAAGAGTATATTTGTCAGGGATTTATTTTGTGTGTCTGTGCTTGTGTGTTAGTGAGTTGGTGTATCTCAGGGCATGGCTATGCACGTTTCTCTGTGGCTGATTGCTGAAAGTGAATCACCTGCTGCCAATCAACTCATCTGCCTCCAGTATTTAAACCCTGGGTGTTCAGTCATTCTCTGCCAGATCGTTCATTCTGTCTACTTGAACTCACTCCACATGCATTCATCATGCCACGCCCGATCAACAAACTACTCTCTCTGCTCTACCAACATATCTCTGGCATGTTTGGTTTCCAGCTCAGCTCAGCTCAGCCAACAATCGTCAACAACAAATGAGAGATGAAATGTGTTACTTGTTTTTTTGGCAATTAATTAACTATATTTTTAGTCTGTGTTCTGCTTTTGGGTCCAAATCTGTGTTTGGTTACAACAAAATCTGGCAAAATCATGGACCCAGCAGAAATAGATTGTTCACAAAGCTCTCTCAAGTCAAGGTTCACTCTTGGGACAGCATGACGTTCAGCTTCGGAATCTCAAAGAATGCAATCAAGCCACGGCAGGTCAGATTTCTCAAATTAGCAATAAACTACATAAAATCTTGTCTCTTCTTGCTCAGTGGTCCACCAGTGCTCAGTCCAATCAGCCTGTTTCTCCAGACCCATCATTACAACCTCCTCAAATTGCCCATCCTTTACGTGAGGCTCACGTACCAGACCCTGAGCCATATTCTAGTGACTTGGGAAAGTGTACGACTTCTGTTCTTTAGTTTGGCCAGTGGCCTCTGTCTTATTCTACTGATGAGACTAAGATATCATATATCATGGGTCTTTCGCCAGGAAATGCATTAGCATGGGCTATAGCTTTTTGGGAAAGTAAGAGTGCTCAATTTAACACTTTTTCCTCTTTCACTGCTGAATTAAAAAAGGTTTTTGACCATCCGCTCCATGGAAAGGAAACAGCTAAGCATTTGCTATCTCTTCACCAGCATTCCCGAAGTGTGGCTGAGTATTCTGTGGAGTTTTACATCACAGCTGCAGAGTCTTAATAGAATTATATTTCTCTCCAGGAAATGTTTCTTAATGGACTCAGCGGTCGGATTAAAGATGAACTGGCTGTTAAAGATAGATGTGTCTCTCTAGAATCTCTTTTCTCTCTTTCCATAATTTTAGATAACCGTCTCGGAGAACGCCGCAGAGAAAAGCTTAGTCATTCTAACTCCTCAAACTTTCCTCGTTCCACTACCTGGTCTAAGGATGATACTGAATTACCACCCAACTCCCGCAAACCTTACACCAGGAGATGAACCCATGCAGTTGGGTAGAGCTCATCTTACACCACCTGAACGTCTCAGGAGATTGATGGCAGGTGAATGTATTTATTGTGGTAACCTCTGCCATTTCCTTGCCACTTGCCCTCTTCGGACAAAGGAAAGGGCTCGCCAGTAGATGAAGGGGTTACTAGTGAGCCAAATGACCTGTTCGTCTGCATCTCCTTGTCTGCAATTACAAGCAAGTTTGTTTGTGTCTTCAGCAATCTTTCTCTTTGTTAGTTAGCTCTGGTGGATTCTGGGGACGATGACAGCTTCCTTGATGCAAAGTTTGCTTCCATGGCTAGAATTCACACAGTTCCATTGGACTCCTCTATTTCAGTTAATGCATTAGATGGAGAATTCCTGGCACAGATCACTCATCATAATGTTCCTCTACTTCTGGTTGTCTCTGGTAATCATCGTGAGTACATTCATCTGAAGATGAATTCCTCTCCACTTCAGGAAATGTGATGAATTGGAGTTTACACTGCCATTCTCTTGTCTGCAGCCTGCCCTTACACCAGCTGAGACTGCTATGGCTGTTTCCATCCCAGAACCTCCTGATCTGTCTATTATTCCTTCTGAATACCATGACCTTTGTGCTGTCTTCAGTAAGGATCAGGCTCTAACATTGCCACCGCACTGTTCCTATGACTGCTCAATAGATCTGCTTCCTGGAGCTCCTCTGCCTAGTAGTAGACTATACAATTTCTCTCAACCTGAGAGGGAAGCTATGGAGAAAAACATCCATGAATCCCTTGCTGCTGGTCTAATTTGGTACTCCTCCTCTCCCCTTTGGACTGTTTTTTTTCTTTGTGGCAAAGAAAGATTACACTCTACGTCCCTGTATAGATTTCAATGGTCTCAATAACATAAACGTTAAGAATAAATATCCATAAATATCCCTTACTTTTCATCAACTCAACATTTTATCTCCTTTATGGAACCATAGGTTTCACTAAGCTGGACTTGCGGAATGCTTACCATCTGGTCAGAATAAAAGGAAGATCACTTTTAACACGCCCCTTTGACATTTTAAATATCTGGTGATGCCATTTGGACCAACAAATTCTCCAGCAGTGTTCCAAGCTTTGGTCAATGATGTCCTCTGGGACTTTCTCAACCGCTTCATATTTGTTTATCTGGATGACATTCTAATCTTCTCCCACAACCTTTCAGAACATATTGGCCATGTCCATCTAGTTCTACAAAGGTTTCTCGAAAACAAACTTTGTAAAAGTGGAGAAGTGTGAATTTGTCAGTTCTGTTTATTTTTTGGGATACGTAAATGAGGTCGGGCAGGTGAAGACTGATCCAGAGAAGATCCCGGCAGTGACTGTGGTAGCGTCTGCCTTTTCAGTAAAGAATCACTCTTGAAATCTTGGGGTTTTGATGCCAGAAAATTGACATTATTTCAAAAAGAGAACAAAGCCGAGAAATTTTCTGCAGAAAAGATCTCCCGAATGTTTTCTGTGTCCTCCTTAAATAGTGTCTTCTCTAGGCGTGTTCATCACATTTCATACAAATGCATTTTCCTTTCACATACAATTTGCTTCCTCCCTAGAGAGAAGGGGCCCCAAGATGTGTTTTTACATATGTTTCTTATCTCGAGGGTCTGCACAATCAGACGGTCTTGGACTCGAGTCCGTTTTTCTATCGTCTCGGACTTGTTTTGGACTCGTTGGTATTTGGACTCGGACTTTTCTCGGACTTGGTCATTGGACTCACCAAATGTTCTAGTTGGTCTCGACCGAGTCAGCAATATATGCTTTTTTTTCTCTTTCAAAACAAAACCATTAATCTGGCTCGCTTGTTCCATAAGCGGGTAACATAACTGGGTTAACTCCATCTAGAACGGGCATTGTCATTGGTCACCTGTCAAATGCACAGCTGCGTCATATGAGTGTGCGCTTGGCTCTGAGTGTGGGCGCTGCGTGGAGGCATAAATAATTTTATTTTGGCCACAGACACGCTGTCGGCAAGTTGCATAATACAGTTTGGTTCTACAAAGTTCGTTGGAGTTTTCCTCTCACTTTCCTTCGCTTTTAAATACCTTATTAATGCCCGTCGCATTTTGCTTTCACTTTCATTTCAGGTCAATTGCGATTTTGAATAGAAATATTACCAAACTCTAGAATTAGACACTTTGATAATAACAGTAATGAGAAAAGAACAATCCAACCGCATGTCGATGCACATGATTAACCGCTCACGTGCAGTGGTGGTCAGTAACGAAGTACAACTACTTCGTTACTGTACTTAAGTACATTTTTCAAGTATCTGTACTTTACTGAAGTAGTTTTATTTTGAGTAACTTTTACTTTTACTTCACTACATTCCAAAGCACAAGATCGTACTTTTTACTTCACTACATTTCATAAAACATATCGTTACTCACGTGATACATCACGTGCTCCGAGACGCAGACGCGGTGTCTGATTCATGAACAAACTGATTCTTTTCAATGAACCTGTTCAATTGGTTCGCAAATCGCAACAAACAATTCATTCACGAACTGCAATGATCCGATTGCAGCTGTTCTCGAGTCGAAAACTCACTGATTCAAATGATCCGTTTAGAGCAAGTCTTCTTCAGTGAACTGAACTCACAAGTAAAGAACCGGGAGATCTCGTGAGCGCGCGCTACTGATGCGGTGAAAAGTACGTTACTAATGTCGAATTTTAGGATTAATTATTGTAACTGAAAATAATATTTAGGTCAAAAGTGTCAGTTGTTTGTGAACTAAATCTGCTGTAAGGGGTGATCTATTTAAGCCCACTGAAATTCTTGAATGCAGACAGATTAACATCAGTGTCTCTAACGTTATGTTTTAGGTCAAAAAACAAAACATTAAAATAACACCGATTAAATAAAATAACTCATGCACGTAACGGATGTATACCAGTAAGGGCTGTGTGTAAACCTCACTCCCTCACCTCAAAAGAGGCGCTCTAGCGACTGATGCAAGAGGCTGTAGCCTTTGGCGTTCCTTGTTAGAGCGCCCGCCTCCGCGCGGAATCCCGGGTTCGCGACCCGCTCAGAGCAAGAACGAGTTAGGATGGTGTGGACCCGGGAGATACACACGTTCATATTCCCGCTGCTGTAACGTTAGCAGGTTTTTTAAATGCTATGCATTTAGACCTATGTGACGTCTATTTTTATATTGTTTATCAACAGTATACATTTTATATTGTTTAGATCAACTAGCCGAGTAGACAGATATGAATGTTTATTCATAACCATACTGAAAATAAGTAAATATCATTAGCTGATGCTAACTGTCTAGCTAACAAGCTTGCTGGTGCTAAGTTGAGGAATATTTTTGATATAAAGTCCAAATATCTTTATTCAGCCACCTAGATAGATTCCATCTGAGGGAAAAAGAAAGGATGTGATGTTCAGAACATAGTAACTACAGTAATTATCAGAGTGGGAAGTGATGCCCTCTGGGGGCATTTGGCCAGGGGTGTTTACACCACAGACAAGGTTTGAGAAGAAAAAAAATCATTATGAAAATATAATTAGATTTTCCTTAAAATGTTCTTCCTAATTTCAGGCCTTATTCTCATGTCATATATAACTGACGTTCTGCAAAACAACAAGTTCTAAAACACTTTTTTCTTACTGGTGAAAATTAGATAGTGAAATCTGTTTTCTCTCAGGTACATGGCAGTGTAAGCTTCACAGTGAACATTACTACGTCACTCTCATCAACGTAGTCCATATCAACAAAATATATATCTTGACTCTATATAGTGGTTATTTTGGGAAAAACCCAGGTATTTTGGGCAGTATGATTATAAAAATATGTGCTAATATAAAATTAAATAAAGTAGTCTATATAAAATTGCAAAATAAATCTGTCTATCAGTACTTTTTTACTTAAGTACATAAAAAATTGAGTACTTTTGTACTTTCACTCGAGTAAATTTGAAAAAGCAGTACTTTTACTTTTACTGGAGTAATATTTTATTATACGTATCTGTACTTTTACTCAAGTACTTGATCTGTGTACTTTGACCACCACTGCTCACGTGTGATGCTCTCTGGGGAACATTCACACAGAGTGTGTTTTTGTGTTGACGCGGGCAGTGAAATAGGAAAAATACAAGAAGGTGTGAGTTAAACATCTTTTAATTACTAGAGTGCCGCGTTTTTATAAAGCCGTTTCATGCACGAGACGCTGCAAGAGGCAGCGCAACTTCAAACGCGTCCATGTTTACATAGAGAAAACAATGGAAAAGCAGCGTAATTGAATACAAAACCCGTGAAGAAACTTACTGTACATGTACTGTATATCTGATCTTTCAGGTTTGCATCAGGGTGACAGGCTGAGAACTGCTGTTCATTGTTTTACAGAGCCTTTATAGTTAATAATAGCACTCTAGGTGTTATACCTTCAGTCATTTAGAATTTGAATTACTTGAGTTTTTTTTAGCATTTGTCTTGTATTATTTCAGAACATATAGCCTAATATGCATAATAAAAGTGTGTACAAGATGTAGTTGTAGTTCATGCATCTTTTCTGCAAATATATTTAGTGATTTGTTTTTACATTTACATCATAAAGACAACGTCATGTGTGGTGCACTTAGAATATACTTTTCTTTAACTAGAGGGTTAATAAAGAAAAAGTTGCATCTACAGTGTATCTATTCACTGTATCTAATTTGCATATTAATGTGTTGCTGTTAGGACAGAATGTTGAAAAATTATTTTCATAATGGGAGTCATGGCCAGATTTTCATAATAATATATAATATTTCATAAGCAAACTGATATATAATTTATTTCCCTATTCAATTGTTGTCTCCCAAAATGCATAATAAACATGCTTTTAGTCCTGGTGTCATTGAACATGTACGAAATGATGTCCTGTTTCATAACAGGAAGTCATATTTGAATTTGAAAACCCATAACATTTTCCTGAGATGTTGCTTTATGACAAACAATCTGAAAATGATTCAGATTTAAAAGACATTACAGAATATAATCATATTTCCATAAGGATGTACAATTTTTCACTAAATTAAATATAGCCATCTTTAAAGGCATAGGAGAGGGTTTAAAAAACCTTTAGTATCTCTATAAAGCCCTGAATGTGCTCTGTGCAGGACATCCGGGCTTATAACTGTGACATGTGAGGTCTCAGAGAAATACACTAATATAGAATGTCCACTACAGAGACACAACTCCATCGCTGGGTCTCAGGAGGATAAATAAAATAGCCTAATTTTATCCTACAGTGTTGCTGCACATGCTTTAGATCATTACAAACAATAATGCAAAATTATTATATTAGAATAGAAGACTAATAGAAGTCTCTCGTATCACATAAATTATCAATAATTAAATATGTGGTTTTGAAGAAGATTAATTTTTACTTTCTCTGTTTTGACTGTCTCATTTGGACTTGGACTCGAACCTCTTTGGACTCGGTCTTGACTCGGACTCGAACCTCTTTGGACTTGGACTTGTCTTGGACTCGACAAAGGTGGACTTGACTACAGCCCTAACAAAACATTTATCTTGGTCTCATCACTCCAGAGTATAGAGTCCCAGTAGTCTTCATCTTTGTCAGCATGGGCCTGGCAAACTCTAGACGGGCTTTTTTGTGCCTGGGCTTTGGGAGAGGCTTCTTTCGTGCACCCATGCATGCCATTCCTCTGCAGTGTCGCCGTATTGTATCACGGAAATAGTCACCCCAGTTTGGCTTTCTACTTCTTTAGATAACCGCAGTGAACTTGCATGTCGATTTTTTCAACCCTTCTAATCAGAAGACGCTCCTGACGAGGTGTTAACTTCCGTGGGCGACCTGGGACGTCTCTGTGAGATGGTTGCAGATCCATCTTTTAAAATGTGTGTACCACTTTGCTACAGTATTCTGACTGATAAGTAAAGCTTTGCTGATCTTCTTGTAGCCTTCACCTTTCTTGTGTAAAGAAATTATTTTCTTTCTGAGGTCTTGTGACATTTCTCTTCCATGTGGTGCCATTGCTGACAGCATGAAATGGGAAGGGGTTTTCTTTAAGTAACACCCTTTTATAGTCTGCTGAACACCTGTGTAATGAATAATTAGACTCACTTGTGGTTGAATTCTTGTTAAATTAGACATTTGTAGTCTAAAATTTTGCTTTGCTCCAGAGACTTTCAGTGGGGTGTACTCATTTTTGCATCACCCTAATTTGAGTAAAACTGAAAATTTTGTTCTCTAAGTTATATTATTAACCTTACTTTCATGTTATAAGTTAAACAGATGTTATATAAAACTTAGTCTTGTCAACATTTTGGAAAATGTTTTTGTGTTCATTGAGATATTGTTTAAAATGTTACTTTTCAAAGGGGGTGTTCTCATTTACGCTGAGCACTGTATATATATATATATATATATATATATATATATATATTAGGGATGCACGATATATCAGCCACCATATCGGTATCGGCCATATCGGTATCATTTTTTCTGTTATCTGTATCGGGCCGATATCTTTAAGCCGATAAATAATGCATTATTTCCTTCAGAGACACTTCAGATGTGTGCTGTTCGCCATGATAGTTTTTAAATGATTGAAATATGATTGTAATTACTTTGAAAAGGACAATACACTTATGTTCAACATGTGCAGAGCAAGTCTGTCATAAAGGCTACATAAAATTATAATAAGAACATTACTGTAAATTATGTTCTGGAATCTTGTGCGCTGTGTTTTGAGTGCATCCACAACGGAGCTACACTTCCATGACAGTTAAGCTTGCTTGTGCATTTGCAGCCTTTTGTGCAATTTTACGTAGTAATATTGTTTATTTTATGTATATCTGCTTTATCTCATATAGAATGGTTAATTGAATAGAGCGTTAGAAGAGCGCTTCAGTTTTCCGGTGATCATCTTTAGCTCAGCGCACGCAGCTCAAACAGCAGCGCACAACTAATAACTATGATTGGGACGGTCGTGTATATAACATTCTAATGAGAACATTATTATAATAAAACATTGTGAATTTTTTGGGTTTAGTTGCCGTGTTTCAGCGCTTTGTTACGGGAAGCCAAGTGCGCGAGTTACACATCTGACTAGCACATAACTTAGTTCAAAATAACTTGTGCATTTTTGTGCATATATAAGTTTTAATATTATGTTCTATAAATATCTGATTCTAATACAGCCAAATTAACCCACTATAACAAGTGCTTCAGTTTACCGGTGATAATCAGCTCAAACAGCTGCTATTTAAAATGGTGGTAGCCTATTAATTTGTTAATTTTTTTAAATCACTGAAGCATTATTAATAATAGCCACCACTTTGATTTTCTCTTATTTTCATCAACAATATGGTTTAGTAATTAATATTTCATTATTGTCCATGCAGATGGCTCTTCATTTTTATTAATCCATGGCACATGCATTTTGATTCTTTACACATGTAATGATGTCCAATGACTTGTTTGCATTTTATTTGTGAGACTTCATGGCAAAATTTGGTAATGGGAGAGTAAAATATTTTTTAAACTTGCACTGTTCAAACTAGGCTGCTTATGTTGACGTGGCTTTTAATAATGAGACCTTTTTTAAAATCAGGCTCTCAAAAAGTATTTAAAAAATTTGGATGTAGATTTATCGGCCAACATATCGGTTATCAGCTTTCAAATATAAATAATTATCAGTATCGGTATCAGCCAAAATGTCCATATCGGTGCATCCCTAATATATATATATATATATATATATATGCTTATAATGGGAGAATAGCTTGATACAGAATGGCTAAATTCACCTTGATTATTTAATATTTTGACTAATAAAATACTTCTACATATTTCCCCCTTGGAAACGTAAGTCCGTAAAAGTTCGTAAGTCTCACATTTGCTTATCGTCACCCAGAGTGCTACTTCAGAATCCAGTCTCATCATTAGCGACTAAATAAGTCACACGGTATTATAACCAATGACTAGATTATGCAGCAGCACTCTGGCCGGAGCATCAGGACCAAACATCTCCACCCACACTTGACTATAGGATGGAGTAAAAGATCCTGTCTCCTTAACCCTTCATTTAATATAAAACAATATTATAAGCAGTGTTGGGGGTAAAGCATTACAAGTAACGTGAGTTACGTAATAATATTACTTTTTTCAAGTAACTAGTAAAGTAATGCATTACTTTTTAATTTACAAGAAAATATCTGAGATACTTTTTCCCATTTATTGACTGAGCTGTGTGAACATGTTACTTCCCATACTAAATATGAATGTGTATTAATTCATCCCACTCGCAAAAAAACAGTTTCAGTATTCATCAAAACGAATTAAAACAGTGAAATGCAAACTCAGAATATGACGCAAACCTGCAATAATTAAATATGCTAAACAACACAAATATATCTAATCTCATTTTATTAACCGATGTGTTTGCTGCTGACCTTTGATGATCCAGTTCAACCATACTAATACGCAAAAATGACTTTAGATAAACTAAAAACTGTGCTTCATTGTTTTTTTTTATTGCTGAAGAGTGTTGAAACCCTCTTCTGTACAGACTCTTCCTTCAGTCTGAGGTTTATTCATAACATTTTTTGGTGTGAAAGGCTTTTATATTCGCTATAAATAGAACTTCTTGTATTAAAAACAAACAATCAAGCCCTGCAAGTATTTAAAAAGTAACACGAATGTAACGCAAAAGTAACGTAACGCATTACTTTCCATAAAAAGTAACGTAATTAGTTACTTTTTTAGGGAGTAACGCAATATTGTAATGCATTACTTTTAAAAGTAACTTTCCCCGACACTAGTTATAAGCATGAGCGTGTAATTAGTTCAGCACTTGCCTGTGGTTGTTATAGTCATGTATAAAAGACAATAGAATTAAACATCAAAACATAAAAATTGTATCATCACAAAAAATAACAGTTGATCTTCAGCCCAGACACTTTGCGCATCGTAGAGGGCCACCCTTGTGCAGCGGTTTAGGCTAGTCCTTACACCCAGGGTATGTTTCTGCTTTATACCTCTACCTCTTTTTAGTCCTCATCGAAAATACTGGAACTATCATCCAAATTTTGCTCATTTAAGTTTAGTTTTAGCCATTCTTCATAATATTCATCCAGGTTCTCTTCTATAATCATTTGTCTATTATTTGGGACTTTTATCATTTACATTTGCTTAACAGTAGCATTAATGATTAATGTTCTTAATATGGGTAATACACAGAAAAATAATAATCCTCTTATTAATATGGCAACTCCTAAATACATTCCCAGTTTAGAAAACCATGCTCCCCATGCTCCAAATTTCAAATCATTCCAATCCCAAACTTGTTTGTCTCTTCCTGCATTTTCTGTAACTTCAGCTCTTAATTTTACATTTTAATCATAACTTCACTAAAAGCTCCCCCTTGTGCAGTATTATTTGGTATAAAAGTACAACATTGATCTCCAAACATAACAAACCCGAGTAAAATTGAAAAAGCAGTACTTTTACTTTTACTGGAGTAATATTTTATTATACGTATCTGTACTTTTACTCAAGTACTTGATCTGTGTACTTTGCCCACCACTGCTAACATCAACTAATCTATCTGCTACCACTGGATACCATCCAAGACACCCATTTGCATATCCATGACATTGCGTATTTGGCCTATGTATAATCTGTTGCATATTTTTTTCCATATTATTGTGTGTGTGTATATATATATATATATATATATATATATATATATATATATATATAATATGTGTGTACATAATGTAGAATGTGTTCATACTGTGTAGAATGTGTATTGATAATTGGAAGTATGTCTAATAGTACACTGTGTGTACTGAGTCTATGTATGTGTATTCTGCACATTGTCATCTGTATAAGTCTGTAAGTATTTACTGTCTATATGTAAATTGTTTCTGCACTGTCTGGAGCACGCTCTCAAGAATTTCACTCACCAAGGAACATGCGCTGTGGTGATGTGACAACAAAAGTGATTTGATTCGATTAAAATAAAAATATCACCTTTCAGAGCAGACACTGATAAGCATGTCCCAGCCAGGTTATTTACTTGTTGCGGTTCCCTTATACATAGTTGGTTTTGTTGTAAGCAGTGCTTGAAGTGGGCCGTCACGCACCGGTGGCAGTACCTATATATTTTAGCCTTTAGAGTACCTTCACTTTTTATGCATTCCGGGACTTCTGACATGTTGCCGGTACTCCGAGTAAAAATTGCCAGGGTCTTGGTGATAAGGATATATGATCCCATATGATTAGAAACTATATATTTATAAAAAAATAAAAATAAAAAAATAAATAAAACTACCATTACCATGATGAAGATTATTCGTCATAGTCTTCGTTAACGAAATTAACACTACTCAGTTGTTTTGCGCTTGATGAGCTACTATATTTCCACTCACATAAATATTTTGTGATCAGTTGTTTACTTTTGTGGCAGGTAGATGTAACAAGCTGGATATTGTTAATTCAACCTGTTGTCGTCACAAATTATTTGTTTGTTTTAAATCTTAATATATTGGGTGTTTTCTATCAATGTGGTCTTTGTACCCCACTTCAGAAGAAGTTTACAGTAAGTGTTTATATATTCCTCAAGTTCCTTGACATTTACATTTAGTCATTTTGCAGACGCTTTTATCCAAAGCGACTTACAATTGGGGAGTACATAAAGTGATTAACCTTGAAGAGGCAAACAAACAGAGGAAGTGCCCCTAACACCAAGTCTCAGGCATTGTTCAAATAAATACAAGCTAGCAAGGGAAGGAGAGAAAGATAAAGAGAAAGATGAAGATATAGAAAAAGGGAAGGATTTTATTTTATGATGAAGTCAAGTAGTGTTGAAAGAGATGAGTTTTCAGTTGTTGCTTGAAGATTGACAGGGATCCAGCGTTCCGGATGAGGGGTGGGGGGGATCATTCCAGCAGCCAGGAACGGTGAACGAGAATGTTCTGGAGAGTGATTTTGAGCCTCTTTGTGATGGTACCATGAGGCGTCGCTCACTAGCAGATCTCAGACTTCGGGAAGGGATGTAGATTTGTAATAGTGAGTGGAAGTAGGTGGGTGCTGAGCCTGTGGTTGTTCTATATGCAAGCATCAGTGTCTTGAACTGGATGCGAGCTGCAACTGGTAGCCAGTGCAAGGAGACAAAGAGAGGTGTAACATGGGCTCGTTGAAGACCAGTCGTGCCACCGCATTCTGAATCATTTGTAGAGGTTTGATTGTGTTTGATGGAAGTCCAGCAAGAATAGCATTGCAGTAGTCCAGCCTAGAAATGACCAGGGCCTGGACAAGAAGTTGTGCAGCATGCTCTGTCAGAAAGGGCCTGATCTTTCTGATGTTGTGTAGTGCAAACCTGCAAGATCGAGCAGTCTTTGCAATGTGCTCTTTGAAGGTCAGCTGATCATCAAAGATTACACCAAGATTTCTGACCGAAGCTGATGGGGTAATTGTTGATGAACCTAACTGAATCGTGAAATCATGCTGTAGCGTTGGGGTGGCAGGGAAGACAAGAAGCTCAGTCTTTGCCAGGTTGAGCTGTAGATGGTTTTCTTTCATCCATGCCGAGATGTCTGCCAAGCAGCCTGAGATCCGTGCAGCTACCGTTGGATCGTCTGGTCGAAATGAGAGATAAAGCTGTGTGTCATCAGCATAGAAATGGTAGGAGAAGCCATGTGCCTGTTTGATGGGACCCAGTGATGTAGTATATGTGGAGAAGAGGAGGGGTCCAAGAACCGAGCCCTGGGGAACCCCGGTGACCAATTGATGTGCTTTGGATACCTCCTGTTGTGGCAATTTCTTTCTAACAAACATCTCACTGAGTAAGAGACACTCTGAGTCCAAATTATAATAATAAAGTGTTTATTCTCTTGCAAGAGAAGATCCCTCAGTTCTAACATACATAGCTGTGAGTCAGTCAGGAGCGAGAGAGAGAGATAGAGAGAGAGCCAGAGAGATAGCTATAGAGAGCCAGAGAGCCAGAGATAAGAAGAAGAAGTAAGAGAGCAAGAGAGCAGTTTTGGTCTGTTTTATAGTCCTTTCCTTCCTCAAGGCCCTATTTCTTCCCTCCCCTACAGGAGAGATACCAGTTTGTTTACCGATTAATGGTTATACAGAAAAGGGAGGCAAATGCCCCCTTGACCATCTGCGTTTCCTTACCTCTATCACTTCTCAATCATAGTAAATCATCACACAAAGAATGCTTATCTAACTACGAGAAGAAAACATATAATACATACATCTGAATCTATGTCTCACTGTTTGATTACTGTCCATAAGGAAAATTCCTTTACAATTCCTCCCTGTTTATCATTCTCTGATAACTGATTAATCAAACATTGTAATAATAATAGTAAAAATAATAATAAATACAAGTTCAAGCCATTACATCACACTTATACTCTTCATCTCTGATTTTCACATAAATGATCACTCTCCTTGAACCTGTGAAGTAAGTTTTTTTTTTAAATTTGAAAAATGCTTAGGCTGTAAATGTTTAGCAAGCACAGTAAAGATTTCATTCTATCGCCGGGCTAAATGGACAGGCATTGCTGTCGCACTCTCGGTTAAACCGAACCCTCAGTCACAATAGTATAAATAAGGAAAAGTATAGTTCAAAGTAGGAAATAAACATATCAATTTATCACTGTTGAGTTACTTCTGTAATATAAAATGTAAATATGAAAATTATGTAAAAATCCCTCAGTTTCAACCCCTCTCCTTGTACGTCCTCTTGTACACGGATAACTGCTGCTTTTAACCTTCTTTACATTTCAATCCTCCTCAGGAAGAAAAATAGAAACATCATAACTCAATTAACACATTTCACTGTAACTTCCGCTACTTGTGTCATCATATTGTTGGTCTGATCTCCTGTTGGTAACACCTTCAGACCTGTTGTGAAGTGTAGTATTACCAAGCAAATTGTTACTGACAACAAAGTTATTATACATGTGGTCTTAAACCAGACCACACATTCCTGGCACTCTGAATGGGTGCCACGGCCTTGGACGCTCCATTCTCTCAGTTACTCTGTATCAAAAGTGCTGTTATGACCAGAGAAAGTACTGTTTTCGAAGCACTAAGAGTCTTATCTGTTCTGTTGATTACGATGTTCACCCAGATGCCGGTTGCGCCTAAACACACAGCTGCAACGCAAGGGTTTTTTCAAACTGGATCTTAGCATTTATTGACATTCGCGTTGAACCTCCTCCAGCGATTGCTCCGCCTCCGCAATGGGCAGCACCCTCCTGCATGGTTTATGTGAACCCACGTAGCCCTCTCCTGCGACCTTCACCGCCGTGTGCGTCAGCAGAGGCACCTGGAAAAGCCCTAGCCACCTTTTCGATTTCCAGCTCTTTCTCCTGTGATCACGAATCACCACGAAATCACCAGGTCTGACCTCGTGCAGGAATGTCTCAGCAACCTTCCCCTGGGCAGCTTTTACCTGCACAGAAATATTTGACAACAGACAAGACATTTCTTTGCAGTAATTCAACATGTCATTCTCACACACATCCGTTGATGGCAGCCTTTGTTTACCCCCTTCTATGCCCATGAATGGTGGCCTGCCAATTCCCAAGAACTGACCCACCTGCTTTATTGCATCATTGACAAAGTGTCTGCCATTATCAGAACTGATTTTTCTGGGAATTCCCCATCTCGGAACGATCTCGGTTAACAGGGCCTTTGCCACTGCTGCCGAATCTTGTTTCGAGGTTGGGAAGGCCTCAACCCATTTTGACCACATGTCAACCATCACCAGACAGTGTTTCTGTTTCCCACAAGGGGTTAATTCGATGAAATCCATCATTAGATATTCAAATGGACCTGCTGGTGCTGGTTGAGATGCCAAGGGTGTTTTTATCCCTCTAGCCACATTGTGTGTGTTACAAGTGACGCATTTTTGCAAAAATTTTCAGCAACCACTGTAAACCCTTTTGTAAACCATAATTCCTCATCTGCATTATCATACCGCTTTTGACACATGATCCAACCCATGTGTCAACTTAGCATAATGCTGAAAGAAGTGTTTGGGCAAACAAGGAATGTCATCAACACTCATCCATACACCCCCTTGAGACTGCAGTCAGACGACCTCCATTGTTTTTCTGCTCCTGTGGAAAAGTCTGCATACTCTGTAAACAAGGGAAATATCAGGGTTAGTCACAGATACTAAAGCACAAGTCGTTTCTTTTGTCTCCTGTGCTGCCATGACCTCGCTGCAGCGTCTGCTCTCACATTTCCTGTGGAGATAAACTTTTATCGTTAGTGTGCGCTGCGCATTTACAGATCGCGACCTTGTCTGGTAAAAGAATGGCCTCCAAAAGCTTAGACACAAGCGATGCGTTTAATATCGGATGTCCATCCGACTTCAAAAAATTTCTGTGCTTCCAAAGCGCCAAAGTCGTGCGTGACCCCAAAAGCATAACGCGAGTCTGTGTAAATTGTCACACACTTGTCTGCCATAAGATTACACGCTTCTGTCAGAGCAACCAATTCAGCTGCCTGAGCCGAATAATTTGATGGCAATTTGCCAGACTTTACGACTTCAAATTCAGTGGTCACCGCGAAACCAACCTTATTCAAGCCTGTTTGTGGATCTTTGGACGCCGATCCATCCACAAAGAGGACATTGTCACAGTTTTCTAAAGGTGTGTCCAACAGGTCTGGACGTGGTGTACACACCTGTTCCTGCTGATAGACAACAGTGGTGTATCTTTTCACCGTTACATTTGGCATGTCAAGCAAAATCGTGTGATACCTCAGCCATCGGGCTGTTGATAAATGTGATGTTCTCTGCTCTTGCAAAATCATGGAGACTGCGTCTACCATTTGTGTAAAAAGGCCTTTCAATCTTGTCACATGACCTCAGCCCTTTCCCTGTTGTCAGGGCTCTCAAGGGCTTTTCAAGAAATGCATAATTTGGAATAAACGTTCGACAATATGCACACATTCCCAAGAAGGATAACAATTGCCTTTTTGTTAAAGGTCTTGGTACATCTTTGATAGCTTTTTTTTACTCGTTTCTCAGAGATAGCTTTACTGTTTGGCGTTAGTGTGACCCAAAAAAAATTATTTCCTGCTGCACAAACTGTAGTTTTGTCAGACTGACCTTGTGACCCTCTCTCACCAGGTGGTTCAAGAGAGTCACAGTGTCAGCCACGCACGTAACCTCATCTCGTGCACAAATCAATAAATCATCTATATACTTCAATGTGTTTCTCCCCTCTTCCCTTTTCAGCCCTTCTGTGGCTCTCATGCCTTTTCTCACAAACATTTCTGCTCAGTGGCCTTCGTTAGTGATAAGTGGAGCGCAGCGTCCTCTGTTATCAAATACAGCTGCATTTGTTTTGCTGACAGGCAAGCTGAAAGCGCACACACATTTTCATTCCAGAAAATCTTATCAAACCTTGTCAAAAACATTTTCTGCCCCGCTAAACCACTCTTCCTCATATTAAGGTTCACGCTCAATTTCGAAATCATTTGTGCCCAATCAGAATCACTTATCTGCCACTCGTATGCCCACTGTGGGCTCAAATTTTGCACAACTCATCTGCTGTTCTTCTATAACTATCCCAAACGGGCCAGCAGTGAGTTTCAGATTTAATTTACACATTAGATCCCTGGCCATTAACGGAACCGGACAGGTTTCAGAGCACAAAAATGCATGTTTCAATGCCCTGCCCCCCCTCCGTCTCACATTTCAACAGCACAGTATAATTTTCTGAAATGATATGCCCTGACGCGGACGTGCTTTCAAACACCAAATCCGTCATTCTTGGTTCATATGGCAAATCACATGGTCTTATGGTGAATCGAGCTCCCCTCGAATCAACCATAAAGTCTATCATTGTCCCGTTAACTAACATGGGATATCTCTGTAGCCTTAAAAACCCTAAACTTTTGTACATTCTCAGACATTCATCAGTCACATGGTCTTATTCAAAACTTCAACACATAAAAGGGTTTGCAAGCTTTTCTTCATTGCACATAGCCTTATTCAAATCTTCAACAATCACACATAAAGGGTTGCAAGCATGTCTTCATTGCAGGTAGCATTATTCAAAACTTCCACACACTCACAGTTTGCAAGCATGTCTTCATTGCAGAGAGCGGTATTTGAATCAGTGTATGGTGTGTGTGTTAATAAATTTTACTTCACTTTTTCGTAGCTTGCTGAATGCCTGTCACCGCCCTCTCCTCTCCTGTTCTCCGTTCCTCTCGTTTCAATCCGCCTTATGCGCCTCTGGACAATCCTGTGCCCAGTGTCCGTGGTTCTTGGACAACCTGCACTTCGTGCAGCCAGAAAAGTCATGTTCACCCTCGCACACAGTTGTGCCGTCTGCGCACAACAGCCAGCTGCATCTCTCTCCCCCTCTTCGCTTCATGGCGCTGCTCGTGCTTGTTCATTCAGCGTCTCTCGCTGCGGTTGTCTTGGGCGGAGAAACAGTCGAGGTCGGGCGAATTTCAATGCATCCAGCTGAGCCATTGGGTAGATGGGTGTTTTGGCGGTGCCGGCCTCACCGTATTTTCATGTGGGAAACACAAACATACTGTGGTTCAGTCTGTTCTGGTGGTGCAGACACATACAAATAGACTTTCACACTTTTCATTTTCCCTCCTGCTAACTTTCTGCACTTGCTTTTTTCCCTTCCTGCTAACTTTCTGCACTTGCTTTTTCCTCTTTTCTACTCTTGAGCCAACCATCTACTTCCTTTAGCCAACAATCTACTGTTTGTTCACATTTTTAACATACATGTTTAACACATTTGCAACAACAACCTGGTTGTTGAAACCACTTTCAGTTTTGTGAGACTCAATGTTCCCTCTTCGGGAAAATCATGATGCTTGATTAATTTTTCAATATCTTGCATACATTTCTGACCATAATACATTTTTTAATTTGGTAGTACACCGGTGTATCATATTTCACAAGCTTGCTCTGAGACATCCCCATACTGGCTGTTTTCTGCTCCTGTGGATTTACTCACGCGCGTCTCTTTAATCTGCTAGACGTCTCCAGCAGATCCGATTTTCTCTTATCCACAATCGGTCGGGTTGCACTATTAGTGCCCTCTTAATTGTGATTTATCAAAATCTTTCGATTTTCCTAACCCCAATTAACCTCGGTACCTGTTTGAAACCCTCTTGATCCGTACAGATCTCAAATTAATCTCAGGTTACCTAATCTGAATGTTGCTCAGATTACTCTACCACAGAAACAAATCTCAGCCAATATGGTTCAATTTCACTCTTTAAACTGAATTTCACCCTAATTAAATTGAATTTAATTGTTTCTTACCAGAGATGTCGTTTTGTGCCACCTGGGTTCTTTTTGATTCCAGTGGTCGATCCCTCCGGTCCCAACAGCGGAGCGGTCCCTCGTCTCTCAATCTTTTTTTGCGGTAGGGTTGGAACTTTTCAGCTCCAAGGTGATCAGCCTCCGTCCGCTGTCAGGTCCAGAAGTCACGTCCAAGGAATCCCACTATCTGACACCAAACTGTTGTGGCAATTTCTTTCTAACAAACATCTCACTGAGTAAGAGACACTCTGAGTCCAAATTATAATAATAAAGTGTTTATTCTCTTGCAAGAGAAGATCCTCAGTTCTAACATACATAGCTGTGAGTCAGTCAGGAGCGAGAGATAGAGAGAGCCAGAGAGATAGCTATAGAGAGCCAGAGAGCCAGAGATAAGAAGAAGAAGTAAGAGAGCAAGAGAGCAGTTTTGGTCTGTTTTATAGTCCTTTCCTTCCTCAAGGCCCTATTTCTTCCCTCCCTACAGGAGAGATACCAGTTTGTTTACCGATTAATGGTTATACAGAAAAGGGAGGCAAATGCTCCCTTGACCATCTGCGTTTCCTTACCTCTATCACTTCTCAATCATAGTAAATCATCACACAAAGAATGCTTATCTAACTACGAGAAGAAAACATATAATACATACATCTGAATCTATGTCTCACTGTTTGATTACTGTCCATAAGGAAAATTCCTTTACAGTCCCCTCCCCAGGCCACCTTGAAAGACCGACCAGTGAAAAAGGATTCAAACCAGCGAAGTGGAATCCCAGTGATGTCCAGTGATGAGAGAGTGGACAGGAGGACATCACATGAGCAAACATTTATTACAAATATCTCTGAATGTGACTACCATAAATCATGCAGGATTGTAGTATGAATATTTACAGACCTCTTTCATGTATGTTGTGACGACCATCACTGCCCAGATGTCAGTCAAGCTGAAGAAGTCTTTTCCATTGTAATATTTCTTCAGTTTGGCAATTGCGTCTCCCCAGCTAACTCCTGGTCCGATGGGTTTCTTGAAGATTTGATCTTTCACAGTCTCTAGTTTGGTGACCAGTCTGGTTCTTGGTATAAGGAGGCCATGCACCTTTAGAAAAGAACATATACTGCTCTCATTTTTGACATTCAACTCAATCTGTGCTTGTTGTTTCTCAGGGTTCATACCAGGTGGATCCAGAGACTCCGCTCAGATAAAGGATGCAGTCCAGAAGACCTGCTTTATCAAGCTGAACCAGGGATCCCAGCAAACCCACCATGGATCTTTGTCCTCCTCCAGAAGCCAGTAATGCAATGCGTGGCACTTTATTCTGAAATGCACACAGATTGATTGTGCAAACATGCATTTCTAGGTCATTTCAAGAAAGAACAGCCAGGTAGATAGATAAATTATGTATAAGATGTTTGACCTGACTGCAGTGTATCTGGAGTTTCTGCAGGCCTTGAAAAACAGCTTCTCTCCTTTTGACTACAAACTCCTCCTCTTTTGAATGTAGAGATTGTGCAATTCTTACTTCACCGCTGCATTGGTCACAAAGACAGACAGACAGACAGGCCATGCTGAATATAACATCTCATACTGCTACGGTGAAAGAGTGCAAGGCAAGATAAACCTTTAATTTTGTTTACATATTTTCTGACAACCATAAGTAATATCCAGTCATGCAAACTACTCAAAGTTTTGAATTGAAAATATGGTCTGGCATTTATGTGATTCATGTAATTTATTATTGAACATGATGAGACAAGAAGCATTTTTCATTTCGAGTTCTCAACATATAAACAATTGAATTTATGCAAATTTAAAAAAAAACAGCTCAAATTGATTACTTTACAAAAAAAAAATAACTTTTACTATTTCTCTCTCCTTTTCTTTATTATCCCAAATCCTTTTAAATCCTTTAATTGTTTTAAATGATTAGTCAATTACCATTGGGATATTTTGAATAAAAAGACAGCCCTCCTTTTTTGGCCTTGTGCTATTTAATTATATATATATATATATATTTTATTATTTGAATACAAGTAACTCTGAAGTTTATTTTAAAGTTGTTCACAGAATGATCCAGTTTGTATATAATAAACATTAATTTTTAAAGTAATTAAACACAGTACTTGTATAATTAGGAATCGGAGCAGGATTACAAACCTTTCCTGGAGTTTGGATGCACTCATCTGTAAAACAAGAGTCAACATTAAAGTTAAAATAATTTGAAACCTAATAGGGAAAATCTTTTGATAAACTCGGAAAAAATGTATTCCTCAAATGTCAATTATTAGCCACATTGCATATACTGTAGTCTTTAGTTCGCAGGTAATTGGTATTAGCCAAGTTTTAGTTAGAGTTAGAGTTAAATTAATTCATACTGTATAATTGTCATTATAAATAATGACATTAAGCATTTTTAATTCCCTGTTGTAAAAGTTAACACATATACTCACTGTTCTTGATTATTCTTGTAAAATCCTGAGATTCACAGATAACAACTCAGCTACCGTTTTCTCTCAGATCAGGCAGAATATGCTCTTTTATAGGCTCTGGATCATTAAGAGGGGTGGAGATCATTAACATGGACTTCAGACAACAGGAAAAACAGAAAACATCAAAAAAAAAAAGCTTGGTGTGGTGATTTGCTGTGAATTGTTGCACAGGTTAAGCTTGCACTGATTTAATCAGATTTCATTCATGAATGTAAATAGAAAGCTGATTACAAATAGAAAGAAAGTGAATAGAACAATGTAATGAATTCCTTAACTTTGAGCCAGGGTTGTTAAAGGTAAATAACCTATATATATATATATATATTGTGGCGAGATACCAATTACTCATTAGCGTTGTCATGGAGAGGGAGAGGATCCAATTGCCAGGAGGTGAAGTCTGTGAACAGGAGCCACCTGAGAGCCATCAGGAGAAGGGGATATAAACAGAGCAGAAAGACGCATTAGGGAGATTGTGGGTCTGTTCTTGACAGGTGGAGATTGTGGCATTTTCTGACAGTTTAATGCAATAACTTGTAAAGAAAAGCAAGGCACTTGTCGGTAAAATCAAACAACACTACACACAACTAATCTAAAGAACACACACACAACTTCAGAGGTTATATAAAACATACATTATAAAATGCAAACATAGAGATAGTATGGTTCACTGGCATGGCTTTAAAGACGGTTGCATATTCCAGTCATAAGAGTGAGTTCAACTAGGCCGTTCTTGAGGCAATGAAAGATGCCTTGAAATGCTCAAAAGGGGAAGATGCCCTTAAGACAAGAAAGTGTCACAAGATTTTTCTCATGCTAATTCTGGTCTTGGGATCACTATCACATGTCTCCTCTTTCCTGTTATGGCCATATATTTTGTGTGTGATTGTCACGAAGTGTTGCTTGGTCATTTGGTTCCACAGAAGGATTATGTTTTGGGAACAAAAGAGGGTCTTCTTCTTTGATCAGTTTTCGTTGTTAGAGATAAAAGGGAAGACAGTTAATTAGTTTTTATGACCTATCACTGACTTAGTGGCGAACCTTGTTCATTTGGTGGACTCTGGTTCATGGTAAATCCTACATCACCCATCATGAAATGAAAGCTTAAAGTGAAGGCCTGGTTATTTCTGGGAGCTTCTCACTTGATTTTGAGTTTTCGTGTTACTTCTGCCATATTTTAACAGTTTTAATGGGATTTTTTGTTGTTTTTTTGCATATTTTTATGCTTTTTAAAAATGTTTTGGCTCACCTGTTGATAAATAATTGCCTTTAAATTGCACAAGAATATTTTTATGTAGTATTAATCTGTAACTTTCAGGAGGGTAACATGCAGTGGTGGTCAAAGTACACAGATCAAGTACTTGAGTAAAAGTACAGATACGTATACTAAAATATTACTCCAGTAAAAGTAAAAGTACTGCTTTTTCAATTTTACTCGAGTGAAAGTACAAAAGTACTCCATTTTTTTATGTACTTAAGTAAAAAAGTACTGATAGACAGATTTATTTTGCAATTTTATATAGACTACTTTATTTAATTTTATATTAGCACATATTTTTATAATCCTACTGCCCAAAATACCTGGGTTTTTCCCAAAGTAACCACTATATAGAGTCAAGATATATATTTTGTTGATATGGACTACGTTGATGAGAGTGATGTAGTAATGTTCACTGTGAAGCTTACACTGCCATGTACCTGAGAGAAAACAGATTTCACCATCTAATCTTCACCAGTAAGAAAAAGTGTTTTAGAACTTGTTGTTTTGCAGAGCGTCAGTTATATATGACATGAGAATTAGGCCTGAAATTAGGAAGAACATTTTAAGGAAAATCTAATTATATTTTCATAATGATTTTTTCCTTCTCAAACCTTGTCTGTGGTGTAAAAACACCCTGGCCCAATGCCCCCAGAGGCATCACTTCCCACTCTGATAATTACTGTAGTTACTATGTTCTGAACATCACATCCTTTCTTTTCCCTCAGGTGGAATCTATCTAGGTGGCTGAGTAAAGATATTTGGACTTTATATCTAAAAATTTCCTCAACTTAGCACCAGCAAGCTTGTTAGCTAGACAGTTAGCATCAGCTAACAATATTTACTTATTTTCAGTATGGTTATGAATAAACATTCATATCTGTCTACTCGGCTAGTTGATCTAAACAATATAAAAATGTATACTGTTGATAAACAATATAAAAACAGACGTCACATAGGTCTAAATGCATAGCATTTAAAAAAAAACTGCTAACATTACAGCAGCGGGGAATATGAAGGTGTGTATCTCCCCCGGGTCCACACCATCCTAACTCGTTCTTGCTCCGGCGGGTCGCGAACCCGGGATTCAGTAGCGGGAGGTGAGCGCTCTAACAAGGAACGCCAAGGCTACAGCCTCTTGCATCAGTCGCTAGGCGCCTCTTTTTGAGGTCAGGGAGTGAGGTTTACACAGCCCTTACTGGTATACATCCGTTACACGTGCATGAGTTATTTTATTTAATCGGTGTTATTTTAATGTTTTGTTTTTGACCTAAAACATAACGTTAGAGACACTGATGTTGATCTGTCTGCATTCAAGCATTTCAGTGGGCTTAAATAGATCACCCCTTACAGCAGATTTAGTTCACTGACAGTTTTGACCTAAATATTATTTTCAGTTACAATAATTAATCCTACAATTCGACATTAGTAACATACTTTTCACAGCATCAGTAGCGCGCGCTCACAAGATCTCCCAGGTTCTTTACTTGTGAGTTCAGTTCACTGAAGAAGACTTGCTCTAAACGGATCATTTGAATCAGTGAGTTTTCGACTCGAGAACAGCTGTAATCGGATCATTGCAATTCGTGAATGAATCGTTTGTGGCGATTTGCGAACCGATTGAACAGGTTCATTGAAAAGAATCAGTTTGTTCATGAATCATACACCGCTTCTGCGTCTCGGAGCACGTGATGTATTATAAGGAGTAACGATGTGTTTTATGAAATGTAGTGAAGTAAAAAGTACGATCTTATGCTTTGGAATGTAGTGAAGTAAAAGTAAAAGTTACTCAAAATAAAACTACTCCAGTAAAGTACAGATACTTGAAAAATGTACTTAAGTACAGTAACGAAGTAGTTGTACTTCGTTACTGACCACCACTGAAGTTCACCTGGTTAAATTGTACTACACTTATATATAAACACAAGTATTTTGTTTATATATGTTTAAAATGTAATTTGTGTTTATGTTGTTATGTTTTATGTTATGTTGTACAGCATGCCCTTTGTCCAAGCCAAATTTCTCCCACGGGAGACAAATAAAGTTAACCTAATTCAGAAAAGTATTAAAGCGTCCTGATCCTTTTTTTCCAATGACCACACCAATCTGGTCCTTCAGCTTCTCGCTGTTGTTGGAGATGTTTTTTCCAGCGACGTCCATAAGATCAGTGATCATCTCAGTGCTGTAAGAATCTTGAAAGGTTTTATATTTGTCCCTCCAGGCCTCAACTTTATCTGAAGAAAAAGTAACACGTTTAAATCAGAACAATTTATTTCAGTGATATTTCAGGTGTATTCAGGACCGTAGTAAGATCGTAACTTGCCTCCACAGTTGACCACATTAAACAGAGGGATGTGAATCACAGTTGGACAGTTTTTTCCTTCGAATACATAAAAGTCATTCGGTTTATTCTTGTCTTCATTGGTAGTGTTGATTTCAGGGAATGGGATATTTAGTTCCTTGCACGTCTTAGCAGCTTCGTTTACCGTCTGCAATATAAATGCATGATAGAAAGGCTTAATTTAAAGCTTTTGAACAGAAGGATCCATGTAAATAGCTCTTATTTTGTATAAAGATATAAGATCCAAAATCTAGATGAGATTTTATTTTTCCCAGAAGAAAAAGCCTGTTCAATAGTTTTTAACCCTTTACGATTCCTGTAAAATTGGCCTAAAACGCCTAAAAAAGGCATACCCAGAGTAAATTGCATGCTGTTCTTGGGCCATCTGGATGATATGTATGGTGTTGGTCTCCTTTGAAAGGTGACACTCTGAGGTTTGTTTCTCAACAGTCAGAATCACTGTAAGTCTTACTGATATTGAGAAACTATAGCTGGGAGGTATGAACTGGGAAATACATTGGGATCACAGAATGAAGCCTTACCAAACCAAATTTACCATTTGATAAACAATATATTAGAAAATTTGTGTTTTACACATGTTTATCTAATTTTATGTCTAGGCGCTTCCAAAAAATTACACTTGGGAGACTCCAAACGACGCTTTGTAACCAGCTGTATGACATGTGTCATACAATGCTGTAATTCTTGAATGCTTTAATGTACAGTCATCATTTTGGGCTCTAATGAAAGGTTACACTTAGAGCTATTCAGTTTCTCCTCCAGATTCACTGTCAATAATTACTGACACATAGTAACTGAAGCATAAACACATTATAGTGACATTTATTTTATAGAATCCAAAATGTGTACACTTTTAAAATTACATATTTATTATCTAAATACATTTTTTTCCTATATTTCTATTTCTGTACATAGTACATTATGTAATTTGTGGGTTTTTTCTTATATTGGTGTTATATTGCATCCCTACTGTGTTATTCCTATGTATGTCTGTACTATCATGCATGTCTGCATTATGTCAACAAAAAGTGGTCTGATAAAGACACTGATTGCTGTGTTTATTGTATCTTAAAATGGTTTACAGAGTTGAAATCACAAGAATCTCATCTTTCCGTGGATATATGACATGGTCAACTGTATTGTTTTTTTTGTCTGTCGACTTTACCCTGTCACTACTAGCGGGACGCTGGATTCTTAAAGGGGTTAAACCCCAATTTGTATTTTTGAGCATCATAAAAAGAGCATGTAATGGTTGCATATGAGCTCCTCAGTCATCCTCATTCTGAACAGATGGATCTCAAGACCATGAAAAGGGTTCAGAATGTGCTGAAGAAGAAAAATACGTTTTTTTTCTTTTCTGAGTATCATTGCTCAGTTTTACTGCTCAGGATGACAGTATTAAGAAACAAGCATTTATAAACTTTTGAAATGGTTTATTTGTGTCAATTCAGTTATTAATTGTGTCTATATTTGTCCATATGAACTATACTCTATGTAAACATCTGTTATGTGAAATAGCTTATTTAGGACAATAATAAATAAAAAAACATACAAGTTTTGCCATCCCTCAAGCTACAATTTTGTCACTCTATCAGTTCAGAATTAAACTTGCATGCATCTTGTGGAAAAACACTGTTTTGGTCACACGGATGAATGTGTTTTGCAGCATCTGTGTGAATGTAAGTGCCATCTTTTGCTGTTGTTTTGACTAATTGTTTTTTTTTATTAATAGCATTACATACGTTTGTAACATTGCTAATATGATCGGGTCAAATGTTGTCATTTCTGTTAGACTGCTATGCTAAAATATCATTGCTTAAGAAAAAGGCCATCCCTGGGTCACTTTTGAAACATTTTAAATCTCTGATTTCTTGCTACATTTGAAAAGCTAAGCCAATGTTGATGATTGTTTTGTCACAGACCCTCTCGCTTTTTGTTTTGCTTGTAGATGTTGGGCGTTTCTATTTGGTTTGCCGTTCTGCGTGGTCTATGGTCGATGTTTCTCACGTGTTGTTACGACTGGACTGAGCAGACACACAATTGTTTGTTACAAACAATCTGTAAAACCAACAAGCCAGCTACGTGCTGGAGTTCTGGGGACAACCCCCGAAAACAACTAACACCCCAAAAGGCTTAGTTACCAGGGTTCCCATCTGATAACACTGGTTTTATTGCTCAAAGGAATGAAGGCAGAGCAACACTCACTTCATTTACCCATTGGAAAGACACACACAATGCCATAGAAATGGACTCTCCCCTATTCATTCACAGACAAACCTTTCTTTGAATGAGCACACATATCCTTCAGGTCATTGTGTATAGTATCACTGTTCTTGTATATTGTCTTTTATATTGTATACTGTTTTATGCATGCTTCCTGTAATCTCACCTATACCATGTTTGGTCTCTTTGAATTCGTCTTCTGATGATTTAAATGAGAGTTTATATTATATGCTGATACTTATGCAACATATTAGTGTTCTAAGAATCTTTAGTAGTCTTTGCATCAACATTCTTGGAGACAAAGAGTCATATAGAGTCTTTTTCCCTCTAAAAGTTCAAGACACCATTGGCTCTTTGATCCTCCAGAGCTGTGACCTCGATAGAAGGTAAAGGCAATCACTTCAGTGACCCTAGGTTCTTTAATGGCTAACTTCCACCGGGTGGTAAGGGTCAGTACAGTACGGTACAATACACCCTGATCCAGCTTACGTTTCCACCACTAACAGTACCCTTACTTGATAATGTATGCCGGAAAGTAGCGATCGACAAGAAAGCGTGACGATAAGCACAACTCTGCCTCTTTTATGTCAGTTTTAATGAACAATAATAGCCATTATAAAAGTATAAGTACAAGAGTCTTATATAAGAGGAAATAAAGACAAAAGCAAACAATTCAGTCAAGCGCATGCTACAAAGTCAGTGCTGTACTAAGGTAAAGTTCAAAATAAATATAAAGTTAAACTTTGTGCTCAGCCAAAGCGATATGACCAGGAACAAATTATAGATTCATGAGACCACGGATGCCTGTTAAATATGCACAAAACGAATTGTATCTCTTGTTTAACCACTACAGAGACATCAGAGTCAGCGGTAAATGTCGGAAGGACTAGCCAAGCGTAAGGCTGCTCGAGATGGATACACGAGCACTGAGCGCCCCGTGATCGCCTGGAGCTCTGAAATCTGCAGAGCAAATTTACCAAATAGGCGTTATCTTTATAAATAAACCGCAGATTTGAGTTTTAGGCAACTACATTATCTCCTGAAAAACTCTTAAAACTACATTTCGTGACACGATAACAGTAATATTTTGAAAATTATGCGGGTTTTTGGGCAATGACGTTATGACTTATATTGAGAAACGGCTTGTCTGTATGAAAATATAAAATACACTGTAATTTCTTTTGAGTTTGTACACTCTGATTTAATAAGTCGAACACAGCAGAGCGGAACGAGTGAAGGAGAAGCTTTATCCCCTTGTATCACGCACAAGTGACGATTCTAGTCAATCAGCGTACTGCAGAGAGTTTAGCTCCACCCTTTTGGTACCCTTTGCTGTGCTAGGTACCCCAACGGAAGGGTACCAAAAATGTGGTATGGTACGGTTCGTTATTTTGGTACCATTCACAACTTCTGACAACGAACATAATTGCATAACGTACCGAACTGTACCGCTCAGTGGAAACGAGCTATTCGATTCTGAGAAGATGGGGAGGCTGAGCTGCGGCCTTGTCTTTTCATTCACCAAAAGTCTCTTGAGCTCTGCGCTCTTCTCGCATCACCTTCATCTTGGAGAAAACTCTCCCAATCACCACCGAGCCAGAATAACATCTTTTGGAGTTAACCCGGAAGAAAGTGAAGAACTCCAACACCGCCAAACCTTCAAACCAGTGGCGTTGTGAGGGGGGGCTTTGGGGGCTTGAGCCCCTGATGTTTTTCCAAAAGCCCCTGATCTTTTTAAAGATGGTCCATTCACTTCACAAATTAAATATGTTTCCCCTTCATGGGAACTCGAACTGCGTCCCCTAGGGGTCGCTACGGGAACGCCCTCAGCGTGACTCGGTCTGAAGATACATATGAAAAACACCACCTGTTGGCGGCGACAGCCCATGGCGTCACTACCGGCGTACCACAATATAAGTGCCGCCGGGAGGATACATCATCAGCTTTTTCGTCTTCACTGACTGGTTTGTTTGAAGCGTGCAGAGTGAATCTGGTAAGAGTACAGTTTTCTAACTCTACTATGGCGAGCACTAGAAAGGCGTTTAGGAAGTGTGTGGATCCGTGTCCTCGTTATTTGACACCCGATGACACACGACTGTTGCGTCTTTGTTTGGGCATGGAGCACGCACGCGATGTCCTTGAGGGGCGGTTTGCGTGCGTTGTGGCGGCTCTCTATGAGGAAGCTCAGCTCTCGCCTGTCCCTCTTTTCGAGGAAAGAGGGCAGCCGTCTGCTTCCGCGATTCAAGACCCACCGTTGCCGAGGCACGGAGGCGAATGAAATCGTGGGGTTCGCGGTTGGTGGTGGCGATAAGCTGGAAAGGACCGCCCCGGCCGAGCGAGTGAGCTACTGGATTGTGATGATGCGATCTTTCTGACATCATTAGATGCAGCAGCTAGTGCTCCGCTGCATATGAACGAGTTTTGGAGGTTATGGATTATAAAAATAAATTTAAATAACCCCCAGCTCGAGTGAGCCTTCCTTTCTTCATAAATCTCGATGTGGAGGTTGAGAAGGAGTGGGAAAAGCTAGTTTTTCTCATATTCATAGGTTTCAGCATACTAGTTATGCTGACACTGAGGATGCGTGAAAATGGCTATGAGGATGCCCCTGTGCAAGAGATGATAACCAGCTTATCTCTCTGTGGCGAGACATCCTCTCTCAAGGCTCCCTCCTGGCCATCTAAGCCCCTGAATCTCGCTTAAATGGCAGGGCATATGCAGCAGCAGGTCAGACCGTCGCTTCGTTGCACAGGCGTACCAGACTGACCTGCTAAAGTCCTGGATAAGGTCCAGGTCTGAGCCCGAACAACCAGGGTCCTAACCCATCTCGGTCTGAGGATCAGAGATGGGCTTAGAAAACTAGTCTCGCGACTCATGCCCCTCCCCTCCTGCGGCTAGGGTGAGACAGGCGTGGGTCAGAGAGGCAAGCCCTCTCATTCCTCTCTAATTCCCCTGTAACCACCGTAAACTCCACCGACCGAGGTTGGGTGGAAGTTTCCTGCCTAGAGGCGCTCCCTTGTGAGCGGCGGAGTTCCCTCTCATTCTGAGGAATGAGTTCTCCGCTCCTCAGAGCTCTGTGATAGGTCGCTCTCCGTGCTGGTCGAGCTAGCATTGCTCCCCTCACTATAGAGGGTTATCTATGAGCATGCCGCTCCCTGCTGAGCGTCTGAGTTCCTTCTCATTCTGAGGAATGAGTTCTCCGCTCTCCAGAGCTCGATATAGGTAGCATTATAGGCTCTCATTCTGAGGAATGAGTTCCCAACTAAGAACTGCAGTCAGGTGGACTTATGATGACTTCAGGCAGGTTCTGTATTCTCGAACTGCCTTACTGATGGTCTGGACGTGAGTCCCCTCGGAGGTTTCTGCGGATCCTCCTGGATCTTCAGTCATTCTGGTCACCACTGCAAGGGTACAGCCAGCATTACTCCCCTCACGATAAGAGGGTTACCTATGAGTATGCCGCTCCCTTCTGAGCGGCTGAGTGTCTTTTCATTCTGAGGAATGAGTTCTCCACTCTCCAGAGCTCGTTATAGGTAGAGCCAGCATTACCTATGAGTATGCCGCTCCCTTCGGAGCGTCTGAATGTCCACTCATTCCGAGGAATGAGTGTTCCGCTCCCCAGAGCTCGCTGTTGGTAGAGCCAGCATTGCTCCCCTCACCCAGAGGGCCACCTATGAGTATGCCGCTCCCTTCTGAGCGGCTGAGTGTCTTTTCATTCTGAGGAATGAGTTCTCCACTCTCCAGAGCTCGTTATAGGTAGAGCCAGCATTGCTCCCCTCGTTAGAGGGTCACCTTTGAGCATGCCGCTCCCTGCGGAGCGTCTGAGTTCCCACTCATTCTGAGGAATGAGTTCTCCGCTCCTCAGAGCTCTGTGATAGGTCGCTCTCCTTGCGGGTCGAGCTAGCATTGCTCCCCTCACTATAGAGGGTTATCTATGAGCATGCCGCTCCCTGCTGAGCGTCTGAGTTCCTTCTCATTCTGAGGAATGAGTTCTCCGCTCTCCAGAGCTCGTTATAGGTAGAGCCAGCATTACTCCCCTCATTAGAGGGTTACCTATGAGTATGCCGCTCCTTCGAGCGTCTGAATGTCCACTCATTCTGAGGAATGAGTGTTCCGCTCCCCAGAGCTCGCTGTTGGTAGAGCCAGCATTGCTCCCCTCACCCAGAGGGCCACCTATGAGCATGCCGCTCCCTTCTGAGCGGCGGAGTTCCCTCTCATTCTGAGGAATGAGTTCCCCGCCTCCAGAGCTCATGGTTGGGCTCGCGCTCCCCCTCTGAGCAGCGGAGTGTCTTCTCATTCTGAGGAATGAGTTCTCCGCTCCTCAGAGCTCTATGATAAATCGCTCTCCCTGCTGGTCGAGCTAGCATTGCTCCCCTCACTATAGAGGGTTATCTATGAGCATGCCGCTCCCTGCTGAGCGGGGAGTTTCCCTCTCATTCTGAGGAATGAGTTCCCCGCTCTCCAGAGCTCATGATGGGGCTTGCCGCTCCCTTCTGAGCGGCGGAGTGCCTTCTCATTCTGAGGAATGAGTTCTCCACTCTCCAGAGCTCGTTATAGGTCTCACTCTGAGGAGTGAGTTCTCCGCTCTAGAGCTCCTCATTGGTAGCTGAGTTCCTCTCATTCCGAGGAATGAGTTCTCCGCTCTCCAGAGCTCGCCGTCGGTAGAGCTAGCACTGCTCCCCTCAACCAGAGGGTCACCTATGAGCATGCCGCTCCCGTCTGAGCGTCCGAGTTTCTCCGCCCCCCAGAGCTCTGTGATAGGTCGCTCGCCTGTTGGTCGAGCCAGCATTGCTCCCCTCAACCAGAGGGTCATCTATGAGCGTGCCGCTCCTTCTGAGCATCTGAGTTCCCTCTCACTCCGAGGAATGAGTAGTTCTCCGCTCCAAGGCATAGAACGTTCTAATAAGTGCACACGCAAGACTTTGGGCACTTTTCTAAAATCCACTTAGTGGTAAGTCCGCACATTAAAGATTCTGCGTTCTTTCTAAAAATCCTGTAAGGGTAGGGTTCTGCGCACTGCTTCGTGCCCTTTTTGAGCTGGTTAAAGCCCCGGTTTGTGCCTTGGGCCCCGCTCCCTGTCCCATATATGTTGGGTCCAAAAAGGGAAAGGGGTGTACACTACCAAGAGGTCTGTTGAGACAGTTCCCTCAGTAAGCTTGGGAGGCAGGTGGTAACCCCTGAGTGATCGGCCAGGACCTGGTGAGCCAGGTGCCTGGCCATATCCTGAAGGAATCTTTTCTGATTCCAAGACCTTGAGCTCTACCCTAGGCCCGGTAATCCCGGCGCCTAACAGGTAAGTACTAGAGTGCGCAGCTCGGGCCTTTGGCGAAGGATAATATCACTGACAGCCATCAGCCGTCCGGAAACTTCCTTAAGCGGGTATAGTTGGCTTAGTGCTCGCCTTTTGCGAAATTGGCTTGCATTCCCTCAGCATGGTGAAGTGGGTATAACGTTCCCGTAGCGACCCCTAGGGGCGCAGTTCGAGTTCCCATGAAGGGGCGTCTCAGGTTACGTGTGTAACCATGGTTCCCCAGTGGGGAGCGAGACACTCGTCCCTGGGCTTTGAGCCATGCTTGGACGCAAGCTTCAGGCGAAGAAGCTGATGATGTATCCTCCCGGCGGCACTTATATTGTGATGCGCGGTGGTAGCGTCATGGGCTGTCGCCGGCCAACAGGTGGTGTTTTTCATATGTATCTTCAGACCGAGTCACGTGAGGCGTTCCCGTAGCGACCCTAGGGGCGCGGTGTCTCGTTCCCCACTCGGGGAACCATGGTTACATACGTAACCTGAGGCGTTTTATCTTTTGTGCACGAATTACATGAGTTTCTAATTCTGTCAACGATTTTGAATAATGTCCCTTTTTCGATTCTGATCTTGCTACATGCTCATTAACACTGTATTAAAAAATATTTTTGGTGGCCACGAACTAATTATTTCTTATAAATATGATATGAAATTACACTGAATGCTCGCTAGATCTAAAGATTAGTTGATGGCAACATTAATCCTGCTACAGTTACAGTATACAGCTGATATAAATAATTGGAATTAATTATAATTTATTGCAATTATTTATATTATATTATTTATATACTTTTGAGGTAATTTGCTACAATAGTAAAAGTGTAGTAACCATGTTTTTGGCTCATTGATTACGATTTGTATAACCACAGTTTTACTGCAAATACCATAGTTAAACTATGATTAGTGTAGCAAGACCATGGTTCATTTGTGGTTACCATGGTTTAACTATAGTAACCATAGTTCCCTTTCAGTCGGTCACTACAAGTTACGTCGGTGACTGACGAAATGGGATCTCGCCAGAATGACCAATCCACTTCGAGTGTAACTAAATGAGCCAATGGACATTAGCATTAGGGGTGTAACAATACATCGATTATATACATCTGCTGTGATTTAACAAAAACCCACCAACTTACTATCTCAACAAATCTCAAGAATATCAGCTAATCAACTCAAAACACCTGCAAAGGTTTCCTGAGTCTTCAAAATGGTCTCAGTTTGGTTCACTAGGCGACACAATCATGGGGAAGACTGCTGATCTGACAGTTGTCCAGAAGACAATCATTGACACCCTTCACAAGGAGGGTAAGACACAAACATTCATTACCAAAGAAGCTGTTCACAGAGTGCTGTATCCAAGCATGTTAACAGAAAGTTGAGTGAAAGAAAAAGATGCACAACCAACCGAGAGAACCGCAGCCTTATGAGGATTGTCAAGCAAAATCAATTCAAGAGTTTGGGTGAACTTCACAAGGAATGGACTGAGGCTGGGGTCAAGCATCAAGAGCACCACACACAGACGTGTCGAGGAATTTGGCTACAGTTGTCTTCAGAGGCGTCTTACCTGGGATAAGGAGAAGAAGAACTGGACTGTTGCCCAGTGGACCAAAGTCCTCTTTTGAGATGAGAGCAAGTTTTGTATTTCATTTGGAAACCAAGGTCCTAGAGTCTGGAGGAAGGGTGGAGAAGCTCATAGCACAAGTTGCTTGAAGTCCAGTGTTAAGTTTCCACAGTCTGTGATGATTTGGGTGCAATGTCATCTGCTGGTGTTGGTCCATTGTGTTTTTTGAAAACCAAAGTCACTGCACTTCATGCTTCCTTCTGCTGACCAGCTTTTTAAAGATGCTGATTTCATTTTCCAGCAGGATTTGGCACCTGTCCACACTGCCAAAAGCACCAAACGTTGGTTAAATGACCAACTGCTTGCAGATTATTTTAAAGTTGATTAAGTGAAATCAATGAGTTTATAAGGCTGGCTAATTCATTCTTTATACTTTAGACATGTAGGACATATCCGCGTTTGTACAGCAATGTCTGTAATTTGTGCTGTAGATGCGAAATGTTTAGGAATCTTATACAAGTTGTAGGCTAGACAATATTGGTGGTTTCCGACAAAGGATCCGCGAATGAAACTGTGACCACAAACACATTAACTTAAGTGAATGAAAGGCAATAATCAGTAATATATACATTCACACTATTTTTATTTATATGTTTCAATATGTGCTGACACAATTTACTTTATTTGAACGTTTTATTGATACATGACACTGATTTATTAGAAAAGAGAAGTGTAGTGACATCATTGTTTGACTGCATCAGAAACTGATGAATCAGCTTTTTGAACCGGTTCAATAAGCCGAACTGTCCGAAAAGAACCGGTTCGAGGAAATGAACTGGACTTTGCATCACTACAAACTATACTCAATTTGAGGGTCTGCTATCCTGTCATTGGTTGGTGTGCTAAACAAGGCACACGGCAAAGGAGCATCATCCAAGAGAGTTCTTTACATTTATGCATTTAGCAGACGCTTTTATCCAAAGCAACTTACAGTGCATTTTAGGTTATACATGTTTTTATCAGTACATGTGTTCCCTGGGAATCGAACCCACAACCTGTGCGCTGCTAACGCAATGCTCTAACCACCGAGCCACAGGAACACATTATTATCTTTAATAATCCACAGGAAAAAAACAACCAAAATCAAATCGATAGCAGACAAAGGAACAGAGGAGAACACAGGCTTTAAATACTATAACTTAATTAAGGAGAAACAGGTGTGGAGCTAATTAATCAAAAACCATGGCAACAAACAAGGTTGGAGAAAGGAAACACAGAAAACTAAACCAAAACAGATCATACATGTGACACTCACATTCTTGTGCAGTCAGATAAATAAAAAACGCTTCTATTATCAAGTCAAAGTAGCAGCAGTATGTTTCACACTATTATTTATATTTAATCCCTAAAATCATTTTTCATCGTGATTGTTTATTTATGCAATTTCGGCAGTGTGCATGTCATTGTTATTGGCTATGTTTTAAAGCTTATTATTGACAACATTTTGGATTCATCCATGCTACTGTCACATGCCAATTATAATAACATTAAACCTTTTTATTGCTGAATAGACTCCATCTACATAAAGCTTTAAAACATCTACTCACTGTTCTTGTGAATCCGGAGTCTTCAGCAACAGCACCACACCAGTAACAACACCATAGCCGTTGTCTCTCTAACTGGGCTGAAGATGCTCTTTTATACGGCTCTGAAACGAAACTACATGTCTATCATTGTGAGGAGTGGAGGTGAAGAATTTTAACTTACACAATCATTCACAGAGATCATAAAAATGTGATGCTTACTGGTAAATTAATCCTGCAAATCCTTTGAAGACAACGTAGATGGGTTTCTTGTATAGGTGTGTTGATAAGTTTGTGTGACAGGCAACAGGTTGATCTGAATGAACATGTTGACAGAAAGCTCTTCTCAATGAGAAACAGTGGTGGTCAGTAACGAAGTACAACTACTTCGTTACTGTACTTAAGTACATTTTTCAAGTATCTGTACTTTACTGGAGTAGTTTTATTTTGAGTAACTTTTACTTTTACTTCACTACATTCCAAAGCATAAGATCGTACTTTTTACTTCACTACATTTCATAAAACATATCGTTACTCCTTATAATACATCACGTGCTCCGAGACGCAGAAGCGGTGTCTGATTCATGAACAAACTGATTCTTTTCAATGAACCTGTTCAATCGGTTCGCAAATCACAACAAACGATTCATTCACTGATGCAATGATCCGATTGCAGCTGTTCTCGAGTCGAAAACTCACTGATTCAAATGAACCGTTTAGAGCGAATCTTCTTCAGTGAACTGAACTAGTAAAGAACCGGGAGATCTTGTGAGCGCGCGCTACTGATGCTGTGACAAGTAAGTTACTAATGTCGAACTGAAAATAATATTTAGGTCAAAACTGTCAGTTGTTTGTGAACTAAATCTGCTGTAAAGGGTGATCTATTTAAGCCCACTGAAATGCTTGAATGCAGACAGATCAACATCAGTGTCTCTAACGTTATGTTTTAGGTCAAAAAACAAAACATTAAAATAACACAGATTAAATAAAATAACTCATGCACGTGTAACGGATGTATGCCAGTAAGGGCTGTGTGTAAACCTCACTCCCCTGACCTCAAAAAGAGGCGTTCTAGCGACTAACGCAAGAGGCTGTAGCCTTTGGCGTTCCTTGTTAGAGCGCCCGCCTCCCGCGCCGGAATCCCGGGTTCGCGACCCGCTCGGAGCAAGAACGAGTTAGGATGGTGTGGACCCGGGGTAGATACACACGTTCATATTCCCCGCTGCTGTAACGTTAGCAGTTTTTTTTTTAAATGCTATGCATTTAGACCTATGTGACGTCTGTTTTTATATTGTTTATCAACAGTATACATTTTTATATTGTTTAGATCAACTAGCCGAGTAGACAGATATGAATGTTTATTCATAACCATACTGAAAATAAGTAAATATTGTTAGCTGATGCTAACTGTCTAGCTAACAAGCTTGCTGGTGCTAAGTTGAGGAAATGTTTTTATATAAAGTCCAAATATCTTTATTCAGCCACCTAGACAGATTCCATCTGAGGGAAAAAGAAAGGATGTGATGTTCAGAACATAGTAACTACAGTAATTATCAGAGTGGGAAGTGATGATGCCCTCTAGGGGCATTTGGCCAGGGGTGTTTTTACACCATAGACAAGGTTTGAGAAGAAAAAAAATCATTATGAAAATATAATTAGATTTTCCTTAAAATGTTCTTCCTAATTTCAGGCCTAATTCTCATGTCATATATAACTGACGTTCTGCAAAACAACACGTTCTAAAACACTTTTTTCTTACTGGTGAAGATTAGATGTGAAATCTGTTTTCTGTCAGGTACATGGCAGTGTAAGCTTCACAGTGAACATTACTACATCACTCTCATCAACGTAGTCCATATCAACAAAATATATATCTTGACTCTATAGTGGTTATTTTGGGAAAAACCCAGGTATTTTGGGCAGTATGATTATAAAAATATGTGCTAATATAAAATTAAATAAAGTAGTCTATATAAAATTGCAAAATAAATCTGTCTATCAGTACTTTTTTACTTAAGTACATAAAAAATTGAGTACTTTTGTACTTTCACTCGAGTAAAATTGAAAAAGCAGTACTTTTACTTTTACTGGAGTAATATTTTACTATACGTATCTGTACTTTTACTCAAGTACTTGATCTGTGTACTTTGTCCACCACTGATGAGAAAAGGAGAAAGACTTCATGCACATTAGCTTACCAAAGACTAATAATATTAATGACAACATTACAATTTTAAAGGAAGTGGACATTATTACAATATTACACTCAAAACTATCAAAGTTGTTGGTGAAAAAAGACTGAGATTAGTTGTGATTACTTATTGTGATGTATTGACATCCACATTATTTCAAGTCCTAAACAGTGTCAGAAATGATTTTTCTATTACGGGGCAATATTTTATCATTCAAAAATAAATCATTAAATAAATATTTCAATAAATAATTGTTGATAAAACACAAAATTCTTTAAATTAATTATGTTTCTTTCTCTCTCTCTTTCTCTCTTTCTTTCTTTCTTTCTTTCTCTCTTTCTTTCTTTCTTTCTTTCTTTCTCTCTTTCTCTCTTTCTTTCTTTCTTTCTCTCTCTCTTTCTTTCTTTCTTTCTTTCTCTCTTTCTTTCTTTCTCTCTTTCTTTCTCTCTTTCTTTCTTTCTTTCTTTCTCTCTTTCTCTCTTTCTTTCTTTCTTTCTTTCTTTCTCTCTTTCTTTCTCTCTTTCTTTCTCTCTTTCTTTCTTTCTTTCTTTCTTTCTCTCTTAATTTCCCTCTTTCTTTCTTTCTTTCTTTCTCTCTCTCTCTCTCTCTCATTCTTTCTCTCTCTCTCTCTCTCTCTCTTTCTCTCTCTCTCTCTCTCTCACTTCCGGTGTGACTGTTGAGTGTGAGCGACAGAGTGTTGTGAGTGTGGATTTGAGACTGTGAGTGTATTCTCTTTTCTTACTCTTTTTTTCTTGCTTGGATTACTGTTGTTAAGTTTGGTGGTTTATTTCTCTGATAGGGCCGCGTGCTGCCGTTTAATTTTGCGGCTAGCATGACGGCCCCGCGGTCGCAGGTGTTGAGTAAACTCACGCGGCACCATGGGGTGAAGGTGGCGGCCGCGGTGAGTGTGGAAGACTGTTGTCTAGCTGCAGGGGAAGTTGTGGGGCATGAGAACATCGTGTCAGCCTATAAAATGAACAGTGCTACAGTTATTTTTCTTAACTCTGTGGAAAAAGCAAATGAGTTAGTTGAGACTGGCATTGTTGTTGACAATCTTTTTACTCCAGTCCTCTCACTTTCCATGCCATCCAAAAAAGTACCGCGGTCAAGTGAGCCGCCATCCGTGAACACCCGGTCAAGCCAGCCGCCACCTGGATTCTGCTGCACGTCTGTTTGTGGTATTACGGCACGGAGACACGAAGCGGCCAAAAAGCTGACGGAGACCTATATTTCAGCGGTTATTAATTAAATGTGCTCAAAACAGGAAAAAAAACTATTAACAAGCGTATTAATATTGGACATTATAAAAGATTCAGTTATATTATGTTCGAATATATTATACTGTGGTAGTTTCCACAAAAATAAAGTCTGTTAAAATACATTATAACACTGATTATGACCTACTTTTTTCTACATGCATTATTCAAATTCCTTTAGAGTTAACACGAAAATTTCAATAAAATCTTTTTCATAACGACCATGTCTCTATCTGTGTCAACTTTCCCGGGGATTTACTGTGGAATTTGGGAGAAAATGAAAGTAAAAGTCTGTCACAATGCATTATGACACTCCTTGACATTTATACAGGAATTACTCAAATTCCTTCACAGTTAACATGACATTTTCTATACATTCTTCTTCAGGACACCCAAGACTCTGTCTGTGTTAACTTTCACTGGGTTTTACTGTAGAATTTGGGAGAAAATGAATGGCAAAGTCTGTCACAATGCATTATAGCACTCCTTGACATTCATACAGGCATTACTCAAATTCCTTCACAGTTAACAATAAAATTGGAATGAATTCTTCTTCAGGATGACCATGACTCTGTGTGTTAACTTTCACTGGGTTTTACTGTAGAATTTGGGAGAAAATGAATGGCAGTCTGTCACAATACATTATAGCACTCTTTGACATTCATACAGGTATTACTCAAATTCCTTCACAGTTAACAAAAAAATTGGAATGAATTCTTCTTCAGGATGACCATGACTCTGTGTGTGTTAACTTTCACTGGGTTTTACTGTAGAATTTGGGAGAAAATGAATGTCAGTCTGTCACAATACATTATAACAATCTTTGACATTCATACAGGTATTACTCAAATTCCTTCACAGTTAACAAAAAAATTGGAATGAATTCTTCTTCAGGACACCCAAGACTCTGTCTGTGTTAACTTTCACTGGGTTTTACTGTAGAATTTGGGAGAAAATGAATGGCAGTCTGTCACAATACATTATAGCACTCTTTGACATTCATACAGGTATTACTCAAATTCCTTCACAGTTAACAAAAAAATTGGAATGAATTCTTCTTCAGGACACCCAAGACTCTGTCTGTGTCAACTTTCACTGGGTTTTACTGTAGAATTTGGGAGAAAATGAATGGCAAAGTCTGTCACAATGCATTATAGCACTCCTTAACATTCATACAGGCATTACTCAAATTCCTTCACAGTTAACATGACATTTTCTATACATTCTTCTTCAGGACACCCAAGACTCTGTCTGTGTCAACTTTCACTGGGTTTTACTGTAGAATTTGGGAGAAAATGAATGGCAGTCTGTCACAATACATTATAGCACTCTTTTAAATTCATACAGGCATTACTCAAATTCCTTCACAGTTAACATGACATTTTCTATACATTCTTCTTCAGGACACCCAAGACTCTGTCTGTGTTAACTTTCACTGGGTTTTACTGTAGAATTTGGGAGAAAATGAATGGCAGTCTGTCACAATACATTATAGCACTCTTTGACATTCATACAGGTATTACTCAAATTCCTTCACAGTTAACAAAAAATTGGAATGAATTCTTCTTCAGGACACCCAAGACTCTGTCTGTGTTAACTTTCACTGGGTTTTACTGTAGAATTTGGGAGAAAATGAATGGCAGTCTGTCACAATACATTATAGCACTCCTTGACATTCATACAGGTATTACTCAAATTCCTTCACAGTTAACAAAAAAAATTGGAATGAATTCTTCTTCAGGACACCCAAGACTCTGTCTGTGTCAACTTTCATGACATTTTACTGTAGAATTTGGGAGAAAATTAATGGCAAAGTATTTTACAATGCATTATAGCACTCCTTGACATTCATACAGGCATTACTCAAATTCCTTCACAGTTAACAATAAAATTGGAATGAATTCTTCTTCAGGATGACCATGACTCTGTGTGTGTTAACTTTCACTGGGTTTTACTGTAGAATTTGGGAGAAAATGAATGGCAGTCTGTCACAATACATTATAGCACTCTTTGACATTCATACAGGTATTACTCAAATTCCTTCACAGTTAACAATAAAATTGGAATGAATTCTTCTTCAGGACACCCAAGACTCTGTCTGTGTTAACTTTCACTGGGTTTTACTGTAGAATTTGGGAGAAAATGAATGGCAGTCTGTCACAATACATTATAGCACTCTTTGACATTCATACAGGCATTACTCAAATTCCTTCACAGTTAACATGACATTTTCTATACATTCTTCTTCAGGACACCCAAGACTCTGTCTGTGTTAACTTTCACTGGGTTTTACTGTAGAATTTGGGAGAAAATGAATGGCAGTCTGTCACAATACATTATAGCACTCCTTGACATTCATACAGGTATTACTCAAATTCCTTCACAGTTAACATGACATTTTCTATACATTCTTCTTCAGGATGACCATGACTCTGTCTGTGTTAACTTTCACTGGGTTTTACTGTAGAATTTGGGAGAAAATGAAAGTAAAAGTCTGTCACAATGCATTATAGCACTCCTTGACATTCATACAGGAATTACTCAAATTCCTTCACATTTAACATGACATTTTCTATACATTCTTCTTCAGGACACCCAAGCCTCTGTGTGTGTTAACTTTCACTGGGTTTTACTGTAGAATTTGGGAGAAAATGAATGGCAAAATCTGTCACAATGCATTATAGCACTCCTTGACGTTCATACAGGCATTACTCAAATTCCTTCACAGTTAACATGACATGTTCTATACATTCTTCTTCAGGACACCCAAGACTCTGTCTGTGTTAACTTTCACTGGGTTTTACTGTAGAATTTGGGAGAAAATGAATGGCAAAATCTGTCAGAATGCAGTTTTTGTCTGAGCTGTCGAGTGTGTTTTGGATGAAATGATGATCCAGATGCGATGGAAATGTGCAAATTCAATAAAGATCTGAAGAGACTGAGAATTAAAGAACCAAACAGAGGTTTATCTTTGTCTTGCTTTTGATTTCTGCAGAAATGATCTGGTCTACACACACAGCTTGAGTCTGTGAGCAACGAGATAAGAAGCTGGCTCACAGCTCAGCCTTATATCTCACCAAATGATACATTGAAGGACAGATAAAGACCTGTAAGCCAATCATGTTATGCACATTTACAGTTCTGTCTATGGACATTTATTTTTTCTTTTCTGTATATTTTTATTACTGTTGTTATTTATAATTTATTGTATATTATCTTCATTATTAGTGTTTTATTACCTTAATTATACTGACTTGTGTTGTAGATATTTTTCTCATTAATAAAGAACACGGTCAGAGACAGAGTCTTTTGAGATTTTATTCTTGCAAGAAGGTCAGACAATACAGTAAATACATGGTTCATGGTACAGGTACAGGTACATGGAACATGGTTCTCTGCTTTTATACCCCTTTGCCCCATGTTTTCAATAGCTATCTCCCAATATGACTATATATGGCTAAGCAAGCATCATGAACACATTCGATATGTTTCATTCCTCACGTTCGCCTTCCGAAATCCTCATGATATCCTGTTTTTCCTAAGCAAGCAAGAACAAGCAGGTTATAGTGCCATATTCTTATGCAAGGCAGAGAAAGGCAGAAGCAGGCCTCATAGGCCCTGTGCTCAAACAGTTATATGATGTTATACAGACTATAGATGACATAGCCAGCAACTGGTGTTTACACCCAAATCTCTTTGGAGCACTGCCAAGGCACAAGCTTTGTTACCTCCACACATCTTCATTGCTCTCGTGCTGCTTTCTGTCTGTCAGAGTCAGTACCTGAAGTCAAATGCAAGTTCATCATCATCTATAGTCTGTGTAACATCTTGCTGCAGTACCTTTACAGGCTCAGGTGGCCTGCCCACTATGTGGTCGGGGTGTTGTTATCCAGCTTTGATGTCAATGGGAACGTCTCAGGTTACGTATGTAACCATAGTTCCCTGAGAATGGGAACGAGACGCTACGTCCTCTAGGGGGCCTATGGGAACGCCTCCAGCGTGACCGGTTACCTGAAGCATGATTAAAAACACCCAATGCACTTGACATTGGCAGGTGGACGCCTATGGCGCAAGCTAATGAGCATCTGCGAGCATAAAGGGCACCTGTGGAACACATCATCCTCTTTTTCAAGGGGACCGACAGGAATGCCCGAAGCATGGCCTAGAGGCGTGGCGTCTCGTTCCCATTCTCAGGGAACTATGGTTACATACGTAACCTGAGAGGCGTTCCCTTCGAAGGGAACTTCTACGCCACGTCCTCTAGGGGACGCTATGGGAACGCTATGCCCACGCCGCCATGCTGAGGGAAAGAGTGTCCAAAAGCTGGATTCCTAAGTCACAGACTCGAGGAACACAATCCCTGCCCAGCAGATCTAGCTCTTCACGCAGCTCAAAACTCGCCGTCATAGACTAGAGAATGGCTCTCGAGTGGAGGTCTCAGAGCGACTCTCCAGAATGAGAGGAGACTTCTACACTCAACGCTACAACAGCTAGTGAGGCTCAAGAAAGAGCATGCACATAGTACGGTCTAAGCGGAGCTCTGGAGAGTGGAGGCTTCAGCAGAATGACTCTCTGAACGAGAGGAAGCCTAGCACACTCAATCCGAGTAGGGGAGCTCTTAAGAGTGGAGGCCTTAGCCTGGCTACACTCAACGTCAGAAGCAGTTAGTGAGTCTCCTCAGAGCGTATCTCCTTTTACTGCCAGAGACGGAGCTCTGAAGAGTGGAGGCTTCAGCAGAACGGCTCTCTGCTGAGAGGGAAGCCTAACAACACTCAACCCTGGTTGAGGGGCTCTTAAGAGTGGAGGCCTCATGACTCTCTATAGCGAGAGGAGGCCTGGCTACACTCAGCGTCAAAAGCAGTTAGTGAGGCTCCTCAGAGCCTAGATCCTTACTGCCAGAGCCGGAGCCCTGGAGAGTGGCGGCTTCAGCAGAAGGACTCTCTTAAAGAGAGGAAGCCTAGCACACTCGATCCGAGTAGGGGAGCTCTTAAGAGTGGAGGCCTCAGCCTGGCTACACTCAACGTCAGAAGCAGTTAGTGAGTCTCCTCAGGCGTACCTCCTTACTGCCAGAGGCGGAGCTCTGAAGAGTGGAGGCTTCAGCAGAACGGCTCTCTGCTGAGAGGGAAGCCTAACAACACTCAACCCTGGTTGAGGGGCTCTTAAGAGTGGAGGCCTCAGCCTGGCTACACTCAGCGCCAAAAGCAGCTAGTGAGGCTCCTCAGAGCCTACATCCTTACTGCCAGAGACGGAGCCCTGGAGAGTGGCGGCTTCGGCAGAAGGACTCTCTAAATGAGAGGAAGCCTAGCACACTCAATCTGAGTAGGGGAGCTCTTAAGAGTGGAGGCCTCAGCCTGGCTACACTCAACGTCAGAAGCAGTTAGTGAGTCTCCTCAGAGCGTACCTCCTTTTACTGCCAGAGACGGAGCTCTGAAGAGTGGAGGCTTCAGCAGAACGGCTCTCTGCTGAGGAAAGCCTAACAACACTCAACCCTGGTTGAGGGGCTCTTAAGAGTGGAGGCCTCAGCCTGGCTACACTCAGCGCCAAAAGCAGCTAGTGAGGCTCCTCAGAGCCTACATCCTTACTGCCAGAGACGGAGCCCTGGAGAGTGGCGGCTTCAGCAGAAGGACTCTCTTAAATGAGAGGAAGCCTAGCACACTCGATCCGAGTAGGGGAGCTCTTAAGAGTGGAGGCCTCAGCCTGGCTACACTCAACGTCAGAAGCAGTTAGTGAGTCTCCTCAGAGCATACCTCCTTACTGCCAGAGACGGAGCTCTGAAGAGTGGAGGCTTCAGCAGAACTCTGCTGAGGAAAGCCTAACAACACTCAACCCTGGTTGAGGGGCTCTTAAGAGTGGAGGCCTCAGCCTGCTACACTCAGCGCCAAAAGCAGTTAGTGAGGCTCCTCAGAGCCTACATCCTTACTGCCAGAGACGGAGCCCTGGAGAGTGGCGGCTTCAGCAGAAGAACTCTCTTAAATGAGAGGAAGCCTAGCACACTCGATCCGAGTAGGGGAGCTCTTAAGAGTGGAGGCCTCAGCCTGGCTACACTCAACGTCAGAAGCAGTTAGTGAGTCTCCTCAGAGCGTACCTCCTTTTACTGCCAGAGACGGAGCTCTGAAGAGTGGAGGCTTCAGCAGAACGGCTCTCTGCTGAGGAAAGCCTAACAACACTCAACCCTGGTTGAGGGGCTCTTAAGAGTGGAGGCCTCAGCCTGCTACACTCAGCGCCAAAAGCAGTTAGTGAGGCTCCTCAGAGCCTACATCCTTACTGCCAGAGACGGAGCCCTGGAGAGTGGCGGCTTCAGCAGAAGGACTCTCTTAAATGAGAGGAAGCCTAGCACACTCGATCCGAGTAGGGGAGCTCTTAAGAGTGGAGGCCTCAGCCTGGCTACACTCAACGTCAGAAGCAGTTAGTGAGTCTCCTCAGAGCGTACCTCCTTTTACTGCCAGAGACGGAGCTCTGAAGAGTGGAGGCTTCAGCAGAACGGCTCTCTGCTGAGGAAAGCCTAACAACACTCAACCCTGGTTGAGGGGCTCTTAAGAGTGGAGGCCTCAGCCTGCTACACTCAGCGCCAAAAGCAGTTAGTGAGGCTCCTCAGAGCCTACATCCTTACTGCCAGAGACGGAGCCCTGGAGAGTGGCGGCTTCAGCAGAAGGACTCTCTTAAATGAGAGGAAGCCTAGCACACTCGATCCGAGTAGGGGAGCTCTTAAGAGTGGAGGCCTCAGCCTGGCTACACTCAACGTCAGAAGCAGTTAGTGAGTCTCCTCAGAGCATACCTCCTTACTGCCAGAGACGGAGCTCTGAAGAGTGGAGGCTTCAGCAGAACGGCTCTCTGCTGAGGAATGCCTGACAACACTCAACCCTGGTTGAGGGGCTCTTAAGAGTGGAGGCCTCAGCCTGCTACACTCAGCGCCAAAAGCAGTTAGTGAGGCTCCTCAGAGCCTACATCCTTACTGCCAGAGACGGAGCCCTGGAGAGTGGCGGCTTCAGCAGAAGGACTCTCTTAAATGAGAGGAAGCCTAGCACACTCGATCCGAGTAGGGGAGCTCTTAAGAGTGGAGGCCTCAGCCTGGCTACACTCAACGTCAGAAGCAGTTAGTGAGTCTCCTCAGGCGTACCTCCTTTTACTGCCAGAGGACGGAGCTCTGAAGAGTGGAGGCTTCAGCAGAACGGCTCTCTGCTGAGGAAAGCCTAACAACACTCAACCCTGGTTGAGGGGCTCTTAAGAGTGGAGGCCTCAGCCTGCTACACTCAGCGCCAAAAGCAGTTAGTGAGGCTCCTCAGAGCCTACATCCTTACTGCCAGAGGACGGAGCCCTGAGAGTGGCGGCTTCAGCAGAAGAACTCTTAAATGAGAGGAAGCCTAGCACACTCGATCCGAGTAGGGAGCTCTTAAGAGTGGAGGCCTCAGCCTGGCTACACTCAACGTCAGAAGCAGTTAGTGAGTCTCCTCAGGCGTACCTCCTTTTACTGCCAGAGGACGGAGCTCTGAAGAGTGGAGGCTTCAGCAGAACGGCTCTCTGCTGAGGAAAGCCTAACAACACTCAACCCTGGTTGAGGGGCTCTTAAGTGGAGGCCTCAGCCTGCTACACTCAGCGCCAAAAGCAGTTAGTGAGGCTCCTCAGAGCCTACATCCTTACTGCCAGAGGCGGAGCCCTGGAGAGTGGTGGCTTCAGAAAAAGGACTCTCTTAAATGAGAGGAAGCCTAACAACACTCAATCCAGGTTAAAAATATATATATATATTTTTTTCACAAGCGCCTCTAGGGGCAACGACGCATATCCGCTCGCGCCTCGCCGATATCAGCATACCGATGGATGCGGGCTGAATATGGTTTACGATCTTACTATGAATATCTGGAGAAGGAATGGGAGGCTCACGGAAGCTGGGAGGTTATGCCAGAGAGAGATCGCTCATCGAGTCTACTGCGAGCCACTCCCCCTTTTCCGTGCCTCCACTGCAGGAATACCTAGCAGAAGCGCACGCTTCATAACCTCCCTCAGCTCTATATCGCGGGGCAGACAAGCTGAGAAGGCTCAGAAATATCCTCTCCGCCTTCATCCGCACACCATGAGCCAGCAAAGCACTTCCTGCTGGATCAGACGATGTAACAGACAATACATCTTCCCCCGCAGTTCACTCTTGTCAGCCGCCGATCGCCGCGAACTCAGTCTCTCCACTGCCTCAGCAGCGGCTGGACCCGAGCCGCGGGGGGCAGATGACCGAGAGCGGAGCTTTTTCCCACAGAAAAAATGCTCACAATGAACGCACTCCATTCCCTCGAGAACAGAGCGCGCGTGCTCTTCGCCCAAACACATAACGCATAGATCGCGTGTGTGATCTAGTGTCAGACAGCGCTGACACGGATCGACACACCTCCTAAAGCGCTTCTCAACAGACATATCTACTCACACTTCAGAAACAAGGTCCCCTGAAGGAAAAAAGAGGATGATGTGTTCCACAGGTGCCCTTTTATGCTCGCAGATGCTCATTAGCTTGCGTCATAGGCGTCCACCTGCCAATGTCAAGTGCATTGGGTGTTTTTAATCATGCTTCAGGTAACCGGTCACGCTGGAGGCGTTCCCATAGCGTCCCCTAGAGGACGTAGCGTAGAAGTTCCCTTCGGAAGGGAACCACAGTATATGCAGCTCCTGGGAAGAATGCGACTGCGAAGTGGGCAAGGAGACAATTGTCAAGTGAACTGATGGACACTATGCCAATTTGGTATAATGGCTACAAGTTGTATAACCCATGGACGACTCCAGCAGAAAATCTAGGATGGTCGCTTCTTCTGATAGGAGGAGGAACAGCAGCAGTGATCAACAAGATCAATGGATTGGCTTGGAGCGTTCTGGCACTAGCAAATCTGACTGAAACTGCACTTTCGCTGTTAAATGATGAAGTGAAGCAAATAAGGGATGCGGTGGTGCAAAACAGGCTAGCCTTGGACATGCTTTCATCGGAAAGAGTATTTGTAAGATGCTGAGTATTTCATGTTGTTTTCATTTGCCTGACTATCATGATAAAGTCACAGATCTCATTAACCATATGAAGTTAGCGATAGCTACACCTCCCAAAGCAGATGATTCATGGTTTGTGTGGTTGACATCATTGTGGGGAGGTTGGGGATATTGGCTGATTCATACATGTTTACCTGTAGCATTGGGGATAATACTGCTGATTTTTGTGCTGCCTTGTTGTCTTCAGTGTTTTCATCCCTGATAAGGAAAGCAGTAACTAGAACCGTCACTTGGTCAATATGCAAAGACGACCCGACAAAGAGTATGAAATGCCAGATGTGCATTCGGCACCATCCTTTGTACCAAAACCACCTATGCATGACATTATTGTTGATTTTACTGATTCTGATATTGAGTAAACTGAAATTTCTTTAATGAAAGGTGTACAAGCAGGTCTGAATCCATGGTATGGTACTGTAAACAGAAGGTTAATGAAGAGATGAGATTCCCCTTGCTTGCTTATGTGTCAGGAGATTTATATAATTTTCTCCACACAAAAAAAAAATGCCTTAAGCTTGTGATGTGTTTTTCGCTTATCAGCTAATGAAGGGGTATGTTAAAGCCTTAAAGGAGCACATACACTCGATGTTCTGATAAATATGTATACTAAAACTTGTCAAAGAATGACAAAAATTGTGTGAGAAATGTCTAATTGTATCATATGTAGCCTACATATATTTACTATATGCATATTATTCATATTTAATCATATATATATATTTCATATTCCTATGTTTAATATTCTTTTATACCACAAGTAATCATATAACATTATATAACTGTTTGAGCACGGGGCCTATGAGGCCTGCTTCTGCCTTTCTCTGCCTTGCATAAGAATATGGCACTATAACCTGCTTGTTCTTGCTTGCTTAGGAAAAACAGGATATCATGAGGATTTCGGAAGGCATAGCGTGAGGAATGAAACATATCGAATGTGTTCATGATGCTTGCTTAGCCATATATAGTCATATTGGGAGATAGCTATTGAAAACATGGGGCAAAGGGGTATAAAAGCAGAGAACCATGTTCCATGTACCTGTACCATGAACCATGTATTTACTGTATTGTCTGACCTTCTTGCAAGAATAAAATCTCAAAGACTCTGTCTCTGACCGTGTTCTTTATTAAAGAGAAAAATATCTACAACACAAGTCAGTATAATTAAGGTAATAAAACACTAATAATGAAGATAATATACAATAAATTATAAATAAAACAGTAATAAAAATATACAGAAAAGAAAAAATAAATGTCCATAGACAGAACTGTGAATGTGCATAACATGATTGGCTTACAGGTCTTTATCTGTCCTTCAATGTATCATTTGGTGAGATATAAGGCTGAGCTGTGAGCCAGCTTCTTATCTCGTTGCTCACAGACTCAAGCTGTGTGTGTAGACCAGATCATTTCTGCAGAAATCAAAAGCAAGACAAAGATAAACCTCTGTTTGGTTCTTTAATTCTCAGTCTCTTCAGATCTTTATTGAATTTGCACATTTCCATCGCATCTGGATCATCATTTCATCCAAAACACACTCGACAGCTCAGACAAAAACTGCATTCTGACAGATTTTGCCATTCATTTTCTCCCAAATTCTACAGTAAAACCCAGTGAAAGTTAACACAGACAGAGTCTTGGGTGTCCTGAAGAAGAATGTATAGAACATGTCATGTTAACTGTGAAGGAATTTGAGTAATGCCTGTATGAATGTCAAGGAGTGCTATAATGCATTGTGACAGACTTTGCCATTCATTTTCTCCCAAATTCTACAGTAAAACCCAGTGAAAGTTAACACACACAGAGTCATGGTCATCCTGAAGAAGAATTCATTCCAATTTTATTGTTAACTGTGAAGGAATTTGAGTAATACCTGTATGAATGTCAAGGAGTGCTATAATGTATTGTGACAGACTGCCATTCATTTTCTCCCAAATTCTACAGTAAAACCCAGTGAAAGTTAACACAGACAGAGTCTTGGGTGTCCTGAAGAAGAATGTATAGAAAATGTCATGTTAACTGTGAAGGAATTTGAGTAATGCCTGTATGAATGTCAAGGAGTGCTATAATGCATTGTGACAGACTTTGCCATTCATTTTCTCCCAAATTCTAAAGTAAAATGTCATGAAAGTTGACACAGACAGAGTCTTGGGTGTCCTGAAGAAGAATTCATTCCAATTTTTTTGTTAACTGTGAAGGAATTTGAGTAATACCTGTATGAATGTCAATGAGTGCTATAATGACAGACTGCCATTCATTTTCTCCCAAATTCTACAGTAAAATGTCATGAAAGTTGACACAGACAGAGTCTTGGGTGTCCTGAAGAAGAATTCATTCCAATTTTTTTGTTAACTGTGAAGGAATTTGAGTAATACCTGTATGAATGTCAATGAGTGCTATAATGCATTGTGACAGACTGCCATTAATTTTCTCCCAAATTCTACAGTAAAACCCAGTGAAAGTTAACACAGACAGAGTCTTGGGTGTCCTGAAGAAGAATTCATTCCAATTGTTTTGTTAACTGTGAAGGGATTTGAGTAATTCCTGTATAAATGTCAAGGAGTGCTATAATGCATTGTGACAGACTTTTATTTTCATTTTCTCCCAAATTCCACAGTAAATCCCCGGGAAAGTTGACACAGATAGAGACATGGTCGTTATGAAAAAGATTTTATTGAAATTTTCGTGTTAACTCTGAAGGAATTTGAATAATGCATGTAGAAAAAGTAGGTCATAATCAGTGTTATAATGTATTTTAACAGACTTTATTTTTGTGGAAACTACCACAGTATAATATATTCGAACATAATATAACTGAATCTTTTATAATGTCCAATATTAATACGCTTGTTAATAGTTTTCTTTTCTGTTTTTGAGCACATTTAATTAATAACCGCTGAAATATAGGTCTCCGTCAGCTTTTTGGCCGCCGTGTCTCCGTGCACTGTAATACCACAAACAGGCGTGCAGCAGAATCCAGGTGGCGGCTGGCTTGACCGGTGTTCACGGATGGCGGCTCACTTGACCGCGGTAAAAAGTGCTACTGTCTAATGTTCCGCCTTTTATAAGTGATGAAACATTAGTGAGAATTATTTCTCGATATGGCAAATTGGTGTCACCTATTAAGATGATACCAATTGGTTGCGGTTCGCCTCTTTTAAAACATGTGGTGTCTTTTAGGCGCGTTTACATGATTTTGAAAAGGCGGCGAAGAGCTCGACCTATCACTGCATCTGAAAGTTGATGATTTTGACTATGTCATCTATGTTACAACGGACAAAATGAGATGTTTTAAAAGCGGGGAGATGGGTCACTTGATTCATGGCGTGCCCTGGTAAAACTAAAGGAAACAGCTCGGCGATGTTAATGCTGGCGAGCCTGTTGAGTCGGGACCGTCAAGCGTTGCCCGCAAGTGGTAGAGACCCGGCGCAGTGGAGGAGAGCACGGTTGTGAGTTCATCTGAGGCGAGCGCCGAATGCGGCACCGTAACTGATCCCGAACACGCGGAAGAGGTTAATACACCGGTTAGAGCTGAAGCCTCGAATGTTCAGTCTCGTAAGTCCGCCACTAAAACGGACAGGAAACAAAGCGATAGCGCTGACAATGTTTTGCAGTCCAATTTGTTTTGTGAGGGCATTGAAATGGAGACAGAACAAAGTGAATTTAAAGTTCCGTCTAAAAGGAAAAAATCTGACGATTTTCAAGCCGTTAAAGCTAAGAGAGCAGGTGTAGAGGATATTTATGACGAAGACGGAATGGAAAGCGGCAGTGAATCTTCTGATTCTAGCGTCAGTTTATCCCAGAGTGACTTTTCTAGCCGAGGTTATGAAGTGGATGACATTAAGTTCTTTCTCAGAGCCACAAAAAACAAGAGAGGAGTGAGGGTGGATGATTATTTTCCTGACATTATACAGTTTGTTGGTAAAACTAGGGGTTTTATGTCGGAGGGGTTGTTTACCAACAAAGAGGTATATCGATTAAAAAAGATAGTGAGAAAATTCACTGCTGACAATGCAAATGAAGAGTCTGAGAAAGCCTTATAGCTTGGCTGTTGATGTGTATGGGGTGTGTGGATTGCTGCTATGTTTCTCATTTCCCCCTTTTTTTCTAAAAATGAGTGAAGTGAATATTGCATCTATGAATATAAATGGTGCAAGAGAAATGAAAAAAAGAGCAGAAATATTTGAGGTAGTTAAACAAAAGAAAATTGATGTTGTTATGTTGCAAGAAACACACAGTGACTTAAAGAATGCTGCTGATTGGGCAGGAGAGTGGGAGGGGGTCTCAGTTTTAAGCCACAATACCTCACTTAGTGGAGGGGTGGCCATTCTTTTTGCTAAATCTTTCAGTCCACATTCTCTTCAGGTTGAGGAAATAGTTAAAGGTAGACTTTTAAAAGTAAGAGCTACTTTTGAACATTTTGTTTTTGTGTTCATTTGTGTGTATATTCCGAACTCAGCAGTAGAAAGAATCGTATTTCTTAATATAGTCGGCTCAGTTTTGCAAAAATGTTGTGGGGAGGAATATTTATTCTTGGGCGGTGATTTTAATTGTACGGTGTCAAATTTAGACAGGAATCATGTTGAACCCCATTTACCCTCTCGTAATTTGCTAAACCAGCTTGTTAAGACTCACAATTTATGTGATATTTGGAGACAGTTTCATGAGAAACAAAGACAATATACTTGGACTCATATTCGTGACAGTGTGATTTCTCTGGCAAGACTTGATCGATTTTATGTTTTTAAACATCACTGCAATATTGTAAAAAGATGTTTAATTACTCCACTGAGTTTTTCTGATCACCACATGGTGCAGTGTTCTGTGTTTCTAAATTCTATTAAACCAAGGAGTGCGTACTGGCATCTAAACACTAATTTGTTAGGTGATAAATATTTTAAGAATATGTTTAAATTGTTTTGGGATGAGTTCAAAACCACAAAGGGGTCTTTTAAATCTCTACGACAGTGGTGGGATTTTGGGAAATCCCAAATAAAACAATTTTGTTTTCAGTATACTCGAAACGTCACTAGGGAGATCACTTTTAGTATGAGCACCTTGGAGACTGACATTCTAAAGCTTCAAGAATTGGCTGAGTCAACTGGTGCCCAAAGTTATTTAGACTCTCTTTTAAGTAAAAGGACACAGTTGGCTGATTTGCTGGGTAGTAAAGCGCAGGGGGCTCTGGTCAGGTCTCGGTTCCAGAGTGTGGACCAGATGGATGCTCCATCCAAGTTCTTCTTCAGTTTGGAGAAGAAGAATGGTCAGAGCAGGGCCATCCATGCCTTGCGCTCTGAATCTGGAGGTTTGTTAACAAACCCTGCTGACATTCGCAAGAGAGCAGTTACGTTTTATGAAAACTTGTATAAGAGTGAACTTGGGGCCGGGTACAGGGGTGATAGTGAGTTTTTTGATGACTTACCCCAGGTATCAGAGGAAGCCAACGCTGAAATCTCGGGTGCTTTGAGCACGGAGGAGCTGTATAAGGCTCTGCAAGGAATGGAGTCTGGAAAGGCACCAGGAATTGACGGTCTACCAGTTGACTTTTATAAGTCGTTCTGGTCATAGCTGAAGGAGGACCTTTTGGAGGTGTTGAATGAAAGCCTGGCTGAAGGTCAGTTGCCTGTGAGCTGCCGTAGAGCAGTGCTAACCCTCCTGCCTAAGAAGGGCGACCTTACAGAGATCAAGTGTTGGCGGCCCGTATCACTACTCTGTAGTGATTATAAACTGCTCTCGAAAACCCTGGCTAACAGGATAGCAGGAGTGATGGATGGTGTCATCCATCCTGACCAGACTTACTGTGTTCCCCGTAGATCAATATTTGATAATGTTTCTTTGGTTCGTGATGTTTTGGATGTCTCCAAGTTGTTAAATTTAGATTGTGGGTTAATCTCTCTAGATCAAGAGAAAGCCTTTGATCGTGTTGAGCACTGCTATTTGTGGAGGGTTCTAGAGGCTTTTGGGTTTTGTCAGAATTTTATAAATTGTATTAAAGTTCTTTATAGTGACGTGGAGAGTATTCTTAAGGTGAACGGTGGTTTATGTGCTCCTTTTAGTGTTCATAGAGGTGTTAGGCAGGGGTGTTCGCTGTCTGGTATGCTTTATTCTTTGGCAATAGAACCACTTCTACAGCAAATAAGAGCCAAACTGCATGGTATATGCTTGCCAAATTGTGAAAATAATCTTATAGTGTCAGCTTATGCTGACGATGTAATAGTTATGATTAACAGGCAAAGTGATATTCAGGTCTTATCAAGATTACTTAAAACTTTTAATGGTTTATCTTCTGCGAGGGTAAACTGGAGTAAAAGTGAGACGTTATTGTTAGGTAAGTGGGCACATGGAAAGCCAGAACTTCCTGAAGGTTTAATTTGGGAAAATGTGGTTTTAAATACTTGGGAGTGTTTTTGGGTGATGAGTTAACAGTACAGAAAAATTGGGAAGGGGTCATTGAAAAAGTTAAAGGTCGTCTGAATAAATGGAAATGTTTAGTGCCAAAGATGTTGTATAGAGGTCGTATTTTAATTATTAATAATTTGGTTGCATCTTCATTGTGGCACAGGTTCGCCTGTGTTGACCCTCCCGTACAACTGTTAACTAAAATCCAGGCTATTCTAGTAGATTTTTTCTGGGATAAATTGCATTGGGTCCCACAGAATGTGTTGTTCCTGCCAAAAGAAGAGGGTGGACATGGTTTAATACATCTTCAAAGTAGGATAGCAACCTTTCGGTTGCAGTTTGTACAGAAATTGTTAGTTGGTTCAGTTGACCTTAAATGGTGTGCTGTGGCATATGAGATTTTACATAATCTTGAGAGTTTGGGACTGGATAAGACTCTCTTTCTTATGGACCCATTGAAACTGAACACTTCTAGCCTACCAGTGTTTTACAGAAACATTTTTAAGGTTTGGAGTCTTTTCTTTTTTAAAGAAGCAGAGGGCCCACCGTCACTTCATTGGCTACTGGAAGAGCCTTTAATTCATGGATCACGTCGGGATGTGTCTACGAGTGGACTTTTCCCAGGACTTAGCAAGACACTCATTGACAGTAAAGTCACCAGCTTGGGACAGTTATTGGAAATAGCTGGACGTGATTTTAAGAAGGAGGAGGCAACGGCTCAACGCTTGGGTTTTAGATCAATTCGTCTGGTTGCACAGTTATTAGTAAAATGGTCGTCAACTCTTAATGCAACAGAAAGGACCCTGCTGACTGAGTACAGTGACGGCCTCTGCAACCCAAATCCCAAAGACTCCTTTCCTTGTTTGTGTTTTTCTTTGAATTTGGAAGGAGCTTCCGGAGTATTTCTTGAAAGTTTTGAATCCATGTGTTTAGACTTCCTTTTGAGCACTGGGAAGGTTTTATACAAGTGTTGTGTAATCAATTTTAACAAAAAAATGTTAAATAAGAAAGTTGATGCTCCATGGCGTGGGTATTTTAAGTTGAATATGGATAAAAAGCCTGAGTGGAGAGCATTATATAAACCACCGTTGACTAAAAAAACTGGTGATTTACAGTGGAGAGTCCTTCATGGTGCTGTAGCTGTCAATGCTTTTATTTCAATCATAAATCCTGAGATTGATGCGGGTTGTCCTTTTGTACTGAGAGAAACTATATTTCATGCATTTGTCAACTGTACTAGATTGAAACCTTTATTCTTGTATTTGGGTAGCATTTTCAGAAATTGTAATGAATCCTTTTATATGGTGTTATTTATTTTTGGTTTTAAATATGTAATGAAGAAAAGATTTATTTGTCAATTTCTGAATTTTGTTTTAGGCCAAGCAAAACTGGCTATCTATGTAAGTAGAAAGAAAAAAGTGGAACACAATTTGGAACAGAATCTAGTTACCTTGTTCTTGAACATGGTGCAAACAAGAATACTGATTGATTTTAAATACTATAAACATATGGATGATCTTGTTTCCTTTGAGGAAATTTGGTGTTACAATGAGGCGTTGTGTTCTGTTGTTGAAGGTGATTTGGTTTTTATACATTTGTGAGTTGGTTTGGTTTTCTTTATAAATGAGTATTGTAATTTAACTGTGTTGTGAATAATATTTGTAATAAAGGATTGTAAAATTCAAATTCTCTCTCTCTCTCTCTCTCTCTCTCTCTCTCTCTCTCTCTCTCTCTCTCTTTCTTTCTTTCTTTCTTTCTCTCTCTCTCTCGGTCTCTCTCTCTCTCTCTCTCTCTCTCTCTCTCTCACTTCCGGTGTGATTGTTGGAGGTGAGCGTGCGGATTGAGTGGTGCGAGCGCGGGTGGTGAGTGTGAGTGAACCCTGTTTTCTCTCTGTTTTCTCGCTTCTGGTTGCTTGGGCTTGGGTGTTTGGTACCTTTCTGATTTTTCGGGCCGCGTGCTGCTGCTCTCTGTGCGGGCAGCATGACGGTCCCACGGTCACAGGGGTTGAGTAATCTCACGCGGCTCCATGGTGTGAAAGTGGCGTCCGCGGTGAGTGTGGAGGACTGTTGCTTAGCTGTAGGTGAAGTCGTGGGGCATGAACATATCATGTCGGCCTCCAGGATGAACAGTGCCCTCTTTTAAAGCATGTGGTTTCGTTTAGGCGCTTTTTTTTCATGATCCTTAAGGAAGATGAAGAACTCGACTTGTCACTGCATCTTAAAGTCGATGATTGTGATTATATTATATATGCCACGACGGAAAAAATGAAATGTTTTAATTGCAGGGAGGTGGGTCATTTAATTCGGGCATGCCCTAATAAAGCAAATGAAAACAGGTCAGTGGCCGATGATAATAGGGGTAGCGTTGGTGAGTCGGCTGAGGCTGGACCATCAAACGCTGCTCCGTCTGGGACAGAGTCAGGTCAAATGAAAGAGGGGGTTGATGTGAGTCCGTCCACGAGTAAGAGTGTGACAGCTGAGGTAGCTGATCCCGAGACCGTGGTGACAAAAAATAGTTCAGCCAATGCTGATACTTCGATTTCTAAATCCGTTGTACAGACAGACATGCAAAGAGGTGACGGTGCGGTTAATGTTTTGCAGTCCGTTTCACGTCGGGATGGCTTTGAAATGGAGGCAGAACAGAGCCAATTTAAAATTCTAGCGTTAGTTTGTCTCAGAGTGACTTTTCTACCCGCAGTTATGAAGTTGATGACATTAAACTCTTTCTCAGGGCCACTAAAAACAAAAGAGGGGTGCGTGTGACCGAGTATTTTCCCGACGCGAAACAGTTTGTTGACAAAACTAGACATTTCATGTCAGAAAACTTGTTTACAAACAAAGAGATTTATCGATTAAAAAAGATAGTGAGAAAACTCTCGTCTGGTGATACAAATGAAGACAGTGAAAAAGCTTAATACTATGAACATGAAAGGGGGTGTGTGTGCAGTTTTGCTATGTTTGTTTTTTCATTTCTTTTCTTCCAATATGTGTGAGGTGAATATTGCAACAATTAATGTAAATGGTTTAAGGGAAATAAAAAAAAGAGCTGAAGTGTTTGAAGTGGTTAAACAAAAAAAAGTTGATGTTATCATGTTGCAGGAAACCCACAGTGATTTAAGAAATGCTGCTGATTGGGCAGTGGAGTGGGATGGAGTCTCAGTTTTGAGTCACAACACCTCACTTAGTGGTGGGGTTGCCATTCTTTTCGCCAAAAATTTTTGTCCACACACCTATCAGGTCGATGAAGTTGTTAAAGGCAGACTTTTAAAAATAAGAGCTACTTTTGAAAAATGTACTTTTGTCTTTATCTGTGTGTATGTCCTTACTTCAGTTGTAGAAAGAATGGTGTTTTTAAATGTACTTTGTTCGGTGATGCAAAAATGTTCTGCGGAAGAATACTTATTTCTGGGAGGTGATTTTAACTGTACAGTGTCAAATTTAGATAGAAATCATGTCGAACCCCATTTGCCCTCTCGTAATCGTTTAACTCAACTTGTTAAGGCACATGAGTTATGTGACGTTTGGAGGAGTTTTAATGGGACACAAAGGCAGTATACCTGGACTCATGTTCCTGACAGTGTTATCTCTCTGGCCAGGTTAGATCGGTTCTATGTATATAAACATCAAGGCAGTATTATTAGAAGTTGTTTAATCACCCCGTTGGGTTTTACTGATCACAGTATGGTACAGTGTTGTGTGTTTTTAAACTCCATTAAACCAAAGAGTGCATTCTGGCAGCTAAATGTAAACTTGTTAAGTGATAAGTATTTTGGAGATATGTTTAAGGTGTTTTGGGGTGAGTTTAAAACCACAAAGGGATCTTTTAATTCCCTACGACAATGGTGGGATTTTTGAAAAATTCAAATTAAACAGTTTTGTATACAGTATACTCAAAACGTCACTAAAGAGACTATTTTAGTTATGAACACCTTGGAGGCCGATGTTCTAAGACTTCAGGAATTGGCAGAGTCAACTGGTGTCCAAAGCTATTTAAACACTTTGGCCAATAAAAAGACACAGTTGGCTGATTTGCTGGGTTTTAAAACACAGGGTGCTCTGGTCAGATCACGGTTCCTGAGTGTGAACCAGATGGATGCTCCTTCCAGGTTCTTTTTTAACTTAGAGAAGAAGAATGGCCAGAGTAGAACCATTCATGCCTTGCGCTCTGAATCTGGTAGATTCTTGACAGACCCTGCAGAAATCCATAGGAGAGCAGTTATTTTCTATGAAAATTTGTACAAAAGTGAACTTGGAGCAGGATATGAGGTTGAAAGTGACTTTTTCGACGACTTGCCTCAGGTATCAGAGGAAGCCAATGCTAAAATCTCAGGTGCTTTGAGTGAGGTAGAGCTGTATAAGGCCCTCCAAGGAATGGAGGTGGGAAAGGCTCCGGGAATTGATGGTCTGCCAATTGATTGGTATAAGTCTTTCTGGGCTGAACTGAAAGAGGATCTGCTGGAGGTATTGAATGAAAGCTTGGCTGAAGGCCGGCTGCCTCTGAGCTGCCGCAGAGCAGTATTAACCCTCTTGCCCAAGAAAGGTGACCTTACTGACATCAAGTGTTGGCGACCCGTATCTCTGCTCTGTAGTGACTACAAACTGCTCTCCAAAGTGTTGGCAAATCGGTTGACAGGGGTGATGAGTTGTGTCATCCATCCTGACCAGACTTACTGTGTTCCTGGCAGATCGATATTTGATAATGTTTCTTTAGTTCGCGATGTGTTTGAGGTCTCCAAGGTGCTTAATTTGGATTGTGGGTTAATTTCTTTGGATCAGGAGAAAGCTTTTGATCGTGTGGAGCATTGTTACCTTTGGAAAGTTTTAGAATCTTTTGGTTTTTGCCAAAAGTTTATTGATTGTATCAAGCTTCTTTATAGTGGCGTTGAAAGTATTCTTAAAATCAATGGTGGTTTATGTGCTCCTTTTAAAGTCAATAGAGGTATCAGGCAAGGGTGCTCATTATCTGGCATGCTCTATGCTTTAGCGATTGAACCTCTGTTACACCAAATAAGGGCTAAACTACACGGTATACGTTTGCCAAATTGCAAGGATAATCTCATATTTCAGCTTATGCTGATGATGTGATAGTTATGATTAGCAGGCAAGGTGACATACGGACCTTGTTAAAGCTACTTTCAGCCTTTAGAGGTTTATCTTCTGCTAGAGTAAACTGGAAGAAAAGTGAAGCATTATTATTGGGTAAATGGATAGAGAGGGCTTAGTTTGGGGAACATCAGGTTTGAAATATTTAGGTGTGTTTCTGGGTGATGATTTAACAGTGCAAAAATTGGGAAGGGGTCATTGAGAAAACTAAAGGTCGTCTGGAAAAATGGAAATGTTTATCCCCAAAGATGTCGTACAGAGGCCGCATTTTAATAGTTAATAATTTAGTTGCATCCTCATTATGGCACAAATTTGCATGTGTTGATCCGCCTATTCACCTGGTAGCTAAAATCCAGGCTACTTTAATTGACTTTTCTGGGATAAACTGCATTGGGTCCCATAGAGCGTGCTGTTTTGCCTAAGGAGGAGGGTGGGCAAGGCTTAATACATTTGCAAAGCAGAATGGCAACTTTTCGGTTGCAGCGCATTCAAAGATTATTAGTTGGTTCTGTTGATTTTAAATGGTGCGCTGTTGCATATGTGATTTTACACAAGCTCGAGAATCTGGGGCTGGACAAAACTCTTTTTCTGTTAGACCCTGTAAGGCCCGGCTCGATCGACCCAATGACGGCAGTCGTTCAGCGGGTGAAGGCCTTTTTTCCTTTTCACGACACAACAAGATTAAAATGGAACACTTTTTCTTATATATTTTATCTCGTTATTTCATCTGACTCCATAAATGAAAAGGTTTTAATGATATCTGTGCATCATTAAAATATGAACGAATGATTGGTTATTCTTATCAGCTCTTTTTAATAATTTATCCTCTCAGATGTAGGGGAAAACTATATCGCTTAGAGGCCCTGTTTTTCACAGGTCTCACGGACACAATCTCGTCAGGCCCGGTCATCAATCAGAGGTAAATTATGGTTATGTATCTAAGATTTGCCGTTAATTCACACGTACACAATCAGAGACATCGAATAACCCCCTTGGAGCCCCCTCAGAACTTTAGTTTAATCGTTTACTTCAGTAAGGTTTCTTGGCCACTATCAGATGTGTTAGCAGATCAATGTACCACACTTGTAATAGCTTTGGATTGGTCAAAGACTTGTTTAAAGTAACATTAAATCAAAAGTCAGAGGTATAGGCGTACCCGAGTTTAGTCTGACCAGACGGCATTCGCCGTCCCTAAACGGAATTATTACCCGCCTCTGCATCCAAGTAGACTTGAAAAGATGCCGGATATTAGCCGTCGCTAAAACTGACGCAGGCTTGCGGAAATATACGAATCCACTAATCTAATAGGGAGAAAGCAATCTTTAGAGACAGTCAGAATAGAATCAAACGTTACAATTTATTGACCAGGTAATCGAAGCAATAATTCAAAACTCCAATGTTACAAGAATAGAATCATCAGTTAACCATAACATAACAATAATTCAGGAATTGAGGAATTACCTGGCAATGAAAATTACACACAGTAATTGTGTGGGCAGTCAACCTACAGACGCCCAGAACTTTGTGTCACGTTTCCTTATAAACCCAGATAATTCAATAAGCCCACCAAATGGTGGTATTATAATTAGACTTTAGAATTTGCAACCAAATGGCTTCTTGATCTCCTGTGGCAGAGAATCCTTATTTACATACAGGAGGTGGTTTGAATAGAAGATCAGGGGGGAGGGCACACCTTTAAGTTGTAGAACTTCTCATACTTTAGAACTTCTTTTAGCTTTTCATTATGATTGGGAGAATGAGACCATTTTACCAGGCGCACTGAGACATTTCAAATGATATCAAACATGTATAGTTACTTTTTGTACATATTACATTGCATGGGTTTTCAGTGAGTTCTAGGTGAGGAGGAGAGGGGGGAAGATGATGAGACCGTAAGTACAGGGTGTGAACTACCCGGTGTGTTGCGTCTTGGATGCTGCTGTTACATATGCAAGAGATAGTTTTGTTGATTCTCAGGAGGGCCTTTTGTCCTCTCGAGGGGGGGGGGCAGACATACTGGCACCAGGCTTACAACCCCACGAAACTGAACATTTCTGGTTTGTCAGTGTTTTACAGGAACCTTTTTAAGGTTTGGAGTCTTTTTGTTTTTAAACAAACAGAAGACCCACAGTCTCTTTATTGGCTCTTGGAGGAACCTTTAGTTCGTGAAGCACATCTGGACTTATCTGCAAATGGACTTTTTCCAGGACTTAACAAAGCACTCATCGATAACAAAGTCGTCACCTTGGGACAATTACTGGAGACAGCGGGACTAGATTTTAAAAATGATGAAGCTATTGCTCAACGGTTGGGCTTCAGATCTACTCGTCTGGTTGCACAGTTATTGTTGAAGTGGCGGGCTGCCCTCAAACCAACAGAATGGTCCTTGCTGTCTAGCTTTCGTGATGGCCTCAGTAGACCCAATCCAATGGACTCTTTCCCTCATTTGTTTTTCTCTGTGAATGTGGAAGGTTTTGCTGGAATTTTTTTGGAGACTGTTGAATTTTTTATCTTGTATTGGGAAAACATTATATAAGTATTGTGTGATCAGTTTTAACAGGAAAATGCTAGATGGGAAGATTGACACCCCATGGCGTGATTTTTTTAAACTGGACGCAGATAGAAGACCTCAATGGAGGGCACTGTATAAACCACCATTGATCAAAAGAGGAGGTGACTTGCAGTGGAGGATCCTTCATGGTGCTATTGCAGTCAACTCTTTCATTTCAGTTATAAACCCAGAAATTGGTGATAAATGCCCTTTTTGTAATGAGAGAGAAACCATTTTTCATGCGTTTGTGAAATGTGCTAGATTGGAGATATTAGATATAAATACTAGGGTATGCAGCTCGGGCCTTTGGCGAAGGGGATAATATCACTGACAGCCATCAGCCGTCCCAGGGGCAACTCCTTAGCCGGGTAGAGTTGGCTTAGTGCTCGCTTTTTCGCGAAATTGGCTTGCATTCCCTCAGCATGGTGAAGTGGGTATAACGTTCCCGTAGCGACCTAGGGGACGCAGTTCGAGTTCCCATGGAGGGGAACGTCTCAGGTTACGTATGTAACCATGGTTCCCCGAATGGGGAACGAGACACTGCGTCCCCTAGGCTTTGGGCCATGCTTCGGACGCAAGCTTCAGACGAAGAAGCTGATGATGTATTCTCCCGGCGGCACTTATATTGTGGCACGCCGGTAGTGACGTCATGGGCTGTCGCCGGCCAACAGGTGGTGTTTTTACATATGTATCTTCAGACACGAGTCACGCTGAGGGCGTTCCCCGTAGCGACCCCTAGGGGACGCAGTTCGAGTTCCCATGGAGGGGAAACACATATCCACATAATTTAAGGCCTATCATATAATCATCTTCTGATGTTAAATATTTTCTATACAATATTTGAGTTACTGGAACATTCATAATGATATGTATATTGATTTACTTTTATTTTGCTCTGCTGGATGACTGTGATGCCGGGAATCATTCATTTCAATGCATCATTATGTTCTGATGGGACATTTTTACAGCATAGTTGATCTTTTCACGATCCCTTAGGTTTTATTTGAAATGATCAGAAGTACCTTAATGACAGGTATGGTAACTCTGACATATGTTCATAATTCAGCTCCCAAAACAAGCTGATAAAATAAATGACAAAAAAAAACAATAATAACCTTCAAATCCAAAGAAATGATTAAATCCAGCTCCAAGCGTCAGTGGGTTTTGAGTGCTCTGTCCAGCTCTTCTAGTTAAAACAATCAGCGTGAGCTGGTCATGCAGGTTTTTCCAGAGAGATGCGGTCATCAACGGCACCCATGTTTATATAGTAAAACAAAAACATCTTGCACTTTTATCATAAGAAAATTACAAATGAGGAATAAGTATGCAAGGGCCAACTATAGTATATACAATACATGGTTATGGTTTATTGTTATTATTATTATTATTATTATTATCAAATCTCTAACAGTGTCCATAGCTCAGTATATTATGGAAGCTTATTTTTTCCACTGAATAAAACGTAATTGTGACTTCTTATCTCACAATTATTATTAAGTTTATATCCCATAAATAATATTAAAAACAAGTTGCAATTATGTAAGAAAATAAATAAATAACATTTTATGGAGTTTGGTGAAATATCTCATGAGTGAACTGAACACTAAACTACATTTTTTGCTAGTTTTTAAAAATAAAATGATGACAATTAATTTATGAATGCACAGTTATTTAATGGCTATTCGTTGAATATACTAGAGCCGTAGAACATTATTAACAAGTATAACATCAATACAATTTCTAAAAAACATTCAGTTCATCAGTGTCATTCAAATTCATATTTGTCATACAAAATAGAATCAAGAATGAGATTTATGTACAAATAAACTGAATAGAAAGAGAGTCGCTCCGCTGTAAGGCATTACAAATAACTGAAGTTACATAATCAAATAATTATTTTCATGTAACTAGTAAAGTAATGCATTCGTTTTAAATTTACAAGAAAATATCTGTGCGCTTGGATCCTTTTTTTCCAATAGCCACCCGAATCTCCTCCAGCAGTTTATTTTTGTTGTTTGAGATGTTTTTTCCAGCGATTTCCATAAGATTAGTGATCATTTCAGCGCTGTAAGGACCTTGAAAGGTGCGATACTTATCCCGCCAAGTCTGAACTTCATCTGAAGAGACAGTTACAGATTTACATTAGAATTTATTTCAGTGATATTTATGATTCAATCAGGAAAATGTTCAAATCTAAACTTGCCTCCACAGTTGACCACATTAAACAGCGGGATGTGAATCACAGTTGGAGTGTTTTTGCCTCTGAACACATAGAAGTCCTTCGGTTTGTTCACATCTTTACTGGTGGAAGTGTTGACTTCAGGGAAAGGGATGTTTAGTTGTCTGCATGTTTTAGCAGCTTCATTCACTGTCTGCAGTGGAAAAAAAACATCACATGCTTCATTACCAGCAAGCGTTTGAACAAGATTGATCAGTGTAAATTGCTCTTATTTTGTTTATAGATCTAACGTACTGCCCTTCAGAAGCTAGATGAGAAATTTCCATGTTTCCTAGACAAAATAGAAACAAGCATCCTGTTCAAAAGTTTTCACCCCCAATCATAATTCTTTCTTAATAAGCATCCGTGACTTTTTGTAACAGTTGTATGAATTCTTCAATTATCCCCATTATGAACAGATTAATCTTAACATCTCAGTCACTTTTGGAAAGGGTTCAAATGTGCAAAACATGCTGTAACAGCAAATAAATATTTTTTTGTTTCCTGAAGAACAGTCATCATTTTAACTGATCAGGAAAAACAGGAGTCTCATGAACAAATATTACATTCATGGATCAACCAGGAAAGAATACACAGTATTAAGAACTGGGTCAGTTTGTCTGAGAGAAGGTCAGGCATGATGGTATTGAAGGCTGAATTGAAGTTTACAAACAAGATCCTTGTGCAAGTCCAAGGTCTATCTAGATGTTGCAGAATATAAAGCAGTCCCATGTTGACGGCATCATCCATGGACCTGTCTGTTCTGTACCCAAACTGTTTAGCTACAACCAGGTCCACATCACATCTGCTTGAAAGTTTCTAGTAATCCTGAAGACCTTGATTAGCTGGATCAAGTGAGTTTGATTAGCGTTGGAGCTAAACTGTGCAGAGCTGTGGCCCTCCATGAATGTAGTTTGAGACCAGTGCTGTACACAATCCTTAAAGGGATAGTTCACCCAAAAATGAAATTCCTGTCATAAATTACCCCCCTCATGTCGTTCCAAACCCGTAAGACCTTCATCCATCTTCAGAACACAAATTACAGTTTTTTTTATGAGATCCAAGAGCTCTCTGACCCTCGCATAGACAGAAAGGGTACTGCCACGACCAAAGCACAGAAACATAGTAAGGACATCAGTAAAACAGTCTTTTACAGTCTGTATTAAAACACAATTTTCTGAAGCTACGAGAATACAGAACACATGCGCATGCTTTGATCGGGGGTTGGGGGTGGGGTGCAGATCAGAGAATGCGCTTTTCAAACAGGAAATAAAACACATTCAGATCATCAAAGTTGTTGATTCTCCACAGGACGGGGTGGGGGTGGGGGTTGTCTTGTTGTCTTGTCTTGTACATGGTGATGTTCCCCGGACCAGTCCATACTGACGCCGGGTCGTTGGCTAAATACAGTTTTGTTCAGCTTTTTGGTGTAGCTTTTTTAGCCCCTCTGATCTCCTTTGTTAGTCTGTTTCTGGCATGGTTACACAATAATTTATCCCCACTTCTGTAAGCATCCTCTTTGGTATGACAAAGCTGTTTGTGTTTCCCAGTAAACCACGGTTTATCATTATTGAATGATAAGAATGTCCTGGTGGGGATGCACTCAGAAACTGATGTATGATGTTACTGTCTCTGTGCGCTCCTCCAGATCGGTGGCTGCAGCTTCAAAAACACTCCAATCAGTGAGGTCGAAACAGGCTTGCAAATCCGCTCTAATTCATTAGTCCATCTTTTAACAGCCTTATAACAGGTTTAACTGATTTAAGTTTCTGCCTGTGGGTTGTTATAAGATTAACAAAACAGTGATCAGAGAGCCCCAAAGCTGCCCGTGGGACAGAGTGATAAGGATCCTTTATTGTGGTATAACAGTGATCCAATATATTACTGTCTCTGCTGGGACATGTAACGTACTGTCTGTATTTTGGCAGTTCATGGTAAAGACTTGCTTTATTCAAATCTCTAAGAATGAGAGTCTGGGTACCTTTGCTCCAATTCAATTATTTGTTCAGCAAGCGGTTACAGCGCTGCGCTCACACAAGCATGTGTAGTGTTGCGGGAGAGAGGAAATAGGAGTTGCCGCTTTAAGACAGCTTTGTACGGGAGTTGTAGTCAAAAAGTGAGATGCATTATGTGTAGAGTAGTTCAGTGAAAAATTTGCCAGAGTGACGAGTTCTCACTGTGAGCCGTGCAGTTAAAACAGAAAGAGTTGTTTTATTTTAAGTCCACCCGGGAGCTAGTTTGCTCTGTAAACCTGATACTACAAGGCCGAGTAAAGAAATGGCATGCATTGGTAACTTTGTCCGTCTCATCCATTTGCACGAACATGACTTTACGAGCTGTTACACTGCTGCCGGGAGTTGTTGAAGTGGAGAAAGTAACAGGAGGGACTTACACATTTGCGAGAACAAAGAGGAAAACTCCCGCTGCGAGTAAAGGTTTATGACGTTTATGAAGAGTGGTTCTAAATTAGGACAGCATATCTTTTACATCTGAACACCAACTTTTGTGGATGAAGAAACACAGGTCTACCACCTCTCGTTTTCCCTTTAACTCTGCGATACGATCTGCTCTAATCAACTGGAAGCCCAGGCTGTCCGGAATAGCTTCACTGAGCCAGGTTTCAGTGAAGCACAGTCCAGCAGAGTTTGAAAAGTCTTTGTTGGTGCGGGTGAGGAGAAGTACTTCATCCGTTTTGTTAAGAAGGGAGCGGACATTCACAAGATGAATGCCTGGGACCGCAGTTCAAAAATATTGTCTGGAATGTGTTGCTTAATGTTAAGGAGTTAATCTCTGGTAAAACGAATAGAAGAAGAATGACTAAACACAGAACAAATAAACAAAAAGAGCAGAAGAATTTGCGGAGCTCAGCACAATGGCTGCCATTCGCAGCGCTATCTTGATTAATTTATGATTTGATGATTTGAAAAGATGAGATTTGTTTTCCCCAGCATGTAGTGTTTTGAGCATTTCGAAACAGTGAATCATTTTACGTAGCAAATTGTTCAATTGATTCAAAGCTTTGGGTTCATTTCTCGCATCATGACACGCATGGGCGAATAGAAAATTACACATGAAATCCGCATTTTTCGTAAACGAAGATTAAAACTAAGACAAAAACGATTGATGCAAAAACTATTTCGTGGACTGAAATAAACTAACAATAAACTAAACTAACAATAGTTATTTAAAAAACGAACTGAAATAAAATAATAATTATCAAAAATAAATAATCGTTTTCGTAATCTGTCACCCCTTGGCGGAAACATATATGAGCTTGTGTGGTGGTTTAGGGAAATGCCTGTTAATTACGCAAAGCAGTTTAAAGCAGAGTCCTGCACGGATCCTATTTGGTAAACGTGCACCAGCAGTACTTAACAGAACACCCAACCCGTTATCTAACAGCAGCACTCATTTATTTCTGTATTAGACTAGAACCGTTGGACAAAGACCGCGAGTCGTGACCCGAACCGCACCCGCATTAAATCTGTTACATCAGGTAGGCAAACTTATTTATTTTCTCATGTAACACAAGTAATCAAACCAACATTAGGTATACTAAGTTGATGCTTTGCAGAAAAACAGACATGCAGCGCAACGTGATATTAACAGCAAAAAAAGACGATAACGTGCATCCTAAATATGTAAAAATAGCCTAACTTTTGCCTAGCATCTTGTGATCTCTCTGGCTTTCGAACAAATCTGCATAGGCTAAATCACATCATACACTTATAATTATTTTATAAATTAAAAGAACATATTCAAATATGAGCCTTCACTGTACTCAACATCGACAAGACCAAGGAGCTGGTGGTGGATTACAGGAGACAGAGCAGAGAACACACACCCATCACCATCGACAAGACACCTGTGGAGCGGGTGAGCAGCTTTAAGTTCCTCGGCGTTCACATCACCGAGGATCTCACATGGTCTGCTCACACAGATGCAGTGCTGAAGAAGGCACATCAGCGTCTCTTCTTCCTGAGACGGCTGAGGAAGTTTGGAACGAGCCCCAGAATCCTCAGGTCCTTCTACACCTGCACTGTGGAGAGCATCCTGACCGGCTGTATCACCGCCTGGTATGGAAACAGCACCGCTGGCAACCGCAGGGCTCTGCAAAGGGTCGTGCGAACTGCCCGCCACATTGTTGGAGGTGAGCTTCCCTCCCTCCAGGATATCTACACCAGGCGGTGTACAAGGAAAGCCCGGAGGATTATCAAAGACTCCAGCCACCCGTCCCACAGTCTGCTCTCTCTGTTGCCCTTAGGGAGACGTTTCCGTGTAACACCCCCAACACGGGTCCGCACCAACTCACCGAGCGGGTCGCGAACCCGGGACGCCGGCGGGGGAGGCGGGCGCTCTAACAAGGAACGAGAGCCATGGGAACGGAGCGAGGCCGGTGGAGTAATTGGTAATGAACGACACCTGCACCGCTCACCGGTCTCGAGTCCCACGGAGGAGCTTCGGAAGGGTTAAAGGAGGAGTGACGACAGTGGAAGACGAGAGAGGACCAGGCCTGGACTTTAGTTTGTGTTTTATGTGCGGCAGTCATCCGTGAGGGGCTGCCGCTTTTCATTTGTGTTTGATTATTTTATTATTAAAGTTATTAAATGTTCGCAGGTTCCCGCCTCCTTCTTCCCGTATCTATCTACTGCGTTACATTGGTGCCGAAGCCCGGGAGGAAGGAGGGACACGCTGTCAGAGAGCCCTCGCTGCTGAGTGGGATCGCGGTGCTGAGGAGATCGGGCAGCAGGAAGTAGCAGAGACCGCCAGTGGCTGCCCGAAGCGGTGGTGCTGGAGCAAAAGAAGAACAGGTGGGACGGAAGACTCGCTGCCGTGCTCCTGGGACGAGGAGGGGTGGCTGCCATCCAAGAGGGAGCGGAGGAGTCGGCGCCGTTCTCCTGGAGGCCGAAGCCTGCTGCCATCCGCCTCCTGGCAGACTGCCGCACACAAAACACAAACTAACATCCAGGCCTGGTCCTCCCTCGTCTTTCACTGTCGTCACTCCTCCTTTTATCCTTCCGGAGCTCCTCCGTGGGACTCGAGACCGGTGAGTGGTGCAGGTGTCGTTCATTATCATTCACTCCACCGGCCTCGCTCCGTTCCCACGGCTCTCGGCCCCGCCCCACTCGCCACAATGAGGATGTTTATTTCAAATGTCATTGTGTTGGCTCTCGAATTGAGCTATTTCATCCGCAAACACTGAAGTATTCGGTTTCTACGGCAACTCTTGTATTCCTTCGTTTTTTACTAGAATTCAATCAAATGGCTTCCCACCTTTTTGTTTTTGGCTTGTGCGCGTCACATTATTTCTCTGCGCGGCCGCGACGGGAGAAGTGAGTGGCTGCGCGCGCACGCAGCTTAGAGGGAACAGTGGTATTCTCACGCTCTCAAGAATTTCACTCACCAAGGCACATGTGCTTAGGTGATGGGACAATAAAAGTGATTTGATTTGAAATGCGATTGCCAATATTATTGAATTTCATTAGTCCCAGTTATGAATTATGCGTGGGTATTCACGGAAAATTAAGAAAAAGACATCTAATAAAACCAAATTAGCTTAGATTTATTTTCATATTAAATATCTCAACACATTTAATTAGACATGACATTAAGCTGAACGTGTAATTTATTTAGTAAAAATGCTAGCCAAAAATATCCTTTGGTGTATATTTGTATACTTTTACCATCTAATCAATCTCAGCATGCATTAATTTTGTGTCGCTAGACGTTTGCCTCATAAGGTTAAATTAATTAATTATTATAAGGTTAAATTATGCCGAAGTCTTTCTTTGACCTGCGCTCTGGAAGTGATCTGTTGATTCTGTTAAACTTTATTTAAAACTGAAACTATACAAAAACTAAATAAAAATGTGTTCATAAGATAAAAACTAAACTAAAACTAACAAAAATATTAATTAAACTGAATTTTATAGCAAATTTGAAAACGGTATTAAAATAAAACTAATTTAAAATTCTAAACTATAATAACCTTTGAAATCCGTCCCGACAGGTCTACAATATAAACAGTAACTACAGGCTTAGTCGTTTTTTTGTAGTAATTCAGAGTAAGACAGACACAGTTTGGAAGATGGGTCTACTATTCTTAAAATGTTGTTACTGAAGCAATAAAATTAACATTTAGCAAATTTGTAAAGAGTTCTATGCAGGGTTTGAAATCAACACCCGCCAACCTGCCAAATGGGTAAAAATCAGCTGTGGTGGGTAACGCTTGACAAACCACTAGCCAGTTTGGTGCGTTACTTTTTGAAAATGATGTTCACTCATTAATGTCTTGGAGAAGTTCATGCAAGTCAAATCTGCATGTTTAGCGCAAATACTGAACTCGTGAGACATTATCGAGTATATTGCAAAAACCTAATAAAACAGTATGTGCACTCTGTAGGCTACAACTAAACGATGAAGTCTGGTTAGACTAACTTAGTGCACTTGCGCATTTAATGCTAGAGTGTGTCCTTTCACTGCTGGATTCAGTCTATTAATATGAATGATCACATAATTCAAGATAAGGGGAAAAAAAATTATTATTTATAATTTCCTATTGGTAATATCACACGAAGAGTCTCATTGTAATGAAGAGGCAGTGTAGTTAGATCCAATAGCAGCTTTATATAAACAAGAGGTGGTCAGACAGGCAATGGTCAAAGGCAGTAACAAGAGTAATGAAGGCTAGGCAGAATCAGCAACAGGGACAATGCAGAGGTCGGGGCAGGCAGCAGACAGAGAAGATATCAACAGGCAGGCAGGGTCAAAAGGGCAGGCAGCAAACGGTCAGAGTAAATAGGCAGTCCAGGTAAACACAGGGAATCAGAAAACAGGAGAAACGCTCAGAATGTCAGCCGGGGCAAAACAAGACTTCACAATGGGTGAGTGTTTGTGTGCTGCTTTTATGTGAGTGAGTGAATGAGGTGCAGGTGTGGTGAGGCAATCAGGGTTGATGAGTGAATGGTGTAATGGTGGATGGGAATGTGTGAGTGCAGTGCATGATGGGAGATGTAGTCCATGGGTGATGTGCAGTTGTAGTGAGTGGCAACCAGATTCATGACACTCATTCTTTTCTTTACAAATCTGCACGGTTACAAATGTGACATTTATTTTATAAAACAGTTAAATAAATAATAGGTTAATATCAATATACTTACGTTTTAGACCCCATAATGTCTGTTTTTGCTCTATTTAGCTAAAAAAAACATTCCAAACACAGCCACAGCGCTGCTTTGCGTTTCTGAGCAACATTTTTTTGTTCCTGAATGAATCAACCGTTTAAATGATTCTGTTCAATCGTAATGACTCACTTAACAGTGACTTGCTGCCACCTACTGGCAGTTTTAGTTTTACATTTAAAGTATCCTTTCATTTTTCTAAATAATTTCAAATATCAGTATTTAACATTTCATCTTTAAAATATCAAAACATTATTTATTCATTTGTAACTGCAGGTTAAAGCATCCCATGTCCCTCTAAGCTGCATTAAAGTGTAAATGCATCTAAATGCCACTTCACATGCAACTTCTGCAAAGATGAACTTTGTTGATACTGATTTCATTCCTCTGTTACTGATAGTAACAGCCTAAATCTATTTAGGTGCATTATTTAGATGATGCACACTTTTAGAAAAAAATGGCTTTATAAAGGTAAAAATGCCCATTAAAGGTAAAAATCAATTTAAACTTATTGGAAAATATTAATTTCTATCACTGCTGTGAAATAACTACACAGAATGAATATCAAAAAATATAGGAGCTGTCCACGTTAGAACTTAAAATATTATCACAATAACACACTTAGCAAAATATCATCTAATTATGTTTATCTATAAAACCCAGAAAATATTGAGATCTTTTTTTTTGTCAATAGGTAAACCCCTAGTACTGACAGAAAATAATTTTCAACGGTCGCTTTGTCACGTCCAGTGTAGACAACCTCAAGCTATTGGTTTCTTATATATATATATATATATATATTAAATTTTTGGCTAGGAGAAATTATGAATGCAAAATTGGCTGGTGGGTGAAAAAAAGTATTTAAATCCCTGATTCTATGTGCATAAAAGTCAGGCCTACCATGAAAGGATCGCCGTGACTGAAATCCAGGGAAATGATGAGGTCAATGTCTCGTTCTTTTCTCAGCACTGAGAAATGCGGTGAGTTCAACTTTAGTCCGGCGTCTATATAGTCTCTCGTCTCATTTTGCAGAAGAGCAGCGGGCACTGCTCCATCTAATCGATCACAGTGTAAAATGAGTCCATTTATTATTCTCATAGAATTGCACGTTTTTAGCAGGTCTGTTCTCACCTGTCATGTTGTGGAGGTAGTTATATTTTCTGCCCCAGATCCACTGAGCCATGCATTTACAAATACTAACCCACGCATCTGTAAAACAGTTAAACTTACTTATTGTGTAAAGTTCTTCATTTCATTAAACAATTCTTATTTTCTTATCAAGAACCGTTTAGGCTGTAGACTTCTTGATTTGACAGTTTCATTAGAAGTGGGTTTTTTATGATGATAAATATATAAATCTGATTATTCTGTATTTAAAACACATTCCATTAATGGTATTATTACAAAAATCGTACCTGTTTCATTTACGTATGACTGACAAGTTAAGTTTTTTATTGTAATCCAGATGGATGGAAATTTTCCTTTCAATTCAAATACATAAATCTTAAATGTAGGCCTTTTTTTGGATATTAGAGACAGTTCAACTTACCAAATGGCCAAAAATGTATCTGATCACTCAAACTGTTGCACACATCCATGGTGAAACTATTTGTATCCTGTTTTTCTGCTCTTTTATCAGAAGTTTCCCTTTTTGCAATTAAAGAAAACTCCTTATTTTTGCCTCCTGAGAAGTCTGTAAGAAAAAGTGGACATGACAAAAGTGGGTAGACATGATTGTGTTGTTATTATTACACATTATTTTTAGTGTTACTTTATCCATGTTTCTTATTTTCATAATTGCTTTTAATAATTTACATTTTATATGTACATATTCAGCCGATTCTTTTATTCAAAGCAATTTATAAATGCAAATATGATTTTATTTTTTTGACAGAATTTCATATGTCAGAATATAAAAGTTATTATTCGCAAATCTGTGTCATTAAACAGCAGGTTCTCACTGTGATGTATAGGCCTAATGGTTTACCGTTCAATTTGTTTCTGATGGATTCATCAAGTCTAGAAGGATCTTTGCCATTCAAAACGGAGATGTTCCTGTCCACAAGATCCATGAGCACCTGGTAACATTCATCTACTGTTGGGGGGATTGGATCCCGATCTGAAGCAATCTTACTATCGAAGGAGTCTGGTTCCATCTCTCTTATCGTCTCTTCATGTCCCCTCTCAGGCTGTTCTGTCCAATATACATTGAATAAAGATGAACACACTCCATAAAAGTGCTTTTTCCACCATCAAATTAATGATGTTCCGATATCAGTTTTCCCACAAACAGAAGCAATTATGCATAGGCCATAGTGTACAATATGCAGAGAATGTGCCCCCCCACACTTTTAATAAAATGTAAATTCGCCCCACCACACTTTTCACCAGCGTCAATAAACCTATATTTAAATTCAAAGTGAAAAGATAGTCCATCCATGACCTGACATTTTATTTGTATCCAAAATGAGGCAATGTGAACATTGCGTAGCGCTAAACACTCTCGTGCAGTTTATGTTTCATTCATACTCGAAGCCAGAGGGCGCTCTTGGGCAGAAAGTCTAAACCGGACTCATAGAAGTAAAACTTATGATGGGCCAGGAAATCCTAATATGGACAAAGGCCCTGTCCCAAATGGCACACTTCATGGGCACTTGTGGTCTTGTGGACTTACAATGACCGCTGCATGCGTGCGTCCGTTAAGTCCACAAGACCTAAGGGTGGCCCATTCATAATTTTAGTATTCCGAAAGTAATGTGCACACTGTGCACACTCATAATAGATATCACAGTCTAAAATGCATTCGGTGTAAATGGCGACTGATAATGTATTTATGTCGTGCCAGATGAGGCTTGCACAGCCTGAGTGAGTGTGTGAGAGAGACAGCACACACAAAGTAAGTCAAAATGTATAGATGCATACTGCGGTAGAAAAATAAATAAAAGAGATTTACAAAATATGATTTAGGTAAGCAACATTAGACGCCCATGATATTTCCCTGAATAACAATATCAGCAGGATTGCAATGTGACACTGATTTTATACAGTAGTATTTCAATAAACAAGAGGTTTAAATTAAGTGACTTTAAGTGATTTTAGACAAAATATTGACTGTTTTTGGTCACTTTCGCATACGAAAATAGTTGTGATCAAAGCCACAGCAGAACTGTTGAGTGTTTCCAAGCAACACACAGCGTTTCTGTTTCTGTCTTTTGTTTCTGAATGAATCCACGTGTTTGAATGTATCGAGTGAGTCAATGATTCAGTGACTCGTTCATAAAGACAGTCACTTGACTCGTTACTGAATGAATCAGCCGTTTGAATGAATCGAGTGAGTCAATGATTCAGTGACTTGTTCATAAGGACAGTCACTTGACTCGTTACTGAATGAATCCACGTGTTTGAACGAATCGAGTGAGTCAATGATTCAGTGACTCGTTCATAAGGAGAGTCACTTGACTTGTTACTGAATGAATCCACGTGTTTGAGCAGAATCGAGTGAGTCAATGATTCAGTGACTTGTTCATAAGGACAGTCACTTGACTCGTTACTGAATGAATCACGTGTTTGAACGAATCGAGTGAGTCAATGATTCAGTGACTCGTTCATAAGGACAGTCACTTGACTCTTTACTGAATGAATCAGTTGTTTGAATGAATCGAGTGAGTCAATGATTCAGTGACTCGTTCATAAGGACAGTCACTTGACTCGTTACTGAATGAATCCACGTGTTTGAATGAATCGAGTGAGTCAATGATTCAGTGACTCATTCATAAAGACAGTCACTTGAATCATTACTGAATGAATCAGCTGTTTGAATGAATCGAGTGAGTCAATGATTCAGTGACTCATTCATAAAGACAGTTACTGAATGAATCAGCCGTTTGAATGAATCGAGTGAGTCAATGATTCAGTGACTCATTCATAAAGACAGTTACTGAATGAATCAGCCGTTTGAATGAATCGAGTGAGTCAATGATTCAGTGACTCATTCATAAGGAGAGTCACTTGACTTGTTACTGAATGAATCCACGTGTTTGAACGAATCGAGTGAGTCGATGATTCAGTGACTTGTTCATAAGGACAGTCACTTGACTCGTTACTGAATGAATCCACGTGTTTGAACGAATCGAGTGAGTCAATGATTCAGTGACTCGTTCATAAGGACAGTCACTTGACTCTTTACTGAATGAATCCACGTGTTTGAATGAATCGAGTGAGTCAATGATTCAGTGACTCGTTCATAAGGACAGTCACTTGACTCGTTACTGAATGAATCCACGTGTTTGAACGAATCGAGTGAGTCAATGATTCAGTGACTCGTTCATAAGGACAGTCACTTGACTCTTTACTGAATGAATCCACGTGTTTGAATGAATCGAGTGAGTCAATGATTCAGTGACTGCGTTCATAAGGACAGTCACTTGACTCGCTTCCTGAATGAATCAGCCGTTTGAATTAATCGAATGAGTCAATGATTCAGTGGCCCATTCATAAGGACCGCCAACTTGACTCGCTTTCTGAATGAATCAGCCGTTTGAATGAATCGAGTGAGTGAATGATTCAGTGACTCATTCATAAGGACCGTCACTTGACTTGTTTCTGAATGAATCACGTGTTTGAATGAATCGAGTGAGTCAATGATTCAGTGACTCGTTCATAAGGACCGCCACTTGACTCGTTTCTGAATGAATCCACGTGTTTGAATGAATCGAGTGAGTCAATGATTCAGTGACTCGTTCATAAGGACAGTCACTTGACTCTTTACTGAATGAATTGTTTGAATGAATCGAGTGAGTCAATGATTCAGTGACCCATTCATAAGGACAGTCACTTGACTCGTTTACTGAATGAATCACGTGTTTGAACGAATCGAGTGAGTCAATGATTCAGTGACTGGTTCATAAGGACAGTCACTTGACTCTTTACTGAATGAATCACGTGTTTGAATGAATCGAGTGAGTCAATGATTCAGTGACTCGTTCATAAGGACAGTCACTTGACTCGTTCCTGAATGAATCAGCCGTTTGAATTAATCGAATGAGTCAATGATTCAGTGACTCGTTCATAAGGACCGTCACTTGACTCGTTTCTGAATGAATCAGCCGTTTGAATGAATCGAGTGAGTGAATGATTCAGTGACTCGTTCATAAGGACCGTCACTTGACTTGTTTCTGAATGAATCCACGTGTTTGAATGAATCGAGTGAGTCAATGATTCAGTGACTCCATTCATAAGGACCGTCCTTGACTCGCTTTCTGAATGAATCCACGTGTTTGAATGAATCGAGTGAGTCAATGATTCAGTGACTCGTTCATAAGGACCGTCACTTGACTTGTTTCTGAATGAATCCACGTGTTTGAATCAATCGAGTGAGTCAATGATTCAGTGACTCGTTCATAAGGACAGTCACTTGACTCGTTACTGAATGAATCCACGTGTTTGAATGAATCGAGTGAGTCAATGATTCAGTGACTCGTTCATAAGGACCGTCACTTGACTCGTTACTGAATGAATCCACGTGTTTGAATCAATCGAGTGAGTCAATGATTCAGTGACTCGTTCATAAGGACAGTCACTTGACTCGTTACTGAATGAATCCACGTGTTTGAATGAATCGAGTGAGTCAATGATTCAGTGACTCGTTCATAAGGACCGTCACTTGACTCGTTTCTGAATGAATCCACGTGTTTGAATGAATCGAGTGAGTGAATGCTTCAGTGACTCGTTCATAAGGACCGTCACTTGACTCGTTTCTGAATGAATCCACGTGTTTGAATTAATCGAGTGAGTCAATGATTCAGTGACTCGTTCATAAGGACCGTCACTTGACTCGTTTCTGAATGAATCCACGTGTTTGAATCAATCGAGTGAGTCAATGATTCAGTGACTCGTTCATAAGGACCGTCACTTGACTCGTTTCTGAATGAATCAGCCGTTTGAATGAATCGAGTGAATGAATTAATAAATGACTCACTCATTAATCACTCATTTGCTGCTGCCTAATGGTGGTTTAGTCATATTTAAAATTATCATTGCATTTATTTGTATGTTTAGAAAAATATGTAAAACATTAATCTTATAAAATGATTTATGCATTTGAAATGTTGCCATGTAAATGCAATTATGGCAGCTCAGTTTCATCAAACTGTGTGTAAATGCAACAGGCTTCGTGTTTCTTTTGAGATTTTAGAGACTCTCTTTTTAAATATCCGAAAGCAGTGGAAAAAAGCAAAATGTCGACATTTGCCAGATATTATTAATAAGAACTGCTCTAGACCAAAGAGTCTCTTCAACATTATTAATGCTACTCTCAACCCTTTAGCCTGTCTTTTTCCTGTGGTTTCTTCTCCACCATGTGAAGAATTTATAAATATATTAAAATTAGGGAACTCCGGCTGGGGATAACTCCCTCGTTTTTTAATCTGTCTAACCATCTCCACTATCTTTTTTAGTCAGTTTAAACTAGTCTCAGTTTCAGATTTGCTGGAAATATTTGAGCAGCTTAAGCCTTCAGGCTCGCCTTCGGATATTCTTCCTCATTTTTTTATTTAAGTAAGTTTTTATTGACGTTGCTCCGTATATTTTGATCATAATTAATCACAGTTTAGAATCTGGCATTACGTACCAGACATTATATGTGCGCGGACAAGGAGCTGGTTAATGTTTGGAGCACGAGAGAATATAATCTATATTTTTTAAATAAAGTTTAAAGCATGCAGTAGTTTACACACTGCTAAAAAAAACTGAATCTGGACTCATCAGTTTTAACAAATTTTAGGCCTATTTCTAATCTGCCTTTTATCGCCAAGAATCTGGAGAAAAAATAGTTTAAACAGTTACAAGTTTTTTTGCTGGTTATTCAATGCTCGGAACATTTCAGTCAGGTTTTCGTAAATGCCATTCTACCGAGACTGTGATTTTCTTAATTATATTTTAATATCATGTGATTCGGGTGATTTTGCAGTCCTTATGCTTTTAGATTTGACGGCCTCTTTCGATACAGTCGATCAAGCTGTTTTTATTGATCGATTAGAACATTGCGTTGGTTTAAGAGGTGTAGCTTTAGAATGGTTTGGATCGTATTTTGCAAATAGGAGTATTTCAGTCAAGATGGGTGAACATGAACGCTTTTTTTGCCTTGTGGAGTTCCCCAGGGTTCTATTTTAGCTCCTTTGCTTTTTTTCTCTCAATATGCTCCCTTTTGGCTCAATTTTTAGAAAACATTATTTGTCATTTCACTGTTAGGCGGTTGACACCCAGGTTTATTTCCCAGTCAAACACAATTCTGTGGATTCTCTTCAATTCTCTTATGGCATGTTTAGCAGATGTGAAGTCTTAGCTTTCATTAAATCTTTTAATTTCAAATGAAAATAATACTGAAATTATAGTTTTAAGTCCGTCTGAGTTTTCAAATTCCCCGAAACTGGATTTGGGTGTGCTTGAAGTCATGGGTAAAAAGCAAAGCCTTTTCCCAATTTTAAGATCATTTTTTACTTTAATTTTGATTTTGGGATTAGCCAGACATCTTTATCCCATTTGCAGGCTGTTCAGCTTGAGTGGGGTTAAAAAGAGGGAGCATATTACTCCTATTTCACGCCTGTTCGTTTTAGAGTGCACTTAAAAATGTTGCTTCTTGTTTACAAATGTCTAAATGGTTTGGCCCCTACTTATCTCTGTGAGTTATTGACTTAGTATCAACCCACTAGATCCCTTCGGTCTTCCAACCAGGATATATTGTTTACACCTAAGTCGAGGTTTAAGTGAAAGGGGAGATCATACTTTCTGTATTGCTGCCCCCAGGCATTGGAATGCCTTGACACTATCCATTAGACATGCTTCTTCTCTTAATATTTTTTAGTCATGGTTAAATACATTTTTATTTTCTAAAGCGATGGGATATTTGTATGATTTTATCATTTTTCTGTTTGATTTTTGGAAAGCACATTGGTCAACGGAAGTTGTAATTAATTGTGCTATATAAATATATTGTCATTGTCCGTAATTTTGATGGACGGGTTCATAAAAAATCCATCATAATCTATTATTACCCATAATTCTTTTCATTTTTTAATTATAATAACACATTTAATTGCTTTTATTTTTCATTTTTAATAATAAACCTACAGGACGAGCATATAGGCTTATGCATCTATTTATTTATAAAGAGAATAGATCAAAAGAGACTGTGTGTCACTTTTCATGTTCAACACCACACCAAGAAGTGACAGTGGAGGCCACTAAAAACAACTAAATATGCTAGGACTGGGTAAAAAAAAAAAATGATTTATCGGTTTTAATAGATTCTCATTTTTATGAACCAATATCCTTCAATCCTTATTGATGCTGTTTTCAGTTGATGAACGAGCAGTACATATAGTGCGCCTCCCATCCAATATGTCACAATATGCTAATATTTGTGTGTTCTTACTTTTTGTTGTGAAACAAAGTGTCAGATTTAAAATTGTGTTCATTTTGTTAGGAAATTCAAGCAATAAATACAGTTTTGGCACTCTTTAATATGGTGTGATAGATCACTGTAGACAACTCAAATCAACCGAAGCGGCAGTGCAAAGTGCAGCTGAACTGATCATCTCTTTCGCTTTACTACTAGTGGGTACTCGCCTGTGCTTAAAGTGTCACAAACCCCCCTGTTTCAGCACTGGTCTTTCACACCTTAGATCTGAAGAAAACTCCAGAAAAGGGTGTGTGAAACTGTGGAAATTTGGGTGTGTAGAGGGTGGGAAGGGGAGAAAACAACCAATAAAACACAGACCTACTACATCACACTCATTATACACACAAATGAATATTAAAATATCTTTAAAACAGAAAGAATAAAGGCATTGTTACTTTTTGTTTACTCTTCTTTGAATTTTTGGTCTATATCATTGTTTGCTGTGTATCACAATAATCCGTTGTGTCATCGCGTTCATGATAAGAAGTACCGCTGTTTGCACAAATTTAATTTGAAGAAGACATATGTGAGCGGACAAGGTGCTGGTTCATGTTTGGAGCACGAGAGAATATGAAACATGCTCACAAATACTGGAAAGACGCTTGTTTTGGTCCGGATATGAACCATGACCTGTGCAGTGAGTGTTGTTAAGGCGTTCAGTGCAGAAACCACTCTCTCGTGGGTTTAGGGTGCGATTTGGGACAGGGACAAAGGCATTTACCGATCGCTGTAGCTAAGCTGAATAACAAGCGTGAAGACAATACATGCACGATTGTGACAAAATATTGTTAATGCATGTTTTTCAAACCAGGTAATTAAGTTTCTGAATAATGCAGCGGTATAAGTAACAGTGGAATAACTGTTGGTATAAGTGGCAGTGGGTGGTAATAGACAAGACATTTAGTGTGTCATACATCATGCTGATGACGTTTCTTTAGTCATTCGGCAATCCTACAATTACAAGTAGCCTACAAAAACTACAAAATATATTTTCTGCATTAATCTGTGATAAAAATGGGAAAACATTATAGTATTTAAACAAATCATAAAATTGGAATAGGAAAAGAAATAAATAAATACAGAATACAATTTATCAGTATAGTCCAGCAGTGTATTTGATTTCTTAGCCAATTAAAAGAGATGTCAATTAGACAAAAAAAAAGGCATTAGCCTATTACTTTTGATATTTCTGTTCCCCTCACTCCTGAAATGATGGTAGGCCTATAATAAATATACTTAAAAATACTCAAATACTTTAGTTCTTAATTTAAAATACTTAAATAAAGCAGTAAGAAATGCTTTACCTTCCCTCATGGCTTCAATTATTGTTTCTTTTTTCTTAAAGAAATCTGAAAAACATAAAAAAAAGATGATGATGAAATAATTATTGACTTTAAGCAAAATTCAGTCCTGAGAAAAAAACAATGTCCACCTTTGATCCTTTTCCAGATATCGTCCTTAATCTGCTTTTCATCTGCTAAAGCACTGCCGCAAAGAGCTGCAGAAAAACACAATATCAACATAGTTGTCATGACCACCAGCTGGAGGGCCCATGAGCTCCACCAGTGGGCATTTCATCCCTGACTTTTACCATTTACCCAAGATTCAATTTCCCATAATCCTTTGCCTGGACTCATCTGCACTCATCATCAATTGCAGTCACCTGTCTCTCATTACCTCACTAATCTCACTCTATAAGAATGGCACACACACTCACATAGGGGTTGATTGTTAGCCTACGTTTCCAGGTCTTCCACGTTAACTTGCCGTGCGTTTTGAATTTGGACTGCTTCATGATTGTTTGCTGCCTGCCCTGACCTTTGCCAGCTCTGTGGATAACTCTTTTGGAGTACCTGGGATTATTCTTTTTGCTGATACTAACCCTGCTTATCTGAATACGTTTTAATAATAAATCTGAATTTGCGGTCCACACATCTGTTGTTACACCCCTGACATTACAACACTTGAACTGTGGACATATTGTAATGATAGAAATGAATACATTTTAAGAAGTGACAAGGATGTGTCTCGTGGCAATTCGGAACTATTTTATTAATTGGTAGCTAATTCGTACGAATCCTATGAAAACGTAGGACTACATTTTCAGAAAAAAATAAGCATGAAGGGCCACCCCTCAATTATTTAATATGAAATCGCCACCAATGGTTACTCTACGTTTCCTGTTAGATCAGGATGTTTGTACCGAGTCTCCAATTGTTGAACAAGACTTTCATTTCAATTTGATCATTCATGCGTCATAATGAGTAAAAATAATGCAATCACATAAAATCATAGCATTGGAGCACTTAAAACATTCAGAAGGAATGATCGCTCCTAGGCTATAAACATGTTATGTTAAAAGACTGCAACTCAATGTGCTTTTTCATTTGAAGCATTTTTATTTGTAACGAAGTCAATTTTGACTATCAAAAATATAAAATAAAAAAATAACACACCATAACATAATTAGCCAGGCTAATTATTTTTATGAAATGGCAAATAATACAGACCTCATGCACTGTTTGATACTGTATATACAGTGGTGGTCAGTAACGAAGTACAACTACTTCGTTACTGTACTTAAGTACATTTTTCAAGTATCTGTACTTTACTGGAGTAGTTTTATTTTGAGTAACTTTTACTTTTACTTCACTACATTCCAAAGCATAAGATCGTACTTTTTACTTCACTACATTTCATAAAACATATCGTTACTCACGTGATACATCACGTGCTCCGAGACGCAGAAGCGGTGTCTGATTCATGAACAAACTGATTCTTTTCAATGAACCTGTTCAATCGGTTCGCAAATCGCAACAAACGATTCATTCACAAATTGCAATGATCCGATTACAGCTGTTCTCGGTCAAAACTCACTGATTCAAATGATCCGTTTAGGCGAGTCTTCTTCAGTGAACTGAACTCACAAGTAAAGAACCGGGAGATCTTGTGGCTACTGATGCTGTGAAAATGCGTTACTAATGTCGAATTTTAGGATTCATTATTGTAACTGAAAATAATATTTAGGTCAAAACTGTCAGTTGTTTGTGAACTAAATCTGCTGTAAAGGGTGATCTAATTAAGCCCACTGAAATGCTTGAATGCAGACAGATCAACATCAGTGTCTCTAACGTTATGTTTTAGGTCAAAAAACAAAACATTAAAATAACACCGATTAAATAAAATAACTCATGCACGTTCATATTCCCCGTAACGTTCGCAGTTTTATTAAAATGCTATGCATTTAGACCTATGTGACGTCTGTTTTTATATTGTTTATCAACAGTATACATTTTTATATTGTTTAGATCAACTAGCCGAGTAGACAGATATGAATGTTTATTCATAACCATACTGAAAATAAGTAAATATTGTTAGCTGATGCTAACTGTCTAGCTAACAAGCTTGCTGGTGCTAAGATGAGGAAATGTTTAGATATAAAGTCCAAATATCTTTATTCAGCCACCTAGATAGATTCCATCTGAGGGAAAAAGAAAGGATGTGATGTTCAGAACATAGTAACTACAGTAATTATCAGAGTGGGAAGTGATGCCCTCTGGGGCATTGGGCCAGGGTGTTTTACACCACAGACAAGGTTTGAGAAAAAAAATCATTATGAAAATATAATTAGATTTTCCTTAAAATGTTCTTCCTAATTTCAGGCTAATTCTCATGTCATATATAACTGACGTTCTACAAAACAACAAGTTCTAAAACACTTTTTTCTTCCTGGTGAAAATTAGATGGTGAAATCTGTTTTCTCTCAGGTACATGGCAGTGTAAGCTTCACAGTGAACATTACTACATCACTCTCATCAACGTAGTCCATATCAACAAAATATATATCTTGACTCTATAGTGGTTATTTTGGGAAAAACCCAGGTATTTTGGGCAGTAGGATTATAAAAATATGTGCTAATATAAAATTAAATAAAGTAGTCTATATAAAATTGCAAAATAAATCTGTCTATCAGTACTTTTTTACTTAAGTACATAAAAAATTTAGTACTTTTGTACTTTCACTCGAGTAAAATTGAAAAAGCAGTACTTTTACTTTTACTGGAGTAATATTTTATTATACGTATCTGTACTTTTACTCAAGTACTTGATCTGTGTACTTTGTCCACCACTGTGTATATATACTAACTAATTTGCAGAGATCGGTGAAGTACAGCATGCAATCAGTGTATTAAACTATGTAAGTTACAAATAAAGTGTTACCCAAAGTTTAAACTACTGTGACAATTTTTTTTACCTTGCAGGTACAGCATGTCAAATTCACCCTCATGATTTGTCTTTGAGCCGTTGTGAAACTGGCTGCCGAAGTCGCAGGTGTCCACAAATGCTCCATTAAATGAATAACCTGCTTCATATGGATTGATTTCAAACCAGGGGTCTGCAGACAGAAAACATGTCCATGTAACTATTGACACGAGCACATTAACACTTTATCTCTTTCTTCCATACATCAGACACAGACCTCCATTATTGCTCTGTGTGCATTGCTTGTCGATCACTGTGTAGATGGGAAACGGGTCTTTATTGTTCTTGTTCCGCTGCTCTGTGAGTGTGTGTTCATCGATCTATGGAAAACACATTTTTGCAGCATCATGTTATTGTATTGTCAGGAGACAATTTCAAGACATTCAGTTTTTTCAATCACCAACAATGTTTTCTCAGCAAAGTTCTCTTAATATGGATCTCATCTTTTAATTGTTAATTTAACAGGAGACTCTGGACCCTTTTTATTCTGAAATGCTGCATTGCCATAATAAATAGCATTATAAATCTATCAAAGTTCTTCCGTGTTGTTATGTTTTTGATGTTATTGTAAAGAAGTTCGTAGGAAGGAAGGAAGCGGACAAGGTTGGCTCGTGGAGACTCGGGTGATTTATTGGTTTTCTCGATAAACTTAAACAGGTGCGCACTCTGCGCGTCCTCGGTACATCAACTCTCTCGGTTGTCTCAGCGTTCACTCTCTGTGTTCGTTCTGGCTGTCTCTCTCTCCCAGACCATGTGCCCGAGTCTCCACTCCGTCTCTTTCCGAACTCCCGTTCCTCGGTGGCTTTATCCGGTCTCTCCACGCCAATTACTGCAATCAGACATAGGTGTTCCTCATTTTGCACTTGACCCACTTACTTACCGCTGTCTCCTGAGTCTTTCTCCCGCTGCAGACTTCGTTGAACCACGCCCCCCTCGCCACATACCCCCACCGCCCGACTCAGGCCGGAAGCCCTCCGCCTGCAGCCCCCATTTCTGGAGAGGAAGTCGGCTACAGTCATCTGCGTCCCGGCCTGTGGATCACCTTGAATTTGAAGGGCTGTAATGCCAGATACCAACGGGTGATCCGCGCAATGGTATCCTTCATGCGGTGGAGCCACTGTAAGGGCGCGTGGTCCGAACAGAGGGTGAATTCCCGTCCCAGGAGATAATAGCAGAGGGTGAGGACCGCCCACCAAACACTCTTTCTCAATGGTGCTGTACATCGTCTCTCTGTTAGAGAGCTTTCGACTGATGTACAGCACCGGGCGCTCCTCACCCCCTACCTCCTGGGTCAGGACGGCTCCCAGCCCCTGGTCCGATGCGTCTGTCTGCAGCAAGAATGGGAGAGAAAAGTCAGGAGAGTGTAATAGCGGCCCGCCACACAGAGCAGCTTTCACTTGGGTGAAAGCCTGCTGACACTGCTCCGTCCACTGGACCGTATCTGGGACCTCCTTTTTAGTGAGGTCGGTCAGCGGGCTGGTAAACTCCGAATAATCAGGAATAAACCTTCTGTAATATCCCGCCAGCCCCAGGAACTGCCTCACCTCCTTTTTGGTCTTGGGTCTCGGGCAGGCCGCAATAGCTGCCGTCTTATCAATTTGGGGACTGACCTGTCTGTGACACAAGTGGAAACCCAGATATCGAACCTCCACCCGCCCAATCGCACACTTCTTTGGGTTGGCCGTTAGCCCCGCCCCTCTCAGCACTCTCAGTACCTCCCGCAGGTGTACCATATGCCGCTGCCAGTCCTGACTGTAGATGATAATGTCATCCAAATAGGCAGCGGCATATGCGGTGTGCGGTTGGAGGATTTTGTCCATGAGGCGCTGAAAGGTAGCGGGCGCCCCGAACAACCCAAACGGAAGTGTGACAAATTGGTGTACCACTTAAGTTTGGTAAACTTAAACAGGTGCGCACTCTGCACGTCCTCGGTACATCAACTCTTTCGGTTGTCTCAGCGTTCACTCTCTGTGTTCGTTCTGGCTGTCTCTCTCTCCCAGACCATGTGCCCGAGTCTCCACTCTGTCTCTTTCCGAACTCCCGTTCCACGGTGGCTTTATCCGGTCTCTCCACGCCAATTACTGCAATCAGACACAGGTGTTCCTCATTTTGCACTTGACCCACTTACTTACCGCTGTCTCCTGAGTCTTTCTCCCGCTGCAGACTTAGCTGAACCATGCCCCCCTCGCCACAGTTATGTTCATTTATATCACTTGTTTACCCTGCCATTAAATTACAAAATATGCAACTACAAAGCCCAGCCTGCATAGCCTGATTCATGTGCAAATGACTGCTATTATGAAAAGAAAAAGAAAGTCACATTCAGGAACACCGAAGTAGCATCATCTAACCACTGAACTGCAAGATATTAATAGTGTGTTTTCAGTCAAAATGATAAACTACCCTTCTCTATACATCAAACTAAAAAAATATGTTGATTCAGATGCAAGTGAATCATGTTATAGGTATGTGTGTTTTAAAAAACGATGGTGCAAGTTGCTGTTATTTGGCAGACTCCGCGATCCTCTAATCCTGTTTGGATAAGTTGTCTGTTATTTTCCACAATGCTTCTCCTTGTTTATTTTGACCTTTGTCAAGTACATTAACCAGCATTTTATCGCGTCGAGAAATCTTGAAATCAAGAATATGATGCAATCACAGAAACTTTGATAGTAGCTTAGGTAAGAATACAATCTTAATGTTTTATTTTTTAGACATAAAATATCTCAATATTTCATCAAAATCGAGTGTTTTCATGACGCATCATCAGTCGGCCATATTGGTGGTACTGAACGTAAACAAAGCCACTGAACCAATTTAAACTTGCATATTTTGCTGATTATTGCTGCTGAAAATGGTCAATTATTGTCATGTTTTGGGCTGTACTAATCAGTCGGAACAGGAAAAACATTTGGAGTACTAAGTATAGACAGTCAAATGTTATAACAAATCAAGGAGAAAAGTGCAAAAACTGAAGAACAAAAGGCGTTTGTGGTTGGCCAAACTGAACCAGGATTTCCAGGTCAGGAATCTCGACAACATTCATGTTTGTTCTAATCAGTTCCAGTCAGGTTAGGTGAAATATTAGGCTAATATCAATATTAATACTGCTTGTACGTATCTTTCCCACCTATTAACTTTAGTTTGTCAAAAAATTGCAGCCATTCCGGCCTACTAAGTCCTTCTCTATATGATTTAGCGGCTTAAAGACATTTTCTTCTGTGGTTTGGACAGCATAAACTAGCAGAACAACGTATTCAGTAGTACATTAACCGTGCAATTGTCCATGCTGTTGTTTTCATCCGAGTATCTCCAATATGGTGCCGCATCCGGGTAACTGACCAAACAGTGATGTAAGTGCAAACCCTCTATAGTATTTTTGTGTCATATTCTGTATTAATACAACAACTTGTCTTCTCTAAATTGTGTATGTTTTTAAACAGCAAGATGATTACTTTGTGGTCCTGCCTGTGCAACTGTTTTGCATATTCATTACAAAATGTGTATGTCAGGTCGTAAATCAACCCACCCTATAATTTTCTAAATTATAAATAAAAATTAAACCTGAAAAATCCATCCCTTTTACAGACCTCTTTCACATATTCTGTGATGACCATCACTGCCCAGACGTCAGTCAAGTTGAATAATTTTTTCCCATAGTAATATTTCTTCAGTTTGGCCAATTTGTCTTCATGGCTGACTTCTGGTCCGCTGATTCTCCTGATTATTTGGTCTTTCACGGTCTCTAGTTTGGTGGACCAGTCTGGTTCTTGGTATAAGGAGGCCATGCACCTTCAGAGAAGAACATACTGCTCTCATTTTTGACCTTCAACTCTATTCAATCTCTCTGTGTTAGTTGTTTCTCAGGGTTCGTACCAGGTGGATCCAGAGACTCCGCTCAGATAAAGGATGCAGTCCAGAAGACCTGCTTTATCAAGCTGAACCAGGGATCCCAGCAAACCCACCATGGCTCTTTGTCCTCCTCCAGAACCCAGTAATGCAATGTTTGGCACATCTCTCTGAAATGCACACATAATTCAAAACATCTGCTTCCACATGCTATCAGAAGTATAATAAATACAACATCAGAGGGCAAACATTTGCTGCATCTGAGTACAAAATGTATGCAGGTTTATTTTGTATTTTTATTTTTTTGGAAGCCTGTATGCTGGCTGTTCCAGTTTTCCGCATTTGCTTCACTATATAAACACATTATTAGACCTTGTTACCATGATTATTATCCTATCTTGGGGAATAGAGAGAGACTCGATTGTATGATTCTGCTGTTGCATTGGACCGGCAGATAAGCGGTATTAACTATTTTGTTGCAGCTCGTGTGTCGTTGCATGGTGCCGGCTTATTTCCTCTAATTGTCTTTTACAGCATTTAACACCCGCAGGATCAGCTGGATTGTGGTTTAGGAACTGTGGCAGGGTGCTTTCCAACCTATTGTAAATGTGTCGTGAGTAACAAACTTGATTGCTTGGTTCATTGTTTTTTCTCTTCAGAATTGGGGTGGCCAGTTGCTGAGGATCAGCGTCTCCCTGTGCTGTGGTGGTGGGTTTTTCTCCTGAATACTGTGCTCACAGTGAGGTGTGAGTGTACACGTATGATTGCTGACTCCCTCCTGCTTAGGGGTGTCAGCCCCAATTCTGAAGTGGTAAAGATCTTGTGTGTTATTAGTCTAAATCCTATTTTGTGTTTTTTAATTTGGTGTACATTTGATATTTTTATGGTTTCAAAAAGTTTTAATTTATTTTACTCACTCCATGTCTGATACCTGACTCAGCCATAAACAGACATGTGAGCCTTGCCCTAATTGAAGGGCATTTCCCCGGAAATAGGCCTCGGAGTGTCGTAGTCGGTAATTTGGTAGCAGTCCCCTTATTTTTGAGGTCTGTTTATCCATGCTAATCTGTGTGTGTGAGTAAGAGCTAAGAAGTTTCAAAACATTTAAGCACCCCCTCCAGTTACACTTACACTTGTTAAGTCGACAGCATAATTCATAAACTGACATGGGCTTTGATGCAATCCTGTTTCCTCATTACAAGCTTTATCAGGTCATTCATTATTCTGAATCTGTATTAAATGTGATGCATTTAACCATTTTCAATTCCATTTACATTTACATTTAGCAGATGCTTTTATCCAAAGCGACTTACAGTGCATTCAGGTTATACATTTTTTAGTCAGTACATGTGTTTCCTGGGAATTGAACCCACAACCTTTGCGCTGCTAACGCAATGCTCTACCACTGAGCCACAGGAACCATTTAACCCATTCCTGCTTGAACAGAATCACAAAAAACAAGTCTTATATTTATGAGAGAGTGAAAAAGTCAGATATATTTTTATGATCGATTAACTTCTATGTAGTTTGAATGGTTGGGTTTAAAGACATTTTCACTGAAAATACCTCAAGCTCTACTAGGTAAACTTGGTACACTTGCCGCTTGCTTTGTCGTTTAATGGAAAATGAACTGAGATATGCAGTATACTTTACAAACGGCTGTTCCCATCCCACAATTAAATCCTGTGACTAACGTAATTATTACAAAACTCAGGCATGTCCAGTCCTGCTCCTGAGCTTTTTGTCAATAGTAAAGCACTGAGTTTACATTTTGCAAGAACACATCGATGCTTGGCATCGTTTTTCACAATGAAGAGAGTGAAACTGATGCATCGCAGCTGATGTTCATCACCCAACACATCATTTCTAGGTCATTTCAATATAAGCATTTGGACATATGAAGTATAACATAGGATGTGTTACCCGACTGCATTGAATCTGAAGCTTCTTCAGGGTTTTTAGAACCGTGTTTCTCCTGCTGGCTACAAACTCCTGCTCGCTCCCGTTCAGTAAGGGTTTGATTTTCACCGCGCCGCTGAGGAAGCCACAGAGACACACAGATCAGTGCTGACCTGAGCATGATTTATTTGATATATTCAGATATTAAATATTCTAGATTTCAATGCAATTAAATCTGAAGTTTATTTTTCTCAGAATATAGCAGTTTGCTGTAGTTTAACTTATTTTAGAGTACATACCTTTCCTTGGGTTTAGATGCACTCATCTGTAAAACAAGAGAGTGAGTCAAGTACATTTATATCATGTCAAATTGATAGTTTTGAGGATATAGCAAATCAGTCAACTTTGATAGGCTGTTTTAGATAATTATGATAAAGCAAAGAAACAACAGTACATGAGAAAAACATTAATATTATGCATGTGTCAAGGTAAATACAAACTTATGGTAAATAAAGTAGGAACTATGTGTGAAATATGTGTTTCAGCTTCATATGTAAACACTTTTGAGCTATTTAACATTCAAATAATATAAAAAAAACATAATCTGAAATATTTTTAAAGCATTTTTAAATTAAATATTGGCCAAAATACAGCTGATTGCTTCAGACATCATGCAATCTTGCATCTTTATAGTGTTTAGTCAAATTGCTAAATGTCCTATTATTGGATCAAAACATCAGTTAACGTTTCAAACTTACAATTATTTATAGTACATTCAAATAACGATAAATAAAGATTGTGGTGCCAAAAATAAAAAGCTAAACTTTGTCACACTGAAATATGAATCCCAAATTAAATCATTTTTCACCATCATTGTATATTTTTATGCACTTTTGGTAGAGTGCGGGTCATTAATAAGGTTGTTTCATGCGATTTATGATGACATGAAACATTTAAATTGCCCTGAAATTATTTATATAGCTTTAAAACACATACTTACTATTTCTGTAAATCGTGAATCTTCAATACCTCACTGAAAACAGCACAGCAATCCTTATCTGACATGCAGCCAGAAGATGCTCTTATAGGGCTCTGAAACTACTCTGCAAGTCTTGACATCAACCTGAGGGTGAGGTTGTGAATGATGAATGACTCAATCATTCACTGAGACCAGGAATAGTCTGATATTTCCTTGTATGGTAATTATGTAGCCTCACCTTGTGCAACTCACCTAGTTTGTCTCCTTTCAGTGAGAAGAGCTTGGGGAAAGCCTTCATGCTCATTACCAGCAGAACATGTTGTATTGTTGCATGAGAAAGTAGGCTTGCATGCGCTAAATTGCGTAAGATTTATCCATGATTGCATACATTGTCGTTTATGGTGTGCCAGGGTTTGGTTTTAATTTCAACTGACAGATTAAACTTTATTTTCAGGAAAACCCTTAAGAGATGACATGTGAACCTTGACTGCAATATAAGTTGTTTTTGATAAACTAAACAAAAAAACAAACAAACAGTAAATGTAAGATTTAGTGTACTTGGTTTGCCAAGGAGACATCAGAGAGATGCATAAAATGTGACGTCTGAAGAAAACAGAAATATTAAAGGCAAATCTTGTGAACAATATTTTTAATGTGCAATTTTCATCAAGTTATAATTTTGTGAAATGGATAAAATAAATACATACAATGTTCATTTTACATTTTGCCACAACAGACATATTATTCAATAAATGTTTCAAATATTGTCACATATGATAAATGTTTGTGAGGTTTTTTTTATTTGCTAAAAATAATTAAGAGTAATTTGTTCGTGTAATTTGTTTGTGAATCAGCAACACAGGTAGCGCGGTGTATTTTTGACTCGCTAAAAAAGAACTGCATTCATTTGTTCCTGAATAGTCTACAAAAGTAGCACTTTATGGTATTGATTCACTGAAAAGAACCAGTTCATTCATTCTTCCTGATTTGACCTCACACTACTGGTCACACTATTGCAATGTGTGCAAGCTTTATTTCGCATTACATGGTACTATTTATGTCATCACATTGAAGCACATTATACACACACGTTTCATGCACAGGGGTGGCAAAGCTTTTTCTTATGGACATACTAAACGATTCAACTGAAAAATGTGACATTAATGTAACCCACCAAAACCACACGAATTACAACTACTCCATTACTGTCAGACTGTGTCTTGTGTTTCCCCTCTTCTCGTGCTCATATTTGGTTAGTTCCTGTTCCTGTCCTCGTTTCCTCATCTTAGTTAATTAGTCCCCAGCCCTGTGTTATTAATCATCTTGTTTAGCTCATTCGTTTGTCCCTTTATAAGCCCTGTGTTTCCCTGCCTCTGTGTCCAGTCTTAAAGTCATTGAGTGTGTGTACTTGTCTCCAGCGATCTCTGTTCTGTTCCAATAAAGTGTTCAAAAGAATCTCCTCATCTCCTCGTTCCAGGACCCCGTGCACTGTGACAGAAGACTGGACCAAATACAGATGACTTCAGCTGAGGGCGCTCTGTGTGGGTTGCGGCAGGGCGGTCTGAGGTTGGAGAGATATGTGGAGTTTCTGAGATCTCCAACCGGATGAGCTGGCATGAGGCTGCTCTGGGTGCGTGTTTCCTGCTGGGGTTGGATGATGAGGTTATAGCTGCGATCTTCCGTAAGTGATTTTCCATTGATCGAGCTTATTAACCTAATCCTCTTCCTAAATGGTTCCGACGATGAAGTCGAGGAAATTCCCCTGCCTCGTCATCCCACTCCAGCTGGAACACGCCGCGTCTCCCCAGCTCATCCCACGCCGAGAACCTCCGCATACCTCTCGCCCAACCACAAGGATCCCCCCTGCCTCCGAAGCAGCTTCATCCTCCTCAGCCCTGAGCCGCCGTCCTCAGCTAAGCCAAGCCCACGGGCTGTTCCTCTCCCAAGCCCTGTACCCGCGCTTCCAGAGCGCCCCCAAGTGACCGCGCTTCCAGAGCGCCCCCAAGAGTCGGCTCCAAGACAGCGCCCTCCTGTGCCTGCTCCAAGACAGCGCCCTCCTGTGGCCGCTCCTAGTCAGCGCCCTCCTGTGGCCGCTCCTCGCAAGCTCCTTCCTGTTTCTCCGCTGGTCCCGTCCAGCTCCGCGCTGCCAGAGCGCCCCCGAGAGTTTGCGCTGCCAGAGCGCCCCCGAGGGTTTGTGCTGCCAGAGCGCCCCCGAGGTTTGCGCTGCCAGAGCGCCCCCGAGGGTTTGCGCTGCCAGAGCGCCCCCGAGAGTTTGCGCTGCCAGAGCGCCCCCGAGAGTGTGCGCTGCCAGAGCGCCCCCGAGACACTGCGCTTCCCGAGCGCCCCCGAGAATTGGTCCCGTCCAGCTCTCCGCTGGTCCCGTCCGGCTCTCCTTCGTCTACGCTGGTCCCGTCCGGCTCTCCTTCGTCTCCGCTGGTCCCGTCTGGCTCTCCAGTGCCCCTGCCGGTCCCGTCCGGCTCTCCAGTGCCCCTGCCGGTCCCCTCCGGCTCTCCAGTGCCCCTGCCGGTCACGTCCGGCTCTCCAGTGCCCCTGCCGGTTCCGTCCGACTCCCCTGAGCCCCTGCCGGTTCCGTCCGGCTCCCCAGAGCCCCTGCCCCTAGCGACCACGCCTCCAGAGAGCCCCCCAGAGATGAAGAGTTTCCCCAAGAAAATTTTGGGGGGGGGCTACCCGCCATGGAGGCCTCCCAAGCTCCCCGATCCGCCATGGCCTCCCAAGCTCCCTGCTCCGCCATCGCCGCCCGAGTCCCCGGATCCGCCATGGCCACCCAAGCTCCCAAATCCGCCATGGCCTCCCGAGTCCCCTGACCCGCCATGGCCGCCCGAGCTCCCCGACCCGCCATGGCCTCCTGAGTCCCTGGATCCACCATGGCCACCCGAGCTCCCCGCTCCGCCATGGCCGCCCGAGTCCCCTGACCCGCCATGGCTTCCAGAACGGGCGTCACCCTGGAGGCCTCCTGTCCTGTCTCCGTGTCCCTTGAGGCCTCCAGAGCACCCACCCCCCCTCCCCGTTGGATGGTGTACGGTGCGGGACGCACCATTCGGGAGGGGGGAGTAATGTCAGACTGTGTCTTGTGTTTCCCCTCCTCTCGTGCCTATATTTGGTTAGTTCCTGTTCCTGTCTTTGTTTCCTCATCTTAGTTAATTAGTCCCCAGCCCTGTGTTATTAATCATCTTGTTTAGCTCATTCGTTTGTCCCTGTGGGATTACAAATTGTATTTAAATGTTTAATTTAGATTCTTATGCCTGACTCAATGTATAACTGTGCTTTGTCTCAATCAAGTCATGTTGATTGGCAGAGATTCAAAGAACCCCTGGCCAGACGTTGATTCAAAGAACCCCTGGCCAGACGTTGATTCGTTAGGGTGATTGGATTAGTGTCTATCTTTCGGAGCCCCTAGCCCAGACGTGGATTCGTTTAGGTTGATTGGATTAGTGTCTATGCATTTGATTATGTTGATGAGATTAGAACCACGGGAAGTTTGGTAACAAAACCAACGCCTCCCTCAGTTGCATGCATTGTTTGAATGTGTCTCCACCTCCAAAAGTCCCTCCTCCAAAAATGCCTACCTATAAGATACCATGTAAAGTTACTTAAGATTGAGATTTCGATGACTGCAGCTACCAACAGCTTGTGTTCTCAATAAAAAGAATCCTGCTGACGATCCAATCCGATTTCTCCTGGTCTTCTCTTCTGAGTTTTCTACACTTTAGAAGAAAGCAGTTTACAACAGATGGTGCCGTGGACCCGGATAGAGTTCCAGCTTCCTCACCTGAAAAACTTCAAGCTCAAACAAAGATCTGCATCTTTTGGAATCCAGCTAAACTTCCAGCTGAACAAAGATTCCCAGACTGAATTTTTCTCTCAACCAAGGGTTGTGGTGAGTGCTGTCTCTAATCCAAAAGAACCTAAGACCAGTACAAATGTGTATCCTCTGTGCCGTCAGAGAAGAGTTAACATACATCTGTAGGGTTTGTTTAACTAAGTTATCCTCTGTTTCAGGCAGGGAAGATTTTGGCATTACGTGCTAAAAACAGGTTATCCTCTGTTTCAGGCAGGGAAGAGTTTATCCACTAAAGTTTTTTATTTTAGAGATTAAAGTTATCCTCTGTTCTTGTAGGCAGGGAAGTTATCCTCTGTTTCAGGCAGGGAAGGTTAGCATTTCGTGCTAATAATTTTGGTTTATCCTCTGTTCTTGTAGGCAGGAAGTTATCCTCTGTTTCAGGCAGGGAAGGTTAGCATTTCGTGCTAATAATTTTGGTTTATCCTCTGTTCCTGTAGGCAGGGAAGTTAAGTGTGAAGTGTTGGTAATTTGGAAAGTTAACAATAGTTAAGCCTTTTTTTTAACAAGTGTACCCTCTGTTGATCAGAGAAGTTTTTTTCACAAGTCGCTAAAAAGCAAGTCACATTTCTGGGTCAAACAATTGGTGCAGGAAATAGATCCATTACACAGGATCGAGCGGCTTCAGTCAAAGCCATACCTCCGCCTAATACCATTAAAACACTCCACTCATTTTTAGGAACAACAGGTTATTGTAGACCTTGGATTGAAGACTATGCCTTGATTGCTCAGCCTCTATGATTTGTTGAAAGGCCATGGTAAAGATTCAGATACTGTTTGTATGGAAGAACTTCATCTCAAAGCTTTTAATGATTTGAAGAGAGCACTAGGTCAAGCACCAGCATTAGGAATTGCCCAATCTGATAGACCCTTTGTGCTTTATGTCCATGAACACTTAGGCTTTATGACTGCATGTCTAATGCAAGATCATGGGGGCAGCTTACGCCCAATTCATTATTATTCCGGTAAACTTGACATAGTCGCTCAAGGTATGGGCCCATGCCTCAGAGCAGTACAGGCAGTTCATCTAGCGCTTCAGGCTTCATCAGGAATGGTGTTAGGTCAGACTGTAAACGTAAAATGCCCTCACGCAGTGTCCGCACTAATGAATACCACTAATGAATAGTCCGCACTAATGAATTTGTGTTAGAGGATGAAGGCGAAATGACTCATGATTGTGTTACGCTTACATATGCAGCGACAAGTGAAATAGCAGAAACTCCCATAGAGAACGCAGAATTGGAGTTGTTTGTTGATGGTTCAGCTCAAGTTATTGAAGGTAACAGACGAGCAGGATATGCAGTAACTTCCACCACTGAAGTAGTTGCTTCAGGTCGTCATCCAGATCATTTTTCAGCTCAAGCTGCAGAACTAGTAGCCTTAACTAGAGCATGCACGCTAGCTTCAGGATCGGTTGCAAATATCTACACAGATTCCAGGTATGTTTTTGGGGTAATTCATGATTTTGATGTCATTTGGCAAACCAGAAAATTTCTAACTTCTGCTGGATCCCCCATTAAGCATGCTGGATTAGTGAAAGATTTAATGTTTGCCATGAAACTCCCAAAGAAATTAGCGGTGATCAAAGTGAAAGCACATCTCACAACTAATACTACGGAAGCTAAAGGTAATACTCTTGCTGATGTAGCGGCTAAACAGGCTTGTTTCTATGCAACTGTACAAGTGTGTTCAGGTAGTACAGCACAGAAGACAATTCTACCTCCTGAATCAATCGTTGACCTGTATAAAGACGTTCCTCTATATGAAGCATGGACATGGTTAGACAAAGGAGCCACTGTGGATTCATCCGGCTGCTGGACCAAAGGGGGAAAGTATGTTGCCCTTGAATCACTGTTGCCATATTTGGCTCAACAAATACACAGTTTGGGTCATAGTGGTCCAGCAACGATGAATCACAGGTTCTCAAATCAATGGTGGAATCCAAAATTCAGAAACGCAGCCACTGAAACAGTCAAGAGATGTGTTACATGTCAGAAAAATAATAATGTACCAGCAGCCACTACACCAGCAGCACATACCCCAGCTCCACCAGGGCCATTTCGTCACCTGCAAGTTGATTACATATCGTTGCCCCCTTGTAAAGGAAAAACTGACGTTTTGGTAGTAATAGACAAGTTCTCAAGATGGGTAGAAGCTTATCCAACAGGGCGTGCTACAGCTGCACATACTGCTAAATGTCTTGTCACTGATTTCATTCCCAGATGGGGATTACCAGATTGCATTGACTCAGATCAAGGTACCCACTTCACAGGACAGGTAGTCAAGGAAGTGTCTAGAATGTTGAAGATTAAGTGGAACCTTCACTGTCCCTATAGGCCACAAGCATCAGGACAGGTTGAACGATCAAACAGAACAATCAAAACCAGGCTAAGCAAAATGCATCAGGAAGGAGTACCATGGGTTGAAACACTGCCCGCAGTACTGTGTAGTATGAGAGCATCACCTAACAGATCAGTAGGACTGAGCCCTCATGAGATTATTACTGGACGCCCAATGCAGATGCCAGGTGTGATTGATCTTAGAAATGCTGATGTGCACATTGCTTTAGATGCCCTGATCGCTTACTGTGAAAACCTCACAAAGGCAGTGCAGAGTGCCAAAGAGAGAGTTGAGTCGTGTTGGCAGACTCCACCAGAAGGTGGACACACAATCGTCCCAGGTCAATGGGTCATGATAAAGGCGTTCAGAAACAAGCCATTAGAGCCTAAGTACGGACCACATCAAGTGATGTTGATTACAGCTGCTGCAGTATTGTGTCAGGGAAGGAAAACTTGGACTCATGTGTCACACTGTAAAGTTGTTCCTCCCCCTGCAGGGATAGGATAGGGCAGACACAAGAACCAGTGAGGAGCCCAGGGAAGAACCGAAAGCAACAGGCTTCGGGGGCCAACCCTGCGGTGAAGATTTCCTCATAGGCCTTTCCCCATCCAATAGTCCATCCTTTCCTCACTGTTCTTTAGGTGTCGCAGGAATTAAGAAATAGGGAAAGAAGGAACAACCATAGCAGACTATATTTTGAACAGAGGATACAACCCTAATGTTTGCAGACTCTACAAATACTGCTCTGTGCCGTTGGTCTCTCTTGTTTGTGTTTCTTTCTTCCTCTGTGCAGATACCACCTGATGGCTGTCCTGAGATCCATATGCACACCCTTCTCACCTGCGGATGAAGCCACAACCTCTAGAAGACAACTAGACCCATTGCCGAGCCAACTATCACACAAGAAAGAGAAAAGAAAGAAGAAGAAAAAATACACAACGCAGAGACTCACATACGGGAACTTCAGTCATCCATCAACATGATCAAGATTTTCGTACTCTTGATCTTTCAGCAAAATTACACCAGATGACTGAAGATAATTCTTCATGGTTCGGAAACTTGTTAGGTAAACCCTGGCTGTGGATCAAGGAAATAGCAATTCTGCTGTTGTTTCTCCTACTTGCGTATATCTATGCATCCACAGTATCAAGTGTTTCTTTCAGCAATGATGCCCGCTCTCACGAGGAAATGACAGTTCCAACCAGAAAAGATTATTACCCGTAAGAACTTCACGGACTCTAATTGCATGTTTTTGTTTCTGTGTCAGCATGCAATTACATATAAGCAACACAGAACATGTACTATGTGCCTGTAACGATTACAAGTTACAAGAATTAACTTTTAAGTGTCTAAATTTGTATTTTGTGAGAGCTATTAGAACTCTCAAAGGGGGAATTGTGGGATTACAAATTGTATTTAAATGTTTAATTTAGATTCTTATGCCTGACTCAATGTATAACTGTGCTTTGTCTCAATCAAGTCATGTTGATTGGCAGAGATTCAAAGAACGCCTGGCCCAGACGTTGATTCAAAAAACCCCTGGCCAGACGTTGATTCAAAGAACCCTGGCCAGGCGTTGATTCGTTAGGGTGATTGGATTAGTGTCTATCTTCGGAGCCCCTAGCCCAGACGTGGATTCGTTTAGGTTGATTGGATTAGTGTCTATGCATTTGATTATGTTGATGAGATTAGAACCACGGGAAGTTTGGTAACAAAACCAACGCCTCCCTCAGTTGCATGCATTGTTTGAATGTGTCTCCACCTCCAAAAGTCCCTCCTCCAAAAAATGCCTATAAGATACCATGTAAAGTTACTTAAGATTGAGATTTCGATGACTGCAGCTACCAACAGCTTGTGTTCTCAATAAAAAGAATCCTGCTGACGATCCAATCCGATTTCTCCTGGTCTTCTCTTCTGAGTTTTCTACACTTTAGAAGAAAGCAGTTTACAACATCCCTTTATAAGCCCTGTGTTTCCATGCCTCTGTGTCCAGTCTTAAAGTCATTGAGTGTGTGTACTTGTCTCCAGCGATCTCTGTTCTGTTCAAATAAAGTGTTCAAAAGAATCTCCTCGTTCCGAGATCCCCGTGCACCGTGACAATTACGTAATAAAGTAGTTTTTCAGGTGCTTGTACTTTCGCTAGTATATTTTTAAGTCTGTAATTGTACCTGTACTTCAGTACAAATGAATCAAAGTATTCTACTTTGCTACTTTTAAAATCTTTCTGGGTCCCACCTTGATAGAAATTGAGTTACATGCCCCCTCACCTTTGTCTGGCCCTAAAAATCACTTATGGTTTGCACTGAATAACACAAAGAAAATGTATCTATTTATTTTTATTTATGCTGTTTTTATTTCTATGTTGAATTTGTGGAAACAGTTCAGTTAGCAGGTCAAGCACAGCTTCAAACAGAAGTTCTAGGAGCTCATAATTCACGTACAATTCAGTGTACAAAAGGTTTGACTGTTGAGAAGCCAGTCAGTTGAGTTTGTGGCAAAACTGTTTACAGTGCTTGGATATCCTTGTATTTTACTGCATTTGATAATTCATACTCAGAAAGGAAATGCGTTTTGTCATTGAGGATTTTTCAAAAATACTGGGTAAAATACTAATTTAGAAATCTCATGTGTTGCAGTGTCGGGTCTCGTGAGGTAATGCTGAATTCATGGGATGTGATACCTGTCAAACAACATTTTTCCCGGGAGTGTCCCGTATTTCACACCCATCTCACGCTCTCCCTCCCATGTTGTTGTCTCTCCTGGGAAACTCCCTTTTTTTGTATAGCCCACTTAAACCTCGTTATACACTCGTAAAAATAAAGGTGCTTCACGATGCCATAGAAGAACCTTTTTGTCTGAATGGTTCCATAAAGAATCTTAAACATCTGAAGAACCTTTGTTTCACTAAAGCTTCTTTGTGGTGAAAGAAGATTCTTCAGATCATAAAAAGGTAAGAAAGAGATGTTCTTTAAAGAACCTTTGGCTTAATGGTTCTTTGTGGAAACAAAAATGGTTATTCTATGGCATCGCTTGAAGAACCTTTTGAAGCACCTTTAGTTTTAAGAGTGTATGAATAAACACATCAGTATATTATTCCAAGGTAGTCCAGTTGCCAGATCTTTTATGAAATGCATCCTACTCACACAATCAACACGTCATATAAATTGCAACCCACTTGTGACCAGGGGTGGATTTAGTGAATTGGGGGTCCCAGGCAAATATAGAATTGGGGCTCTATACATTTGCACACATTTTTTCAAGATCAACTTTGAGGTTCCTTTTTTGTCGTGGTGCTTGCTGCTGCACAATGGTGCCCATAGTTGAGTCCAATGTTTCTAATTTTTCATGTACGTTATAATTGGATTCTTTCATTTACATGTATTCATTTAGCAGACACTTTTATTCTTTCATGTTGTAGACCACAAAATAGCAATTGATTTAAAATAAAATTAATAAAAACAAAATCAATTAAAATGATTAACCTCTCAACTGAACTGATTATTTATTGGGTGGATTTTTCGCATTGGTCTGAATAAAAACTGCAGACTGGATTATTGAAATGCACATTCATTCTCTGCCAGTAGGAGGTGCTTTTGGAACGGCAGAAATATAGAGGTTTCCCGGAAACAGCTGTTAATAAAGCAGCGCTCAGCAATTTCCCTGTAACCCTCACACGACTCGTGGCCTGTTTATTAACTCAGATTTAAAATATAGATAGCTATATGTAAAACGAAAATATATGTAAATTATTATATAGTTTGAGTTGCAACGTATTATTGAAATGTATAATGTAGGCCTACCTAGTATCACTTTTTGTGGCACAGAAATTAAATCACTAAACATTCATTTTAATATTTAGATATATTTATGAGTAAAATAACATGTGTACATTTAATTTGATGCGGACACCAAAATGGGGCTGATTATATATATAAAAGGTTTGACCGTCTTTGGCCTCCTGTGGTCATTTCATGTCACATCATCCCTCGCAACCTCTCATAACGTGTCTGTGTAGAAAAAGAACTGGAGACATTGGTGTAATTCAATACGAGAAGATATTGACTTAAGTGAAGTATAGGACACAATAAGAAAATGGGCTAATTGTAAAGAAAATTATAGGCTATAGAAACCAATCCATACCGGTTTTATTTTTTTTAGGAAGGAAAAACAGCAGTAACAGATAATGAAAAAGCCGAAATGCTAGCTGAAGTATTTGTCAACGTCCACAGTAATGATACTGTATCGGGGGATATTAAAAGTATAGAATTTGGGCTAGGACGGAATACTATGAATTCTGTTTTAAGCCAAGAAGCCAATGCAGGCAAACAAATATATTAGTACTGATAGGGGTTTTATTTGATATTGAGAAAGCATAAGACAAGCTTTGGAAAGAGGGGCTTTTAATTTAACTTAAATGTATGTGAAAAGGAGGGAAGTTGTACAACTGGATTAATGAATTTTCTGCTTGTAAGAAAAAGACAAGTAGAGTATTCAAAGATATACAAGATAGATAATGGAATTCCTCAAGGAAATGTGTGCAGCCCAGTGTTATTCAATATTATAACAAAATATATTTAAATAATGTTAATGATGACATAGGAAGGGCATTATTTGCAGATGAGAGGGCAATATGGAAAAGTAGACTTAATATTGCATGTAGATATCGAAAAGTTGAAAAACAAAAGCAGTGGATTAAGTGGAAACATGGGCAAATTATTGGAGCTTTAGAAGTTGCTAAAGCTCAAGTTTTAGTAAAAGGACAAATGTAAAACCGGAGTATACATCTTACGATGCTTATGAGGGTGTAGCCTCAAGATTATCATTTAAAAGTATAATTACTGTACAATAATTAGATCAAGTGTGGATTAGTATAATATATGGATTTGCATCTGAAATCAAACTTTAAAAGATTGAAGCTATTCAGAATCATGCTGGTGCTTTCAGAACATCTCCCATTGCAGGCAGAAGGAGAATATCCTTTATAGATGAATGAATCATTATAAAAGATCACAAAGAACGTGATCCAGTAAAGGGAGTGATCAAGAATGCTGGGATCATAAAACAGAAACATTCAAAGTTTGGTTGGGCTGCTAAAGGGACGACATGTCACTGGTATTGCAGAATATTATCAGGTTTATTAATTATGGTTGCATTTATGTACGGTTCTAAAGATCCTGTCTCTGGTAGAAAAGCTGCCGCAGTATATATCCCTAAATTTGACAATTTTCATTAAGAAAAGTATAACGGCCATGTCAGTGTCTGCAGCAGAATTCATTACTGTGAGGGTAGCACTCAGTGGGTTTAAAACCAAGATTAACAGTACCTTGTTCTGACTCTTATGCTGAAATCAAGGCAAGACATCATTTTTGAGATTCTTGCATGTTTAAGAAATAGTGGCAGTTTAATAATTTTACTTTGGGTTCTTAATGAAATGGTTGATAAACTAGCTAAGAAAGCTCTTGTTCAGAAATGGATATATAAGTGACTTCGCAAGGAAGATGTTAAAAGTCTTAACAATGAATGGCAAAGTGCATGGAACAAGCAAATGGGAATGCAAAAAATATATTTGTGGTGCTCTCAAAGTTTACCCAACTACGACGACTTCTGCTACCGAGAAACCCAAATAACAATTAAAAAAGCTCTGGATTGTCTAATCAGCATCCAGGATAACCTCCATCACTTTCATTAATAGCTAGCATTTGTGCAGAATAAAAATTAAATGGCCAGGACAAAACATTTATATAGAACAGTTTATTAGTTCATTGGAACAGAAGCAAAGCAATACAGTAATTGTAATCACATCTGTGTTACGGTTGATTTGATAATTAATGATCCTCTATTTATTGCTTAATGAAAGGGAAGCAGTCTGAAGGAACAGCAAAACATCCGATGTGCTGTGATTGGCTGGTTCTACTGTTAAACCCCGCCTCTCAATTCAATTTACATTCTGCATCTGCAAATACACATGAATGAACAATTGGTGTTAAGAACAATAAAAAGACAACAACTCGCTTTGATAGCACCACTTTGTCAGGTCACATTCAGACTGGAAACGCCTTCATGAGCACTTTTTTTCCTCAGTTTGGTGATATCTGTAACTGATGGTCTGAAAACGACTTGACTAGAGAACAGCTTAACATCAGCTATTTAACCTGAAAAATGTGTCTTAAAATTAAGGAGATAAATATTCAAATAAACAGAAAGGCCTCCTCTTTACAGAACGCTGCATACCCTGATATTCAGAATCTCATCTGCGGTGTCCTTTTCACCCAATGACTGCAGCAATCTGCTCCTTCAGCTTCTCCATGTTGTTGGAGAGGTTTTTTCCAGCGACCTCCATAAGATCAGTGATCATCTCAGCGCTGTAAGGATCTTGGAAGGTGCGATATTTCTTCCTCCAGGCCTCAACTTCATCTGAAGAAATGGCAAAACACTGAAACATGCATATATACACACTTGGTCGTTTTATACAACTCGACGATCGTAACTTGCCTCCACAGTTGGCCACATTAAACAGAGGATGTGAATCACGGTTGGACCGTTTGTCCTTTGAACACATAAAAGTCCTTTGGTTTCTCCTGCTCTTCACTGGGAATGTTGACTTCAGGGAAAGGGATGTTTAGTTTCTTGCACATATTAGCAGCTTCTCTCACTGTCTGTAGTGGAAAAGCAAAAGACTTCAGGTGAAATTGAACTTATTGACTGAAATCATAAGGCTGAGATGAATGGGAATGCTAGCGGATGCTCGCTCCAGGTGTTATGCCAGTTAAAATGAAAATGTATGCACTGGTTTAAAGGGGTCATGAACGGAGAACGCTAAAGTATCATGATCTTTTGACATAAGAGGTCATTGTACTATAAAAACATCCTGTAAGCTTCAGAACCCAAAACTTTGTCATTAGTCTAAAAACAGCTTTTATTGAAGGCAGTCTGACAAAACCACAGCTTGTGGAATGTTCTGCTCTATGATGTAATCGTGTGGATAAGCACCGCCTCCACAGAAGATCAACGCCTGCATCTACAGCGCTACCTGTTTGGTAGGGTTGTGACGGAGGAAATATTCCTAGTGGTTAATGGAAGTGTGATAACACCGGTAATACCTTGGTGGTGGGGGTCATTTGAGTTTTTCCTCTTTTCCTGGCTTTCCTTTGGTTTTAAATAGCCTGTAAGCTCAGTGAGCGATTTACTTTCACATTGGTGTCAAGCAGTCGTTTGTTTTTAGTTCGATTGAGTTTTCCCACTTTCCTTTGTTTAAATGGCTTCTAAAAGCACCGCGGGCATTTTATCTTCACTTTAAAATTCAGAAATTCTGCATCAGGCTACTTGAATTCAGTTCAAGCAACAACAAAATACAAAGTAGAATATAGAACTTAACAAAACGAATAAAAATATCAGCCTATATTTAAACTTTAAGTTATTTGTGGTTTTATATCAGGCAATACAAAACTAAAAATCAGTAGAGAATGAGGAACAAAACAATTATGAAACGTTTATTAATAAAACGAATAAGAAAGTTGAGGCACGGACGGCATACACCTTGATGTAAAAATAAATACAAAATCAGCAAATACTGTGGAACCAAATAAAAAACGAGAAACTAAAATGTAAAAAAACAAAAATAAAAACTTTGATTATCACTTAGATCAGGGATGCCCAATCGGTCGATCACCGAAGGCAATGCTGGTAGATCGCGCTTAGGTCAGTGGTTCTCAACCAGAGGGCCGAGAGATAAAAACATAACCCAATACATTGACTAATATTATGACTAACACGTTATGTAAAATATATAGCCTATAAAGATTTTAAAAACAGCACCACCTCTCAACGCATTGTGTTTCGGAGCAGCAAACCATTTCTCATCGTGTGTAATACAGACTGAACGGCGGCTCAATACCACTGTATGAGTGTATGCTACTCAATCTACAGCTCTCGGCTGTATGAAAAGCCAGTGTCACACTAGTAGCCTAACGTTTTGATGGACGACTATCGTAATCGAGGTAAAGATGATTACAGTGACATACAGGATCGTGCATTAGGCGCATTTTGTCCGTTATAATAGATAAGCAAACGAACCGTGTATGTGCACATTGATCAACTTAACATTTCTGCTTGAATACAGCGGCTATTTTATAACGGATGCTCACATGTGTTGGAGAAGTTTGTGAGGATCAGTGGTGTTTGTGCATTAGATGCGTCAAACAGCTTGTTCTTACAGAGCTTTACTGATGGCGTGTGAATAATAATAACAACATTAAATTTTTATTATTAAATGAATGCAATATAAAGAGACATCAACAAGCCTTTTCATTGGATGCATTTAATTATTTAATTTACTTTTCACTTGGTAAATCTCAGTAAGCTTCTCGTTTGAAAAGTAGATCCGCACAAAGTGTAGGCACCCCTCTACATGTGATAAATGAACTCTGATACTCGACTGTCGTTCGTTTGGTGCACTGCATTGAGCAGCCACGTGTCCTTCAGACGAACCAAATTATTTATATTACTATAAAATAAAAAATCTAAACTATGCTGGGGTCGGTGCTGCAGTGGGCAAGTGATGCAACCAGTGTTGCTTAAAACCGCTATCACCACCAATCACAGCAAGCCTACCGCTTAACACCGCCCACCGCTATGCACATGTCGTGGTATTAACAAGCGACTGCACAGGGGCCGTTTATCGTTGCTGATTACATCCAAGATCTAATAACGCATCCAAGATGATGTCATCGCGCCAATCAGGATCTGGCTAACTCGGTTCTTCAAACGCACCTGTGGTTGATGATTAGTATGGCTGGATTGAGTTATATGAGATAATTGTGCTTTCATGGGTTGTTTTAAAAGGGCAGATGGATTGATACTCGAAACCATGACCAGCAATTGGCTGGAGGTAAGACAGAAAAGTAATGACATAGTATAATTTATCATGTGTCTTTACAAACAGACGGTTTACAAACAGACAATACTCTGGACAAAAAGCCTAGGCAATATCACCACTGCAGGGTCTTGGACAAATAAAACCATTTGAGCTTTGATCATTTTAGTGTCTTTAAATTGGTCATGGTATATAACATTTTAAATGTTTGGCCCCTTCAGTAGTTCATGGTTTTGTGCGCTCTATAGTGTCTGTGAGATGCAGATCACTTAGTAAGTTCTACTGAGAACTTGGTCCTTTGTTTTACCGTGGATTCATTTACAAACAAGGAGCAATTCGATGTGGGATTTTCAGAAAGATGTGCCGCCTATATTGGATCCAACAGTAATGTTGCAACAAGTGCGAGTAACTTTTCATTACATGATCACTATTGCGTTCTCTCTTCTTACAGATCGTTAGATATGTATTCAGTTACTTACGCATTTTTGACCTAAAATCACAGCAGCCTCCATCTATGAGGAATGTAGGCGATCAAACATACACAACTATTGAAAACGTGTGTTATACCATGAAAGGATCGCCTTCACTGAAATCCAGGGAAACGATGAGGTCAATGTTTCGTTCTTTTCTCAGCACTGAGAAGTAGGGCGAGTTGAGTAATAGTCCTGCATCCGCATAGTCTCTCGTCTCAGTTTCCAGAAGAGCAGAAGGCACAGATTCATCTGAAGGATCACAGCATGAAATGAGTCTTTATTATATTATTCACATTACTGAATTTCTAGTTAATAGCAGGTCTGTTCTCACCTTTCATTTTGTGAAGGAAGTTATAATTCCTGCCCCAGATCCACTGAGCCATGCATCTACAAATGCTCAAGAAAATGTCTGAAATACAAAACAGTGGTCCTTAAATTTAGGTAGAGCTGCAACAACTATTGAACATAGTGATGCGCTATAATAGCAGTACTATTGAACTCACATGCTCTTCCCAACTAGAATACATCACAATATCGTCTAAATAGGCTTCACAATTCTCAACTCCACTCAATATAATCCGAATCAATCTTTGCAATGTTGCAAATGCTCAGAAGCACACAGAGTAAGGGGTACTTGCCAGTATCCCTTTAGAAGGTCAAATTTGGTTACAAACTTAGCAGGACCAACTCGATCAATGCAGTCCTCCATACAGGAAAGTGGAAAATAATCAGGTTTAGTTACTGCATTGATTTTACGATAGTCTGTGCAAACAAACCGATAAATCAGATTTGGGGACTAACAAGCAAGGTGAACTCCATGCACGCTGACTCGCAAAGTTATTTTGGCATAAATATTCAACCTCTGCTTTCCTCAACTCATGTTTCTTAGGATTAAGTCGATAAGGATGCCGCGCATCACCAACATCGATATCATGCTGAAGTACTGTAGTCTGTGACGGAATATCACAAAACAGTGAACCTTCAATTAACGCAACGATATCCTTTCTTTGATTTGGAGTTAGGTGACCTAGATGAACATCTAAATCGTGCAATATTATGGAGTTTGACAATTGACCACAAGGCACAGAGAACCTGTTCAAAAACATCAACTGCCACAGACAGAAACGCAGCAATAGCACTTGACTGAACTAACAGACTCATCCTTCACATAAGACTTAATCATGTTAACATGAACCAATCGCGACTTTCTTCGATGATCAGGTGCGCAAATCAAATAATTTGCATCAGACAAATTCTCACTGTATAAGGACCTGATCATTTTTGATAGTTCTGAATTTTTGAACTACGCATTTAGCAGATGCTTTTATCCAAAGCGACTTCGTATAAAGTGCGTTCAGACTATACAATTGTTGTTTTATCAGTATGTGTGTTCCCTGGGAATTGAACCCACAACCTTTTGCTGCTGCTAACGCAATGCTCTACCACTGAGCCACAGGAACGAATTGATAAAACCATCCGATTCCTATTGGATTTATTTAACTCTTTATGAACGTTTGGAAGCATCATAGTTTTTGGTGAACAGACTTTAAAATGGAGGGACAGAAATCTCGCCGATGTGAGTAAAATTATCTTTTGTGTTCTGGAGATGAACCAAAGTATCATGGGTTTGAAACCACATAAGAGGGTGAGTAAACCGTTCCTTTAAAATCATCATGACTGGGATTTGCCATAATTGTACTTCACTGGTTGTCTTCAGAAACGGTTGTTTCTTGGCATCACTTAAAAGTTTTGTTACTGATTGGAAGCACTTTTGGATCAGTAAAGCACTTCTTGCTTTACACATGAAAAATGACAAAACAAATCAAATACATTGTAAAGATGGTTAAACTTACCATCATGCTTCAAACTGAACAGACTCAAATGATTGCATACATGCTCCGTGTATTGCTTCATATACAGTTTTGCAGCTTCTTTGTCAGCGAGATTCAGTTTTTGTGTTGGAAAAATCAGCTGATGCTTGCCTCCAGCGAGGTCTGTGAAAGAAATATTGAGTTCTTGTTAACTGCTAATTCAACTTCAGCTATCTTGTTTAATAGGATCTTATAATACAATGTTATCTTATACAGTTGAATCTATTAGTTTAAAGTTCAATAACTTCTTGATTGTCTTCAGAAACTGATCCTTGATCATTATTGACAATAAGTGATATAACTAGACTAAAATAAACTCCTCTATATGAATTCTAACACTTACCGTTCAGCGTTGTTCTGTTGGATTGATCAAGAGCAGAAGGATCCTTGTTTTTAAAACACAGAGATTCATGTGCACAAGATCCATGAGAACCTGGTTAAACTTTTCTACAGGTGAGAGTTTGGGTCTTTTGAAAACACAATGAACAAACATGAACACAGTCAAATGTCTAGAATGTACAGTAAGTGCTTTCCACCTCACCTCTACATTCATCATGTTCAGATATCAGGAGTTTCCCACAAGCAAACATACACAACATTGTCCACACAATTTAAGATACTTAGATTTGAAGCAAAATTAATTTGATCACATCTCATGATGTATTCAGTAACACTGTGCATGAGCAGTACATTTGTTACAGTATGGATTAGTCAATAAGAACGCCTAAATAAATAAAAACAGAAGTACAAATAAATGCTTTACCTTCCTTCATTTCCTTAAACATATGAATTCTCATAGTTTTTGAATGTTTAAAGAAATCTGAAAAAAAATTTGATTCAAATAATCATGGATTCATATGAACGTCTGCTTTAGTCAGAATTGAATCTTCAAATGCAGCTGCACCTTGTATTTTTCCCCAGATGAATTCTTCATTATCTTCTCCAGCTAAAGCACTGCCACACAGAGCTGCAGAAAACATTACGTTTAAAAGTGGTAACAATAAAGGAAATAAGAGAAGTTACTTATTATTTGAGCCCTTAAAATTGTTCAGCATAAATAATCTGTACTTTTGTTGAACAGCAAATTGCTGTGCAATTAAACTGATTTTAACGTTTATATTTCCGTTTTGACACCCATTAAGTTTGTTGTTCAGTGCAAGTTAAACTGCAAATATTAATAAACTCATGTGACATACCTTGCAGGTACAGCATGTCCATTTCAGGCTGGTGTTTTTTCTTTGAGCCGTTGTCAAACTGGCTGCCGAAGCTGGAGGTGTCCACAAACGCTCCAGTGAGGGAATAACCTGCTTCATGTGGAGTGATCTCAAACCAGGGGTCTGCAGACAGAAAACACCAACATATAACAGCTGACACGAGCACAAGAACACTTGAATTATTTCAGACAAACACAGACCTCCTTTCTCCTGTTTGCTTTGCTTGTCAGTCACGGTGTAGATGGGAAACGGGTCTTTACCGAGTTGGTACAGCTTATCTGTCAGAGCGTGTTCATCAATCTGTAGAAAAAATATTTTTAAGTTGGGTCAAACTGGGACGTGATGCTACAATTGTCAGATTGCATTTTTCGGTTAAAACAAAGAAGCTGCATACATATATGAAGGGCCTCTCCCATGTATGAGCTCACTTTAACTTTAACAATTACAAATATATTTTTTGAATTCAAAGTGTCAAAATGTCATTTGGTGCAACCGCCCAGCAGAAGATTAATCTGAAAAAATGTTAGGTTAACAAAAGTATTTTGGAATACTGTATAAAATTGCAAAGCATTTATATGTCCGTCATAATATACGAACAAACCTGTCCAATGATTTCCATTTTATTAAATATCATGTGGTGAGACATCAAGAAACTACAAGTTTGGGACTTGTTGAAATCCATTCAAATATAAGACTTTGCATCATATACCAATTTGCCAAGGTCCCATGGAAGCATCAGGCAGGTTTGAAATGCTTTCAAATTTGAAAAAAAAGAATCATATTTTAATAAAATCATAACCTGAGCCAGCAACCTCCCCCTACTCTAAATAGACCTTTCAAAGTATGGTAACGCTCAATCCCTCATTGAGGGAATGGAGACGTTGTGTCCTTCATGCCACATCTCCGGACTGCCTCTGAGTGGGTTGAGACTCCTCAGAACAGAACAAGTGAGCAGATGCTACACTAGCCTATTTATACCCGCATATCTGGGGCATAGCCAGCTATGCAAATTCTACACCCAATTTCATTGGCCTTCTCAATGTCAGAAGTGTTTGGGCTTCCAAGAGCGACCCCTAGCGTTGTACACTTGACCATCTCCATTCCCACCATCAGGGAACGAGGGGTACACGTAACAGACGTTACTTGGTTAAACCATGGCAAAAACAAATTAACCATGGGTTTGTTACACCAACCACAGTTTAACCATGATATCTGTAGTAAAACAGCGGTTATACAAATCGTAGAAATATGCCCAAAAAAAAATGGTAACTACACTTTTACTATAATAAAGCAGTGGTTAATTTTCATAGTGGAAATGTTTCAAGTGGACCCCTACAACCCTTGCTAAATTTAACAATGGTTTATTATATTAATAGTGTAGTAACGATGTTTGTTTATTTTGCTGCATATTGTTTGGCATTTGTAAAACCACAGTTGTACAAATATACCATGGTTAGGTTAGCAAAACCGTGGTTAATTTGGGGTTAGCCGGTTAGCTATTAGTAACCATATTTATTAAATTTTTTACTAGTAAAACAATGGTTAATTTTTGTAAGAGAAGTTGTAAAAGTTGGTCAACTTACATAATGTATCACGATTACAGTAATTGAGTATTTAATCAGTTTATTTAAGCTACTATCCAAAAAAGTAGTCACAGCCAGGTTCTTCATTTTTTGTGCCATCTCTACTCAAATATTTTGTGACCAGTAATTTACTTTTGTGGCAGGTAGACTTATAATAAACTGAATAATGTTCATTCAGCATGTTGGTTTTAAATCCTAAAATATTTATTCCAGTTAAATTCAGATTAGCCACAGAATCTGAACTATCAATGTGGTCTCAGACTTTTCACCCCACTGACTGCATGTATCCTAGATTTGGAGTCATTTGTAATCAGAAGAAGTTTACAGCAAGTGCTCAGCATCTCATGATCAACAATTTAGTACAAAAATAGCTGAATGTGACTAGAGTTAATCATGCAGGGTTATGAATATTTACAGACCTCTTTCACATATGTTGTGACAACCAACACTGCCCAGACGTCAGTCAAGCTGAAGATGTCTTTCTCCTTGTAATATTTCTTCAGTTTGGCAAATCGTCTCCATGGCTGACTTCTGGACCGCTGATTCTCTTGATGATTTGTCTTTCACGGTCTCTGATGATTTGGTCTTTCACAGTCTCTAGTTTGGTGGACCAGTCTGGTTCTTGGTATAAGGAGGCCATGCACCTTCAGAGAAGAACATACTGCTCTCGTTTTTGACCTTCAACTCTATTCAATCTCTGTGTTAGTTGTTTCTCAGGGTTCGTACCAGGTGGATCCAGAGACTCCGCTCAGATAAAGGATGCAGTCCAGAAGACCTGCTTTATCAAGCTGAACCAGGGATCCCAGCAAACCCACCATGGCTCTTTGTCCTCCTCCAGAACCCAGTAATGCAATGCGTGGCATTTTATTCTGAAACACACAGATTGATTGTGCAAACATGCATTTCTAGGTCATTTCAAGAAAGAACAGCCAGGTGGATGGATATGAATTATAAGAGGTTTGACCTGACTGCAGTGTATCTGGAGTTTCTGCAGGCCTTGAAAAACAGCTTCTCTTCTTTTGACTACAAACTCCTCCTCTTTTGAATGTAGAGATTGAGCTAATCTCACGTCACCGCTGCATTGGTCACAAAGACAAACAAACAGACAGACCAGAGCTAAATTTAACAATCACATACTGCTACGGTGAAAGAAAGCAAAATTTTAATTTACAGAATTTACCAAATTAAATATAGTGTAGAAACTTAATTTCCTGTAAAGCTGCTTTGCAATGATTGTATCGTAAAAAGCGCTATGCAAATAATCTTGAATGGAATTAATATGGATTATGCGTTTCATGTAATTCATTACTGAAAGTGATGAAACAATAACTGTTCATTTTCAGCTCTCTACATAAACAAAATTGAATTTATGCACATTTTAAAAACCACTCAAATTGAATACTTAAACTTTGTCTCTTTCTCTATATTATCCTAAATACTTTAAAATCCTATATTTAATTTGTTTAAATTATTAGTCCATTAGCATTGGGATGTTTTGAATACAAAGACAGCCCTCCTTTCTTGGCCTTGTGCAATTTAATATATGTTTTATTTTAGATTTGAATTCAAGTAACTGAAGTTTATTGTGAAGATGTTCACAGAATTGAACAACAGTTTGTATTAGACAGTCATTGTTGAAGTAATTAAGTACAGTACAATTAGGAATCGGAGCAGGATTACAAACCTTTCCTTAAGTTTGGATGCACTCATCTGTAAAACAAGAGTCCACATTAAAGTTAAAATAACTTGAAACCTATTAGATAAAATCAGGAAAAGTCATTCCTCAAATGTTAATTATTAGCCACAGTGTATAGTCTTTAGTTTGCAGGTCATCAGTATTGGCCAAGATTTAGTTAGTTAAATTCATTCATACTATAAATAAAATGACATTAAAAACGTTTGAATTGCCTGTCGTTTAAGTTTTGACATATACTCACTGTTCTTGACTAGTCTTGTAAAATCCTGAGATTCACCGATAACAACTCAGAAGATGCTCTTTTATAGGCTCTGGTTAATCAGGAGGGGGGGGGATCATTAACATGGACTTGGTGTGATGACTTGCTGCTGATTATTGCACAGGTTAGGCTTTCACTGATTTAGATTATGTTGTATTAACAAAGTTGGGGAGAAGCACGTTCAGATAATTAACACAAGAGGAGAACAATCAGTAATCAACCCAGTTAACAAGATAAGAAAGAGGCGTGTTATATTGACCATTTCAGCGGGAGATTTAAGGAAGTGACGTCTTTGGTCCCCGGATGTTTCCGGTTAGTGTTTGAGCGCATTCAAAACAATGGTGGTAGGCGCTGGATGCACAGTGAATGCGATAATTTATTTAATCCTGCTGTTTAAAACGTCAAAATAAAAATAGATCAGTGTTGCTCAGAGCTCCCTCTGGCCTGCCACTAACATTAATTTATAAATAATCTGCTATTAAAGGGTTTAGATTTCCGATAAACGCGCCTGGATTGCAGCAGTGAAGCTAGGAGCAGAATAGCGCTAGCAGCTTAGCATACAGGTAAGGACAAGTTCTTGTTTTTCCATTTGATATATTTTATTTATATACGTTAACTCTTCAAGTATCTTGCAGCATTGGGTTTTCCTCATTGTTGGCATATGCGTCTAGCATTTAGATGTTTGGTGAAGGCCAAGCTTTTATTTCCGTTGTATTGCAAGCGTTATGTGGGCTATAATTATACATGAGCTCTCCTGGTTGTCTAGCTATCTTGTCAGCAGATAAATGCAGCGAGTAACCTGTTATATAAATGAATACTGTAATCTAAAACTTGAATGTTGAATAGTGAAACAGTTAAATGCAGTAGTTTACAGAAGCTAACGGTACACATGTTCATCACTTATGCTTGTCTAGTGTTATATCATGCACTGATGTATTAAACACTAACAGTATTATTTATAAATATTGTGCATTAAATCAAATCGTTTTTCTACTTGTCTTTAGGAAAGACACCTAAGACCGTAAGGACCGCCGGTTGTTCCGCAGCAGTGCCAAACCACATGTGACCGTATGAACACCCAGATGTGTTTGAGAACTTGAGGATGATGCAGTGTAGTACTCCAAGCTGCCCTTGGCCAGCCTGCTACTTTTGATATTGATCACATGTTAATAAATTCACTGGAAACCGTGTCTTTCATTTATATGCAGTACTGGTCAAAACATAAACAAAACACTGGTCATTAACATCCTTGCTGAATAAATGTATTAATGTCCTTAAAGTACTGACCACTAACTTTTGAACAGTAATACGTGTTACACATTTTTTTTTTTACATTCACTCTCTTTCCTTATGTTTGCTCTCTTTCCCTTAACCTCTCCCTGTCTGGCTAGAATTTGCTCTGAACACTGCCTAGAAATTGTATTACAAGCTCTTCATGTGTCTGTTTGCCTCTTTATAATGTATTGCTTATTGTATTCCTTAATTGTAAGTCGCTTTGGATGAAATGTAATTGTGCATAAAAACATGCATACTGTGTAGTGTGTGCATTTATTGATGTGCAGGCACATTTAAAAAAATTAACTATGAAAGTTTTTTTCTTGTAACTTGAAGGGAAACTATCATATATTTAATAGAATATTATGATATGAAAAAGTCAATATTTTTTGTCACTCATTTCAAAAAGCGAAACCCATATAGTATACAGCGAAATATTGCAAGCCTTTATTTCTTGAAATTTTGATTATGGCTTACAGAAAATAAAACCCAAAAATTCAGTGTCTCTGAAAATTTGAATATTACATAAGATCAATAAAATATGATATTTTAAACAGAAATGTCAGGCTTCTGAACAGTATGTTCATTTCTATGCACTCAATACTTGGTTGGGCCTCTTTTGCATGAATTACTGCATCAATGCAGCGTGATCAGGTGATGTGGAGGTGATCAGTCTGTGGCACTGCTCAGGTGTAATGAAGCCCAGGTTGCTTTGATAGCGGCCTTCAGCTCATCTGCATTATGTCTGGTGTCTCTCATTTTCCTCTTGACAATTCCCCATATATTCTCTATGGGGTTTAGGTCAGGTGAGTTTGCTGGCCAATCAAGCACAGTAACACCATGGCCATTGAACCAGCTTATGGTTCCTTTGGCAGTGTGGGCAAGTGTCAAGTCCTGCTGGAAAATGAAATCAGCATCTCCATAAAGCTTGTCAGCAGAGGGAGGCATGAAGTGCTCTAAAATTTCCTGGTAGATGGCTGTGGACTTAAAAACACAGTGGACCAACAGCAGCGGATGACTTGACAGCCCAAAATCATCACAGACTGGAAACTTCACACTGGACTTCAAGCAACATGGATTCTGTGCCTCTCACTCTTCCTCAACAGTCCAGTTCTTTTCTCCTTAGCCCAGGTAAGATGCTTCTGACGATGTTTCTGTTTCAGAAGTGTCTTGGTAGCCCTTTTCCTGAAGATGTCTGAGCATGGTGACTCTTGATGCACTGACTCCAGCTTCAGTTCACTCTCACTTGAAGCTCTCCCAAGTGTTTGAATCGGCTTTGCTTGACAGTATTCTCAAGCTTGCGGTCATCCCTGTTGCTTGTGCACATTTTCCTACCCAATGTCTTCCTTCCAGTTAACTTTGCATTTAATATGCTTTGACACAGCACTCATTGAACAGCCACTCCTTTCAGTAATGACCCTCTGTGACTTACTCTCTTTGTGGAGGGTGTCGATGATCGTCTTCTGGACCACTGCCAAGTCAGCAGTGTTCCCCATTATTGTGGTTTCAAAGAACAAGAGATACCCACAATTTATACTGTATGGATTGTAATTTATTGAAGCTCAAATGTAAATATTCTAATATTTTGAGATACTGATTTTTGACTTTCATTAGCTGTAAACTCTAATCATCAAAATTAAAATTGAAGTGTTTTGCTTTACATGTAACAAATCTAAAATTATTGAAAGTTTCACTTTTTTAAATGTTACAAGAAAAAATTTACTTTTTCACAATTTTCTACTTTTTTTCAGATGTACCTGTATATGGGTTTCACTTTCTAAAATGAGTGACAAAGATATTGACCTTTTTCATGATATTATTTTTTTTTTAGATGTACCGTCTCGGTTACATAGATAACCCTCGTTACCTGAAGGAGGGAACAGAGACGTATGTCGAATTGACCGACGAATAGGAATCTCGCTAAAGAGGCCAATCTGCTTCGATTGTAACTAAAAAGAGCCAATGCACATTGGCATGCAATCATATGCAGCAGCTGCTCACCTCACAGCGTGGGTATATATTGAGCAGCAGGTGCGTTGCATCTTCAGGTTTTCGCTGAGGAGCCAAACAGGTAAGGCGGCAGCATCAGCGGGGTCCAGCGAATGTGGCGACGGGACGTACGTCTCTGTTCCCTCCTTCAGGGAACGAGGGTTACCTATGTAACCGAGACGTTCCCATTCAGTCGGTCACGTTCGACGTACGTAGGTCTGACCGATGAATAGGAATCCCAACCAAAGTGCCACAGGAGCTGCCCCCTTCCAGCGCTCTGTAGCAAGCCTCCTGTACCCCCTTGCTTAAGGATGGTGGAACAGGGCAAACACAGAGAGTGTCGATCACTGCTGTTCCCTAAAGCCCATTCAGTGAGACTATAAGATAACACTGGGAAAGCGTACTCTTTCACTGGAAAGGAACACTGCAGAAGCCACGTTCTTCCCCAAAGGAGTTATGTGGAGAAGTACATATGGACTAACCCCGTAGGGCTGTACTGCATATGGAAGTACTGGGGTGACTCCAACCTGACGAGAGGTGGGTTCTCCCAGAGGGAAAGACACAGGCTTCGTTTAGGACAGGAGTAGGCAACATACCCTACCCCTGTCCTGGTCCTGGAGTGCCGATGTCCTGCAGAGTTTAGCTCCAACCCTGAAAAAACCACACCTGCCTGTAGCCCTAGTAATTCTGAAGACCATTATTAGCATGTTCAGGTGTGTTTGATTACAGCTGCACTCCAGGACCGATATTGCCTACCCTGGTTTAGAGCAGCCAGTGGAATAACATATATGAGATCCCGTGGGGTCACACATATGGAACCCAGCCTAAATCCGGTTCTCAAGGATACAATGGAGTAAGGCCTGGAGCCAGACGCTCCACCATGTCTGGCTGCCGAAGGGTGATTGGAGGACTCAACAGGGTCTGCCTTGTAGGGACTCTCTGGAGCAATAAGTACATGTAAGCACAGCAAGCCGACATTAAGCCAGGGCCTCTCCATGCCTCTGACCCGAGGTGAGAACACGGGAGGAGACCGGCTCAACATGAAGGCTATAGAATCTAGCGAACGTGATAGGTGTCACCCAGCCCACAGCTCTACAAATATCTGTCAGCGAGGCACCACGAGCCAGCGCCCAGGAGGATGCCATGCCTCTCATAGAGTGGGCATGCAACCTGAGCGGGCAGGGCATGCCTTGTGCTTGGTAAGCCAAGGCAATGGCGTCCACTATCCAGTGGGCCATCCTCTGCTTGGAGACAGCCTTTCCTTTCTGCTGGCCTCCGTAACAGACAAATAGCTGGTCTGAGGTCCTGAGGCCTTGTGTTCTGTCTATGTACAGTCGCAAGGCGCAAACTGGACAGAGTTTCGTCGAACGAAAATGCCCGCATGTCCCCTACCCTCTTGATGGAGGCCAATGCGACCAGCAGCAAAGTCTTCATAGACAGAATCTTTAAGTCTGTTGACCGCAAAGACTCAAAGGAAGCAATCTGGAGTTCTCGAAGCACCAGAGCAAGCTCACAAGAGGGTATAGAGGGGGGTTGAGGAGGATTCAACCGTCACGCCCCCCCTAAGGAATCTGACGACCATGTCGCGCTTACCAACAGACTTACCATCGATGCGGTTGGGGTATGCAGCAATATCGGCAGCATGAACTTTGAGGGTGGAGGGGACAGCCTACGCCCAACACTTGCTGCAAGAAGGAAAGCACAACACCGATCAAACATCTTCGGGGGTCTTCTCTTTGATAAGAACACCACTCGACGAACAGGTTCCACTTCAAGGCGTAAGCACGTCTCGTAGACGGTGCACGTGCCGAAGCGATGGTGTTAAGTTCCTCAGGGGGTAAGTCACCTAGAACCTCCGTGTCCCGTCCAGGGACCAGACATTGAGTTTCCAGAGGTCTGGACGCGGTTGCCAAAGGGTGCCCCGTCTCTGAGAAAGAAGGATCTTCCTCAGAGGGATTCGCCAGGGAGGGACTGTCGCGAGGAGCATGAGTTCCGGGAACCAAGTCTGGTTGGGCCAATAGGGCGCAACTAGCAGGACCTGCTCCTCGTCCTCCCTGACTTTGCACAAGGTCTGTGCAAGTAGGCTCACTGGGGGAAATGCATATTTGCGAAGGCCCCGGGGGCAGCTGTGCACCAGTGCATCTGTACTGACTGTTCCCTCGGACAGGGAGTAAAACAACTGGCAGTGAGAGGTTTCTGGTGAGGCGAACAGGTCTACCTGAGCCTCGCCGAACTCTCCCCAAATCAGCTGGACCACCTGGGGGTGGAGTCGCCACTCTCCCGGCAGCGCAACTCATGAGAGCTCGTCCCACGGTTGAGCACACCCGGGACATGAATGGCACGAAGAAACCTCAGATGCTTCTGACCCCGAAGTAAGAGATGGCGGGCGAGTTGCGACATGCGACGTGAACGCAGACCACCCAGACGGTTGATGTACACAATGGTCGCCGTGTTGTCCGTGTGGACCAGCATATGCTTGCCCAGTAACAGCCCTTTCAGGTGGCCCAGAGCAAGGCGTACTGCTAGCAACTTGAGGCAGTTGATGTGCCAGTGCAGTTGGGGGCCTAGTCCACACCCCTGACAATGCATGCCCGTTGTACGTGGCACCCCAGCCAGTGGCAGAGGCATCCGTGAAGACCACTGCATGCCCGGACACCTACTCTAGGGGCACTCCTGCCCAAAGAAACAAGGAGTCTGACCACGGGCTGAAGGCTTGGCGGCATACCGGAGTGATTGCCACTCGGTACGTGCCGCGTTGCCACGCCCATCTCGGGACTCGGCCGTGAAGCCAGTGCTGAACAACAACAAACAAACAACAAGCGGTCTCATGTGAAGCAAACCGAGCGGGGTTACTGACGCTGCGGCTGCCATATGCCCCAGGAGCCACTGAAAAAGTTTCAGTTGGACCCCTGTCCTGCCCTTGAATGTATTCAGGCAGTTCAACACCGACTGAGCATGTTCCTCTGTGAGGCGTGCTGACTGTTCGACGAATCCAACTCCATACCGAGAAAATAGATAATCTGCACTGGGGCGAGTTTGCTCTTTTCCCAGTTGACCTGAAGGCCCAACAAGCTAAAGTGACTGAGCACCAAATCCCTGTGTTTGCATAACTGCTCCCAAGACTAAGCAAGAATGAGCCAGTCGTCGAGATAGTTGAGGATGCAAACACCCTGTTCTCTCATGGGAACAAGGGCTCCCTCCACGGCTTTCGTGAAGACATGGGGAGACAGGGCCAGCCGAAGGGCAGGACCTTGTACTGATATGCTCGACCCTCGAGCAAAGCGCAGAAAGCGGCCTGTGTCGAGGAAGAATTAAGACATGAATTGAGGCGTCCTTCAGGTTGATCGCTGCAAACCAATCTCGGGGACAGATGCACTCGAAAATGTGTTTCTGCATGAGCATTTTGAACGGTAGCTTTTAAAGGCTCCGATTCGAAACTCGCAGGTCCAAGATCGATCGTAACCCACCGCTTTTCTTGGGTACAATGAAGTAAGGGCTGTAAAACCCTGACCTCATATCGGCTGGAGGGACCGGCTCTATCGCGTCCCTCGCCAGTAGGACTATGATCTCCGCACACAAGACATGGGCATCGACAGCTTTTACTGAAGTGAAGTGGATGCCTCTGAACTTGAGGGGACGCCGGGCAAACTGAATCGTATAGCCAAGCCTGATGGTCAGAATGAGCCAGCGAGACGGGCTGGGGAGAGCTAACCAGGCTCGCAGAGACCACACAAGTGGACCGTAGGCGTACCCGCAGTGGGGCAGCGAGGTGGAATGCAGGGACGCGACTCGGGGGGCTCTCTTTGCAAGGTGGCCCGTAGCGGGGTCTGAGTGTGCTGTGCAACACTTACCTGGTTCCACTGTCGGACAGGGGGAGCAGGAGAGGCTTTGGTGACCTTCTCGAACTGCGCACTGCTGTCCGTTGGCGATAGAAGAGGTGGATGAGAGTGGAGAGGTTTTGCTCATACCACTACTCTCCGAGCCCTCTTCGGACCCAGAGATGATAGAAACTGCTCTTTTATTGAAAATTTGGGGCCAGCGGCGGAACAGAAAGAAAGGGAAACAAAGGATTTACCACCCGGCCTCCCTCCGGGGGAAGGAGCGGTGCAGTCACCATCTCCAGTCCTAATCATCTCCGGGTCGCACGTCCTAGGGCCTCTTGCTCCTGGCTCTGCCGCCCTTCTTGGCAGGGGCCTGGACGGGCTGGGGACCCCACTTACGACTGGCTCCACAGTGCCGCTTGGGTGGAGGCTGTTGCTGCGGCGCGGGAGCAGGGGCAGCCACAGGGGATCGCCCTCGGCGACGAGCAGGCTGAGGTGCTGCAGGCAGTAAAGTGGATGCAACAGCGGACCGCCGTGGCAGGATGTGACTGATCGCCTCAGACTGCTTCTGTACAGTCTAAAACTGCGGGGCGAAGTTCTCGACCATGTCGCCGAAGAGGCCAATCTGGGACACTGGGGAATTAAGGAACCTGACTTTGCCGGTATCCCTCATGTCGGCCAGACACAGCCAGAGATGGCGTTCCTGGACCACCAGAGTGGACATCGCATGACCCACCGACTTCGCTGTAACCTTCGTTGCATGTAGCGCGTGGTCCGTCGTGGCACGAAGTTCCTGAAGAACTTGCGGATCATGACCACCCTCGTGCAGACCTGCAACAACACCATAGCGTGTAAGGCGGATGCAGCTTCCCCACAGGTCTGGTAAGCCTTGCCGGTAAGATGGGTCCCCCAGCCAGGTGGAGTTAGGGCACATTTGCATAGGGGGGATGCGCGTGTAACCCTTAGCCACACCGCCATCAAGGGTGGTGAGGGAGGAGGGCCCACCGACACGGTTTCGGGCAGTAAAAGGTGCCTTCCACGTACCGGTGAGCTCTTCATGCACCTCCGGGAAGAAAGGAACCGGGGTAGATGGCTGAGAACCAGCTTGTGCCACCCCCGTGCCATTAGCCAGCATTAAATTGCATTCATCTTGTTTATTTATGACCCCGTGATGGTTCAGATAGAGCAGGGGTGTCAAACTCCATTCCTGGAGGGACGCAGCCCGGCTGAGTTTTGTTCCAATCCTGCTCCTACACACATGCAATGTAGTTTTCAAATAAGCCTGAAGGACTTGATTAGCTGGATCAGGTGTGTTTAATTGGGGTTGGAGCTAAACTCTGCAGGACTCCGGAGTTTGACACCCCTGAGATAGAGCATTCAAATCATGCTTTCTAGCACTGTTCCACAGCAACAAACCTGACCAAACAAAGCACACATTAGTTACAAGAAACAAGGTTCGAAAATTAAAATATATCAAAAAGAGGGACTACTATAAGTATAAAATAAGATGTGCTGCTGGTGACAGTAAGACATTGTGGAAAACATTAAATGAAGTGTAGAAAGTCAAATAATTTTCAGGGGTGCGTGGAAAATGAGGGACAGTTTATCATTAAACTCTTAGATATAGCTAATTATTTTAACACTTTTTAATAATAAAGTGAATAATTTATGATCTAACATGTCAGAATCAGAATGAGCTTTATTGGCCAGGTATGTTTACACTTTTTATAGTGACAGAAGCTCCACAGTGCAACAGAATGACAGTGACAGGACAGACAATTTAATAACAATATACAAATAGGCAATGTACAACTCCTGGCTCTGCCGCCTTCGGGGCCTCTGGCTCCACAGTGCCGCTTGGGTGGAGGCTGTTGCTCTGGCGAGGAGCAGGGGCAGCCACAGGGGATCGCCCTCGGCGGCGAGCAGGCTGAGGTGCTGCAGGCAGTAAAGTGGATGCAACAGCGGACCGCCGTGGCAGGATGTGACTGATCGCCTCAGACTGCTTCTGTACAGCCTAAAACTAAGCGGGCGGTTTCTCGACCATGTCGCGAAGAGGCCAATCTGGGACACTGGGGAATTAAGGAACCTGACTTTGTCGGTATCCCTCATGTCGGCCAGACACAGCCAGAGATGGCGTTCCTGGACCACCAGAGTGGACATCGCATGACCCACCGACTTCGCTGTAACCCGTTGCATGTAGCGTGGTCCGTCGTGGCAAGTTCCTGAAGAACTTGCGGATCATGACCATCCTCGTGCAGACCTGCAACAACACCATAAGCGTGTAAAGGCGGATGCAGCTTCCCCACAGGTCTGGTAAGCCTTGCCAGTAAGATGACTCCCAGCCAGGTGGAGTTAGGGCACATTGCATAGGGGGATGCGGCGTGTAACCCTTAGCCATACCGCCATCAAGGGTGGTGAGGAGGAGGCCCACCGACACGGTTTCGGGCAGTAAAGGTGTCTTCCACGTGCGGTGAGCTCTTCATGCACCTCCGGGAAGAAAGGAACCGGGGTGATGGCTGAGAACCAGCTTCGTGCCACCCCGTGCCATTAGCCAGCATTAAATTGCATTCATCTTGTTTATTTATGACCACGTGATGGTTCAGATACAAGAGCAGGGGTGTCAAACTCCATTCCTGGAGCGCAGCCCTGCAGAGTTTTGTTCAATCCTGCTCCTACACACATGCCATGTAGTTTTCAAATAAGCCTGAAGGACTTGATTAGCTGGATCAGGTGTATTTAATTGGGGTTGGAGCTAAACTCTGCAGGACTCGAGTTTGACACCCTGAGAAAAGTTATACATTCAAATCATGCTTTCTAGCACTGTTCCACAGCAACAAACCTGACCAAACAAAGCACACATTAGTTACAAGAAACAAGGTTCGAAAATTAAAATATATCAAGAGGACTACTATAAGTATAAAATAAGATGTGCTGCTGGTGACAGTAAGACATTGTGGAAAACATAAAATGAAGTGTAGAAAGTCAAATAATTCTTCATGCGTGGAAAATGAGGACAGTTTATCATTAAACTCTTAGATATAGCAAATAATTTTAACACTTTTTAATAATAAAGTGAGCATAATTTATGATCTAACATGTCAGAATCAGAATGAGCTTTATTGGCCAGGTATGTTTACACTTTTTATAGTGACAGAAGCTCCACAGTGCAACAGAATGACAGTGACAGGACAGACAATTTAATAACAATATACAAATAGGCAATGTACAAAATGTTAAAACACGATATACAATACAGACAATAATGTGTGAGGTCTGATATGTGCACATTTGTGTGGTGAATGAATAATTGTATAATAGTGTTGTGTGTTCCACGTTTAGTGTCAAGTGTTCATGAGATGGATTGCCTGAGGGAAGAAACTGTTCCTGTGTCTGGTCGTTCTGGTGCTCATTGGTGCTCATTGCTCTGTGTGAGGGGTCAGACATGTTCAGATGGAGTCAGAGATGATGTGTGCTGAGATGTGAGGGTCCAGAGATGATGTGAGGGTCCAGAGATGATGTGAGGGTCCAGAGATGATGTGAGGGGTCCAGAGTGATTTTGCCAGCTCTTTTGTTCACTCTGGATAAGTACAGTTCTTGTAGACTGGGGAGGGTTGTACCAATGATTCTCACAGCAGTCCGGACTACCCTCCGTAGTCTTCTGAGGTCAGATTTGGTAGCTGAGCTGAACCAGACAGTTATTGATGTGCAGAGCACTGATTCAATGATGGTAGAGTAGAACTGTTTCAGCAGCTCCTGTGGCAGGTTGAACTTCATCAGCTGGCGAAGGAAGTACAGCCTCTGCTGGGCCTTTTTCACCATGGACTCAATGTGATTGTCCATGTATATTATTGACTCATGATTAGTGTGTAATCCTATTGTTAAAATGTTGAAAGAAAATATGTTTTTATATTTTAGTCCTATTGATCAAAACACAGTAGAACAGATGTTGCTTTCAATTCCAGATGACAAATCTTGTGGATTTGATCCTCTAGATGGCAAATTGCTAAAAACAGTAGCTAATCAGCTCGCTCAATCAATCTGTCATATATTTAATAGATGTTTGCTTAGTGTTGTATATCCGAATCTATGGAAAACAAATCTAAAATTATACCATTATTTAAAAAGGGAAAAACTGACTTCTCAGAATCTGGACCATACCAATTAGTATTCTTCCTATTTTAACCAAGCTCTTGGAGAAAATAATTTTTAAACAAATTTTACAATATTTTAGAATTGATGGATTATTTACTAATGTAACATGGTTACAGACCAGGATACTCCACAAGTACTGCTCTTATACACATGACAGATGAATGTTTAGCTTGTCTAGATGATAAGAAATTGGTCGGTGCTGTCTAAATAGACTGTACAGCAACTTTTAATGTTATTGATTATGATATTCTTATTGCTAAACTAAAATGTTATGGTTTTTCGCTCACATCTCATTATTGGATTGGAAATTATCTTTCCAATAGAAAACAGAGTATTTCATAATGGATCTTTCTCGGAGGCTAAAAACACCTATTGTGGTGTACCACAAGGTAATAATAATAATAATTTGTTACATTTTATATAGCGCTTTTCTAGACACTCAAAGCGCTTTACATAGTAAGGGGGCTATCTCCTCATCCACCACCAATGTGCAGCATCCACCTGGATGATGATGATGCGACGGCAGCCATAGTGCGCCAGAACACCCCCCACACACCAGCTTATTGGTGGAGAGGAGACAGAGTAATGAAGCCAATCAGTTTATGATTTAAGGTAGTTGTTTAGGTCCATTATGGTTTTCAATTTTTATAAATGTTTTACCATATGTTGTTGATAAGGCAAATATAGTTATGTGATTCTACAATGTTCTCCGCGGCACATACATTAACTGATCTTCAGGAAAATGTAAGTAATGAGTCGTTAACAATAATAAAGTGGGTTCGAATTAATACATTTATTTAAAATTTAGAAAAACCTTTTTTTCTATTATTATTTTATAAAATGTATTATTTTTAGTAACAAAAGTAGTATGATTAAGGCCGCTGATTTGAATTTATTTATTAACGGGTGCCAATAGAACAAGTAACACGTGTTACGTTTCTGGGTGTGATGCTTGACAATACGTTGTCCTGGTCCAAACATATAGATTATATAATAAGTACTATGGGAAAAAGTATAGCGGTGGCCAGGAAATGTTCTGCATTTATCCCATCTTCACTTTTAAAATATGTGGTACAGTCATTAGTTTTATCGCATCTTGACTATTGCCCTATGACATGGTCCAGTGCTTCGCAGAAACACCTAAAAAACCTTCAGATGGTTCAGAACAGAGCAGCCAGGCTAGTGCTTCATTATCAGTTTTGGGCCAATCTTAGTGAAATGCATATAGAGAGTTACCGTGGCTGCTGATGAAGGTTAAAAATTACATTTACGATTGTTGGTATATTTTATAAGGTATTCAAGTATCATACTCCTTGTATTTTCTTTGAAAGACTTGTTTATGAGGGACTTAGACATGGTAATAAAACATGTCAAGTGAGTAAGGATCAACTTTCTTTAACAAATTTGATGAAAAAGACTACTTTATCGAGGATCTGTTGCTTGGAATATGGTTTCCATAAATATAAGAAAGAGTAACTGTACATATGTATTTAGAAGAAAAAGTTAAGATATGCTTATGAATACGTAGATGTATATTTTAAATGCTGCTTCTGCTGAGATGTATAGTTTTTGATGTGATAAGGGAATTTGTGAGTTTTTTTTTTTTCGTTTTCATTTTTTACGATCGCCTGCTTTGGATTGAGTTGTGGACCCAGAAAGACTAGCAACCACTCTCTGGAAGCTAAAGGGGATCCAAATACCAAACACTAAACACTTGTACATTCATTATATGGACAAAAGTACTGGCACCCCTTCTTTAGAACAGAAAAAGGCACTTCCAAGCGTGGCAACAACGATGGGAACATAATTCATGTACTTAAAAATTGTATTTCCTCCTCGGTTGCAACAGTTTTGAAGTGTATGAAATGACTGAACCCATATGTACAAGTCATTAGTGTTTGGTGATGAGTTTGTGGCTCATTTAAAGTCACACCAGAGGTGTTCAGCTGCTTTCTGCAGACCAGTCAAGTTCTTCCACACTGACTGAATCATCATTTCTCTTTGATTCTTGTCTTATACACAGAGACACTGTCATGTTAGAATAGAAAAGAGTCCAAACTGTTGCTATAAAATTAGATTCCCTAGAATATCATTATATGCTTAAACATTAAGATTTGTACTCATGGAAATTACTAAAGTAGTCAAACCTTTCATTAGAAGGGGTGCCAATACTTTTGGCAATATAGTGTATATATCTTTTGCTGTAAAAAATAAAAAGTACAATATTAATAAATAGTATAAAATAACTATAGTTTTTTTTAATTAATATAGCTTTTTATTGTTGAATGGCACTTAAAGAGAACATCATGTGTGAAGTATATTCATGTATATTTGATGCAGTTGCTGTATTAGTGAACTCCACTGTGTGTATATATATATATATAGTAGATATAGATAAACACCACTTACTGTCTTGTGTGAAATAGTTTGTTTGTCTTGCTTCCAAACGACTAGGAACTGTTTTTCTTTGTGAAAAGTTTGCGCTTAATAAGCTAATAAAATATTTCAACTCAAACTAATATTTTGTGTGGAATTATTTACTTTTGTTGCATATGGAAAGTGGGATAATGTACATTCACAAATTATTTTTCACAAATGATTTATTACTTGTAAGTCCTAAAATGTTGTTTATTTCAATTTTCAGATTCTCTTATTTTCAATGTGGCCTCAGATTTTGTATGTATGTTTCCTATAGCAGTGGTTTGTAATCAGAGGAATGTTGCAGTGTGTGTTTATCTGTTCTTCAGGTTCCTTGACACATAGCACTTTAAGACTGACTGATACTGTAGATCATGCAGGGTTGTGTTTTGAGTTGTTACAGACCTCTTTGGTGTATGTTGTGACGAGCATCACTGCCCAGACGTCAGTCAAGCTGAAGATGTCTTTCCCATAGTAATATTTCTTCAGTTTGGCAAATGCGTCTCCATGGCTGACTTCTGGTCCGCTGATTCTCTTGATGATTTGGTCTTTCACGGTCTCTAGTTTGGTGGACCAGTCTGGTTCTTGGTATAAGGAGGCCATGCACCTTCAGAGAAGAACATACTGCTTTCATTTTTGACATTCAACTCTACTCAATCTCTGTGTTAGTTGTTTCTCAGGGTTCGTACCAGGTGGATCCAGAGACTCCGCTCAGATAAAGGATGCAGTCCAGAAGACCTGCTTTATCAAGCTGAACCAGGGATCCCAGCAAACCCACCATGGCTCTTTGTCCTCCTCCAGAACCCAGTAATGCAATGCGTTGCACTTTATTCTGAAATACACAGATTGATTGTGCAAACATGCATTTCTAGGTCATTTCAAGAAAGAACCGATATTTGACAAAAATATTAAAAGGTGAGTTCTAGCAGCGCTCATCAATGTCAAAATTATTGATCAATCAAATAAAAGAGGAAAGGGCTTTATTGTTCACAGAAGCAGATTTAATAGACACCAACATTAGACCACCAATGCGCTATTTAATATATTTTAGATTTTAGATTTGAATACATCTAACTCTTAAGCTTATTCCACAGAATGTCCGTTTGTAATAGAAGTCAATAATGTAAATAATGCAGTACTGTACATATTTAATAAAGTGCACAGCTTTCATTGTTTTAGAAATCTGAGCAGGATTGCAAGCCTTTCGTGAAGTTTAGATGCACTCATCATGAGGGGTGGAGGTGATGAACATGAACTAGTAACTGGACAAGAGGAGGAGTGTAAATGAGTCATGTTAATAGACTTGCACAGATCGTCATATTTCATCCATGATCGTGTTTCTTTAACATTCATGACTGAACATTGTTATTTATGTAACAGATTTCAGCGTTTGTCTTAAGGTCACGTTAACGTGTCTCGGAGACATGCCTTCATTCATTTCTGCTACATTTTTATTTCTGGATTTTATTGTTTTACATTTCGTTCCAGATGTTAAATCCTAAACTACAAAAGTCGTAACAGCATAAAAAGCATGCTGTTATTGCTCATTTAAATAACCAATCGTGTGAAGATGATTGATATAATTGTTGATGCACGAAATGTACAATATAAACATGTATTAACTTCTTCTTCATTCTCCATCTCAGGGTTCTTCTATTAAAACTTGAAATAAAAACCCTATTTAGCTCTCTTTGTTTGCTGGTTTCTAATGTAATATTTCTCACTTTATCATGTATGTCTTTGACAGTTCTCATTTTAATTGAGTTTACCTTTATATATACATTATATTCATAACCCTAAAACTATGAATATTATATATAAATGTTCTAACACAGATATTAAATCACTAAATATTAAATTGGAAATGTATACATTTAAATCTATATGTAAATATTTTAATAAATGTGCAAATATTTATCCTATTTGTTTTTAATGTTGTTATTCTTTTAAATATGCTATTTATTTTATTGCAATACAAAAACACAGAATTGACATTCAAATAGTGATTGTACACAATACACAAAGTATTATGAATATACATTATTTCAGCTGACATCAAGTACTAAAGATTACAAGAGAAAAAGACAAAAACATAAGAAGACATTTAAATATCAATTATAATATACAAATTAAAGTCATTGCAGAATGAAATAGTTTTTCTTGCTTTCTTATTTTCTGACATTGAAATGGTATTTAGATCATTTTTTAGTTATAAAAAAACAATAATGCGGTTTGTTGTTGGTAAATTTACATTTGTGATTTTAAAATTTACAAAGACATTATCTTTAATTTCTAACAAAACAAGACTCATAAGGTCCTAACACAATTAATGTGACAGTAATGGATATTCTCATTAATAAATGAACCAATGTTTTTCCAGAGTTCTTCAGTATAATGACAAGTCCAGAATAAATGAAAAACAGTTATGAAATTGACAAAATGAACATTTAGTATCAATGTTAGCCTTATACTTCTCCATAAAATGTTTAACAGGGTAACATTTATTAATTAATTTAAAATATACTTATTTTACTTTATTAGTAAAGAAATATTTCTGTTGCAAAAACATACTTTTTTCTAAATAAACCATTCCAGTAAGAAATTACAAGCGATAAAGCAGTATTTTTTTTTCAATAAAAGGAGAGGAAGCTGAACTTTGCCCTCTAGTGGTCATCAGACGTGTCGTCGTCTTCGCGTTTGGCTGCTGTGTCCCTCGCGGGCTCTCGTCTCTGCTCGCTGTAGAAGCACGTGTGTGTCTCTCCTCGTCCTCGCGTGATCATGGAGTTTGAGGGCTGCAGCTGCTTCAGACAGAGACTCGTGTTGTCCACACTGAGCGGAAAACGAGTGAAAATACGAAACATCAGATCTAAAGATGACAATCCCGGACTGCGAGGTGAGTTTATATCACATCATCACTCATGACATGTGACGTAGTATCACATAAACCCGTAACCCAGCTCTTCATCATCATCACAACATCTACACATGCATTTATGAAACATATTATCATCACAGAGTCTTTATCTACAGCACGTGAGGCGTCAAAATCTCATTATGACTTCTGATTTTTCGTCTCTATACTTTTAAAATGTTTACTACGTGCATTATTTACATGTCCGATATATGTATTCATTTTTTTGTGTTATGTGTTTGTTTAGTTTCATTTTGTATTCTATTTATTATAGTTTTTTTTTTGTCTATTTAATTTATTTTCAAAATAAAATCCTACGATGTTCAAGTAGTTATTAACTTGATTGATTGTTTGTCATTTTAAGCTCTATTTATTCTAGACTTATTTATTTGCCTTTTAGATTATTTTCTAAATTAAATAAGTTCTTGATTCTATAATAGAATAGATTTTTGTTTTTATTGGATTTAATAAAACTGGTGGTGGTTGAGGAGAGACCCCATATACACACACACACACACACACACACAAACACACACACACACACACGATAGTATGTTTGGGTGTTCAGCAATACACAATAAAACGCTATATAAATGCAAAAAAGTTTTGTTTTTAATCATCTTGAATTTTGGATACTTCAAATTCTCATAATTGTAATTATTGAGCCACTTGACTTCAAACTATCCTACGATGTTCAAGTAGTTATTAACTTGATTGATTGTTTGTCATTTTAAGCTCTATTTATTCTAGACTTATTTATTTGCCTTTTAGATTATTTTCTAAATAAAATAAGTTCTTGATTCTATAATAGAATAGATTTTTGTTTTATTGGATTTAATAAAAACTGGTGGTGGTTGAGGAGAGACCCCATACACACACACACACACACACACACACACACACACACATGATAGTATGTTTGCGTGTTCAGCAATACACAAACAAAAACGCTATATAAATGCATAAAAGTTTTGTTTTTTAATCCTCTGATGATGGATTTTGAATACTTAAAATTCTCATAATGTGTAATTATTGAGCCACTTGACTTCACTATCCACTACAACTCATTAATCGTGTGTGTGTGTGTGACATTTTAATCTTGTAATAAATACATAATCACGTGTTATGTGTGTGACTACTGTGTGTTTCAGTGCCTGTGTGTGTGCCTGTAATATCAGCAGCTTCTGACAGTGTGTCTTCTCTGTGTGTGTCTCTTCTCATCAGTGTGTGTGTGTGTGTGTGTGTGTGTGTGTGCATCTGTTCTTGCTCTGTTGTGAAGATACTCTGTGTGTATCATTTGTGTGTGTCTCATCAGATGTGTTTGTGTTGTGTCAGATTTTGAAGTCTCTGTGTGTGTCATCAGGCTCCTCGACTGTGTGTCTCCAACGGCACCAGAATCGAGATCTCTCTCTCTGTGTGTGTCTCTAGTGAACTCTGTGTCTGTGTGTGTGTGTCTCTGTGTGTGTGTGTGTCTCTCTGTGTGTGTCTCTGTGTGTGTGTGTGTGTGTGTGTGCTGTGTGTGTCTCTGTGTGTGTG
>CM050414.1:38649193-38659193 GCA_027564155.1 Gymnocypris eckloni scoliostomus | reverse complement strand
TTTCACCTCCGACCAATTTCTGGCAGTGTCAGAAGATTTGGCACACTATCCGGCAGTGTGACTACCCCTATGATGAACATCAAACTGTGTCTGTTTTTCAAGGCAGAATTAATGCTAGATAATTATTCTATCAGCCATAAACTCCGGCGCTCCCGTCATTCATCTGATATGTTGTCTTTTCTATATAAACACTGGTTGTGCTGCTGTTTTCATGTGTGTGTGTGTAGAGCTGCTTACACTATTCTTCTTAAATACGCCGGTATTGCCGCCGTTCATATACTTTTTATGATAACCAACATTTCGGTTCCGCGTGCAACACAGTTCACAGTCACTGTACGTGTATGGGTTGATAATGTAAAACTCTGGACAAGTTTTCTTGCACGCACACATCTTTAACTCGTCTTGTCTGACGAGTACAATCCTAAAGGACTTTTTAAAAAATCACACCGTGTGAGCCCGGCTTAAGAGCTCTGCTTAAACCTCCTCCTTCAGACCTCTTCACAAAGCTTTCACTGATTGGGGAGAAATCTTGAGCTACGAGAAAGATCAGCGAAGAGCTCGTTACTGTGGCTGACTAACTATGATTGGCTGATAGGGGAGGGGTCGCCGTCATTTAATCCATGTTGCTATATTCAAATGAGAATAAAACAAATGTTGCCTTATTCAAATCAAGATTTTAAAATGTAGGCTAAGTTTTGTTTCAGATTTAGGAGCTGGTTTTTGTGGAAGCCAGTTTTTGTCACTGAATAAAAGAATAAAACAAGGTAATTGTGATTTTATATCTTGTAATTTGCTATATTCAAATGAGAATAAAACAAATGTTGCCTTATTCAAATCAAGATTTTAAAATGTAGGCTAAGTTTTGTTTCAGATTTAGGAGCTGGTTTTTTTGCACTAAAACACTGTGAAATACTATTAAAGCAAACATTTAGGAGTCGTATAATTAGGGCTGATATGCCTATTATAGTTTCTTCTAAATCGGCAAGTTTTAGGTGCTACTACTTGCCTGAAGATGTTTAGTGAATACAGCCCCAGTTCTTGATGAACACTTTTTGAAGTTAAATATCAAGCAGTGAAATTGTGTCTCATCACTGGTGTTTAGTGTTGATCTTTGACCGGCCTGCGTCAGGTTCTCGGTGCGAGTTTCTCCTCAGATGGCCAACAGGATCGTGGACTCGGCCAGGAGCGTCCTGAACAAATTCATCCCGGATATTTACATCTACACCGACCACATGAAGGGAGACAGCTCTGGGAAGTGAGTTTCTGCAGTCGGTCTGACCTGAGGACTTAAAGCTGAACTGATTGTCAATAGTTAAGGGGTTAATTGTATTGATTATTGGCATTAGAGTGGGGTTTAGTTGTGAAGCAGCTGTGGCTCAGACGCCACCGTATCCACCTGATCTGGTGCTAGTAAGCAGTGAGTAAGAGGTTATGGTGAAGTGACGAGTGTTGTGTGCAGGTCTCCAGGGTTCGGTCTGACGCTGGTGGCTGAGACGGTGAACGGCACGTTTCTGGGCGCTGAGGTGGTGTCCACACCGCAGGGTCAGGGTGATCCGGTGCTGCCGGAGGACTTGGGCAGAGACTGTGCCAAACTACTGCTGGAGGAGATCTACCGGGTGAGCAGAACCAAACACACACGCATTTGGTTTCCAGAATTTGTGCGGACTCTCTATAGGCGTAATTGTTTTCATATTGTACCATCTGTATTTTCTATCCGCTACACCAAAACCTACCCTCACACAAAACTGCAGACATTTGTAGATCTAAAAGCTGTTTTCAATCAATCAATCAACATTTATTAGCGAATATGCATAACATACAAGGCAATATTCTGCGGTATGAGGCATCCCACACATTAAAAAACTTCACTTACAATATTACACGAGAGAACAAAAAATCAATCAATTACAAAATAAATGTTTGGATCCCGATGGGGAACTGGGCGTCGGAAGCTAAATAAATGTTGTTGGGTCCTCCTCCAGAAAACGTTTACTGGAGTATATGCTATTTTCTGTAGTCTTTTAATTAACAGTGTCTATTTACACAAGTGCAAGTGCACATAGGCCGCCTGGTTGGCAGGTGCTATTTACTTTACCTCCACCCACTAACATCACAACATTACAAAAGATGGCTGTTAAATAATATTCCCAGTGGCATCATTAGTAAAGCGACTAGCGTAATGTTTATGACACGAGTGACCCGAGTTCGGATCCTCCTTTTGCCAAAATTCACATCTAATATTACATCGGAAAAGCATTTGTTTTCAATAAAAATAAAAATGAAGGAAATAAACAAAGTTTAAATAAAGACACACACACACACACACACACACACACAACTCAAACAAACACACACATACATTCACACACACAACTCAAACACACACAACTAAACAAACACACATACATTCACACACACACACACATCAAACAAACACACACATACACACACACACAACTCAAACAAACACACACACAACTCAAACAAACACACACATACATTCACCACAACTCAAACAAACACACACATACATTCACACACAACTCAAACAAACGCGCACACAACTCAAAACAAACACACACACACAACTCAACTCAAACAAACACATACATTCACACACAACTCAAACAAACACACACAAACAAACAAACACACACACAACTCAAACAAACACACACATACATTCACTCACACACTCAAACAAATGCACACACAACTCAAACAAACACACACACATTCACACACACACATAAAAACACACACACACACACACACACACACACACTCAAACAAACACACACACGCAACTTTCAAATTAACACAAACACACACCCAAACAAACACACACACAAATATATCACACATTAAATATTTTTGTATTTAAAAATAAAATCATACTGTTTTACTACTAATGTGTTTAATGAAATGTAAAAAGTAAATAAAAGAAAGTTGGTATTTTTGTAAAGTGTTACCAGATATTTGAATGTTGATTTGTTTGAATTAACCTGAAGTTTGTAATTCCTGCATCATTAGTGTCATCAATAGAGTTTTTGTTTAAATGGCAGACTGAGATATGACATCATTAATTCAACCAATGGGGTGATTTGTGGGTGGAGCTACCTGTTTGTTTGACCAATGACAGATTAGGGGGTGTTTTAAACTTTAGAAAGTTCTAAGGTCTGATCATTTCCCTGAAAAGTGTTTGTCTGCTCACATTTGAATTTGGATAGAAAGAGTCTCATCAAAGCATGGTTTGGTTTGTTTACACTGTCCTGGTGCAGAGGCATGCTGGGAAATAGATGCTTGTCTGATTCATCTCAGTATGAGAGGTGTGTGTGTTTGTGATTGATTAGATCCGCTCTGCTAAAGGGGATTACAGCCGTCTAACAACCGTAATCCACTGTAACTTACTGTACTGACACCAGATAAACACCTAGCATACGCTCCCTTCATAGTGTGCACGCGGGGGACACAAGCGCCACGCTCTCTCTTGCTGTGTGGCATGTGACACGAGTTAAAATGGGCTGATTCTGTGTTTTTCAGACTGAATGCTGGGTGGCAGGGGCGTTATAGGGCGTCTTTTTAGGGCTGTTAATATTTGAAGGTGCTGGCTGTTCGCACACAACAGACACTGTGTGTGTGTGTGTGTGCGTGTGTGTGCGTGTGTCTGTGCGTGTGTCTGTTTGTGTGTGTGCGTGCGTGTGTGCGTGTGCGTGCGTCTGTCTGTGCGTGTGTGTGTGTGAGAGAGGTTGTTTGTGTTGAGGTTAATCAGTAGCTGGTGGTCGGTCTCTGTAGTAAACAGCTCCTGAATGCAGACTAGTTCTGATTGTGCTGCTGTTGGATGGACTGGAAAACATGATGTGAGTTTATGCTCTCGCTTTACTAATTCAAAAATATATATTTTTTGTTTTTAAAAGGAAAAAGATGTTTATAGACTGTCTGCCTGTTTTAATGCATATCAGTGAATACATTTTTAAAACATTCAATAGTATGCTAATATTAAGGAAAAATGTAAATATTCATTAAGAAAGCCTTGTTTATTATGTCACTGCTAGGCTTGTTTTAGGTTTATTTATTTGGTATTGCACATGAAATGCTTAACTAAGTATTTTTATATTATTACTGTTTTATTATTTTTTTATTTGTATTACTATTTTATATAATTTATTTTAAAATGAATTAATTTTGATTTTGCACATGAAATGCATAACGGAGTAGTTTGTTATTAGCGCATTTAGTTATTAATACAAGCAAGTCCTTTTTATTTTTCTATATATTATTTTTGTGATTTTATTTCTTTAATTTTGCACTTGAAATGCATAAATATGTAGCAAGTTAATACATGCAAGTTCATTTTATGATTTAATATAGCATTATTATAATTTTTTATTATGTACATTTTTCTAATTAATTTTGTTTGTTTATTTCTTTGATTTCTGCACATCATGAAATACATAAATGAGTGTCAGGTTATTCATACTAGTAGGTATTAAAGCAAGTGTTTTATTTTTCTATTTTATTATATGATATATTTATTCATTAGAATATAAATGAATGCAAGCAGTGACCTGAGTGATCTGACAGAACATATCAGCTAATGTTTTGATGTTGGGGGGGGGTTACTTGTTGTTCAGCCAATAGCAGACCGGTGCAGTGTTAAAAACCTGTTTGAAAACAGTCATTATATTCATCATTTTGTGTTGGTTCAGGAACAACACACTTCAGATTTAAAAGTGTTACAAAAAGACATGGTTGTTTTTATCATGTTGTCATATGAACACTCTTTCAGTAACCTTTTCTTGCTACCCAAACATGTTAATAACACAATAGTAGGGCTGTGCGATATGACGATATATATCAGGTGGACGAAATAAAAAGTATATCGTTTCATATTATGTTCTATCGTTTATATCGTGGTGTCGGAAAATACATTGTTTCCGGTAATACCGTTTCATCATTTGAGAGACTGCGATCTTTATACGCCGCCCACCACGAGACGTGACGAGAGACAGAACGAGCACAAAACCAGGAGCTCGTTACTAAACGAGGACTACATCTGGAGCATGGTCACGCGTTTATAAACACTGCAGTTTATAAACAACCGATTTTCAGCCGTTGAAACACAAAGAACAGAGCTATATGCGTGCGCGTCTCTTTCTGTGTGAGAGGAGCGCCTTTTCTTTTTTACTGACTTTGAACAATTACATAAACACACTTATATGCGTCAGAATCCCGTATTTGCAAGTATCCTCATAAACACAGAGATTTAGGTCTTAAGAGCGAGTAAACGGCAGAAAGAGAAACACAATGTAACAGTGTATTAGATCCGGACTTCGGTCTTAAAGGGGAAGCGTTCCAATATTCATTCATGTTAATCATAGCACACTTCTAGAACATCTCTCACTGCTCTCGACTTAATCACTTTTATAACTTTAAATAACAATAATAATGATATAGTTATAATATGTATATAGTCTATACATAACACACGTGTTAATTAACTATCATAGATAGATAGATATAATTATCACAGTGAAGACTAATTAATTCACACAATGTAGTGTTTCTTATTTATTGTAGTTTTTTGTCTTATTGCTTGCAATTAGTTTCTTATCCTTATTTCATCACTGACTGTTTATTTATCTTCAGTGAGGTTGAGTTTCTCTCTTTAGGCTTGTATTAGTTTGATATTGACATTGGTGACAAGGATTATGAAAATGATATGGTATCAAAGATTTTAATATAATAAAAACCTTTAAAAAAAAACACTATATCGTGATATATATTGTTATCGTGATATAAAATTGTCATATCGTGATATAAGATTTTGGTCATATCGCCCCCCCCTACACAATAGCATAATGTTTCACTTTTTTAATCTTCACTTGTCAAATGAATTGCTGTGGATCACATCACATGAGTTCTGTTGTTTTCAGCATCCAGTCATTGATCATCCAGCACTCGCAGATGTTGTTTTTGTGTTCTTTCCATCAGTTTTCTGCATGACGCAGACTCTTGTTTGTATTGAGTGTGTTTTGGCAGAGCTGTCCGGTCACTGACCCGCTCGTGTCCTTGTTTGTGTCAGCGGGTACGAGAGTATCGACTGCTGTCATGAGTCTCGTCAAGAACTCTCATATTTCACCGCAAAATCAAAATATTTACCATGAAAAAATTGTCTAACTTTATTATTCACGAAAATGAAACACATTTACGCCTCATTTTATGTCTCAATGCAAAAATAAAATAAATTATGTATTTTAATATTATTTATATATTATGTTTCGTTTTTTCTATACAATGGTAAATATACAATTTAGCCTAATTTATGCTGAGCTCAAACATTAGATCTGGTATTATCATAATTATGAAAAAAATGCATAATCAACATTAAATGTTTATCGCGATACTTTGACCTTGTTTAATTAATGTTTTGAGTTTTACTCTTATATCTTTAGTTTTTTTATATATATATGTCTATATAGTTATTTATTTTTATTTCAGTTTTAGTTATTTTCTATTCCTAATTACCTTAAATTAGGCTTATTTTTCTTAATGCAGCATATCATTTCTTGTTTCTTTTAACTGCTACATTAAAAAAAGTATAAATAAATAAATATATATTTTTATTTTTTATAAATGTGTAATGTCTTCTAGTCTTTGTTAATTAGATATATTTCGCTTTCTCTTGGCTCTGCTGCTGCTGAAGCGTTGAATATTAATTCTTCTTCTGAAACACACATGTCTGATTCTGTTTCTGGAGACCTCATGTCTTGTAGTTATGAGGTTTGACAGACGTTCATTATTTCATTTGAGGATTGGTGCAGCAGCAGCCGGTGAATATGACCGGAGCATCACGTGGAGAGAGAGCGCTGCGGTCTCCGAGTCTCACGGAGCGAAATGTTTGGGACTTTTCCACCAGGCATTATGGGAAAGTTTCCGGGCGTTTCTCATCCATCATGATTCATGAGACAAAAACTACAGCATTAACTCTCAAATCAATCCTTTATCAGGACGTGAATGTCTCTCATCGGAGGGTCAGTTCTTGGTGAGGATTGAATCGTTGTAGTTTTTCATTCTTAATGCAAATGTAAAGTTCATAAACGCGTCACTGTCTCTTTAAATGAGGACGTATAGTTATGTATTTTAGTTAATTTCGTGTCCAGTTTGATGTTCTGAGGTTGTTCATGAATGTCTCAGACCTTTCTGTTTTGTGCTTCTGAAATTAATGATAAAGATATTATCATGTTTATGTAGAATCATTTTAATGCCACAATGTATATGAATATGCCAATTATTCAGTACTGTGTAGGGCTATGTATAAAAGCGCTATAGTTATTATTTTATCATATTCATGAACTAAAAGACCTGATTTGTTGTTACAGTTGTTTCTGCTAGACTTGTTTCACTTATTTTTTTAATTTTGCACATGAAATGCATAACTAAGTAGCAGTTTATTAGTACTTTTATTTATTAGCATTCTTTATTCTTTAATTTATGCATTTTATTTTAAAGAATAATATTTTAGTGTCTTTTCTTTTGTACAGGCCAACGTTGATTTATTTTTGTGTGTGTGTTTATGTATGTATATATATATATATATATATATATATATATATATATATATATATATATATAAAAATGAATAGTTGTTGTTTTTTTGAACGGGCTGACAGGATGTAACAACCAATGCCGTGATGTTGGGGGCGGGGCTACTGGTTTGTTCAACCAATGGGAGACAGTGTTTGAAATTTTAGCAACAAGCTTCAGCTTTAAACTTTTAACTTTTATGTTTTCATATGAGCAATTATTATTATTCTCGCAAGAAACAAAAATTGAACATGGACCCTTCTAACAAGACTTTGATGACGCCTTTAACGGACATCAGCATCGTAAATCCTCAAAAGTTTTTGATATTTGTAGTTTTTTTCAAATGTATGTACATTTATAACACTATTATTTGTATCATATTATATTACCTTTGCATCAAATTACAAAAAATAGTTTATGCTAATGCGAGGGTGTTTCTAATGCAGCGTCTATGGGAGGGACGGTAAATTTGACATCAGTCTCTCAATTTTTTTCTATTATTGAAAGTCATGAAAACACTATGGTTGAGGTTTTATTTTGCTATTTGAACAAAATGGGAATGCAAAAAAATCTATCTGTGGTCCTCTCCCATTCGCTGCTCTTCGAGTTAACCCAGCTATGACGACTTCTGCTGCTGAGAGACACGGACGTGGAAAAGTCCATCCGTAAGACTGAACCGTATATCAGGATGTACAATCACTTCTACAAATGAGGATTGACCTGTTTTTGAACGTTTTCATTCTAAATTCAAATGTTTTACTCTGTTTCTTTGTAATGAAAACCCTTCAAGAGATACTATCTTTTTTCTTTGGGTGTTATACTTGAGAGTACAATAATGTCAATGCCATCATTTATGAATATAATCATTCAGAGGACTACATAAGAAAGTATCATGTTAAAGTTGTTCTTTGTGACCGTTCAAGTGGATGTGAAAGTGTTTGCATGTGGATCAAACTTGAATTATGTCATCTGTGGTTTACAGTGCACCGGATCAATGTTTAATGTTCATCGTGAATTCATCCGACTCGGACTGAGATGCAGATCCCACACATTCTCTGATCCGCTGATTACTGCCGTCTGTCCAGTTAAAGCTACACGAGGATGAGCGTGTGTTCAGAGAGTTAGCGCTTCATGTTCAGAGTCACTAAACTCAGTCAGTGGCAGCTTGACGTAGTGAACGGAGGAGAAACTCTTTACTAGCGGAGACCTAACCTTCACCCGGTGTTATTCTAGCTTAATTCAATTACTATCGGCGTTTTCATTAGTCATAATTCGTTTTATATTGTCAGTTTTCATTCAAATTGTAGTTGTTTGTGTCTATTATTTGTTTTTTTTTGTCTAGTTTTAAGTTTTTTTGTGATTGTTTTTTTTTATTTGAAATAATAACATTACAAATGTTGGATGACAGCATAAGTACCAAGAAAGAAGAGAATTTTTTTTTAAATAATAAAATAAAAAATAACAAGGAACAAAACACACAAGTACAGTAAGTGATTAATACTTCAGCGTAACTGAAAAGGAACATACAAATAAACACCGGCAGCAAATTACCACACCGGATAAGTTTTACGTTTTTTATATAGGATTTATTTTTATCTCATTTAAGTTGTTTTTTTATATTTTCGTTTTTGTATATTTTGCTATTTTTTTTATTATAGTATATCAAGTTTTTTACCAATTATTATTAATTTTAGTTTCAACTTATTTTAGTGCGTCAAGTAAAACTAATATCCTTGGCAGCTAGCTAAAATAAAAGACTTTAGTTTTAAGAAAGGCTATAATAACCCTGCTTTGACCCCATTGCTCCTGACCTTTGTTTATGTTCTCTTCCAGGGCGGCTGTGTGGATTCGACCAATCAGAGCTTGGCTCTCTTGTACATGACGTTAAGCCAGCAGGATGTGTCTAAAACGCTGCTAGGACCCCTCTCTCCCTACACGTGAGCACTCACATACTCACACAACCAGAGTAAACGCCAAAGAAGTGTTGTTCAGGGATCTGACATCAGTATCAAGTTTATATAAAGTACAAAAGTCATTTCAAACTGCTTGCAGCTGTTCCATGTGATGCAGAAAGACTGCTGTCTATACTGTTATCTTAGTGCCGTTTGACACGGATGCTCTTGCATTTTTATTAATGTATATATAATTATGGCATCCAGAAGTGTATTTTTCCCAGTGATAGTATTCCATGCATCATATTCTGCATTACGTTTGTGACCGGATCCAGCCGTTTTCTCTCTGCCGTCATGAATTGTCCATTTTCAGTTATCATGGTACCGGTGCTGTGTGCCAGTCAAGTACAGTACTATGATAACTGAAGATTGACGGTGCCAACACGTGACTCGACTTCTGTGGACTCCAGCTTCATATGTGAGCAGATTAATACTGAAACATCTCAAAAATCTTGGCCGTT
>CM050414.1:38576095-38649093 GCA_027564155.1 Gymnocypris eckloni scoliostomus | reverse complement strand
GTTTATGGGCCTTTGGGTTTTATGTGGCAGGCCCCTTCTTTGTAAATGAGCCAATTAAAGCTAACCAAGGACAAATTCACTTTTCGATAATTATTGATCTAGAGTCCAGAAGTTATTACTACAGTGGTTTGATCGAGGTTGAGAAAAAAACCATAGACTAGTTCGCAAAACTAGGTTTTTGACATATTTATTAATATTTAATGAACGATTTGATTGACAGCATTAATCCTAGAGGCAAAGTTGCTCAGAATAAGGAGACCTATTAAATAATATAAAGAAGTAGTGTTTTATTTGAATTATGAACATGCTCAACAATGCTAGGTAATTTTCTATACAAATATAGTGTTTTTGAGAGCTATTTTTACTGTTATAGCGCCACCTATGGTCCGATCGCCATGAAACTTTGCATGGCTTTTAAGGGTCATGTGATACATGTTTTTACCAACTTTTGTAAAGTTTCAAGTTTTGGTGTAGGTTTTATAGGCCTTTGGGTTTATGTGGCCACGCCCACTTGTTGTAAATGAGCCAATTAAAGCTAACCAAAGGACAAAATTCCACTTTTTTTCGATAATTATTGATCTAGAGAGTCCAGAGATTATTACTGCAGTGGTTTGATCGAGATTGAGAAAAAAACCAGAGACTAGTTCGCAAAAGTAGGTTTTTACAAATTTTTTGAATATCTAATGAACGATTTGATTGACAGCAATGGTTCTAGAGACAAAGTTGCTCATCATGATGAGAGCTATCAAATGATATGCATATTGTGTGGATAAGTTAAAACACCACGTGATTACAGAGCCATAAAATCTTAGCGCCAACTAGTGGCGATTTCTTTCAAAATTCTTACAGACCTTAAGGGCCATGAGTTGAACATGCCCAATGAGTTTCGTTCTGATTGACCTCTGTTAACCTTGTCTAATATGTGACAATATTGGTTTAACATGGTTTGGCCAATGGCGGCCATGTTTTTTGAGATATGCAAATGTCCTTATAGTGTTTTGTTCCACTTTGGACAGAGATAATGTATACCAAATTTCAAGTTATTCGGACCAACGGTTTATGCGTTACAGTTTTCCCAATCTTATAGCGCCACCAAGTGGCGAATCTGGGTAATTTTTTAATTTGACCAAAATCAATGTCATACACATGTGTCCTGAGTTTGGTGAAGATATCTCATTCCGTTCAAGAGTTATAGCTATTTAAGTGAAATTGGCCCCGCCTTTTTCGAACATTTTTACGCCCCTTTGCGAACCTGAGATGAAATTTAAACTTTTTTTCGATAATTATTCATATTCACTTGCCAGAGAACATTTCTGCAGTGGTTTGGTTCGATCGGGCAAAAACCTAGGACTAGTTCGCAAAAGTAGATTTTGAACATAATTGAGAATATTTAAATAACACTTTGATTGATGGAAGTACTCCCAGAGACAAAGTTGTTCAGAATGCGTTCTATCATATGATGTAAAGATTATGTGTATGTTTGAAAATATGAACGTTTTTTTTACAAGTTACGTTTATGTACAATTGAAATATTGTGTTTTTGAAGGCTTCTTTTACTGTTATAGCGCCACCTATGGTCCGATCGCCATGAAACTTTGCATGGCTGTTAAGGGTCATCTGACACATGTTTTCACCAACTTTCGTAAAGTTTCAAGTTTTTGTTTAGGTTTTATAGGCCTTTGGGTTTATGTGGCCACGCCCACTTCTTGTAAATGAGCCAATTAAAGCTAACCAAAGGACAAAATTCCACTTTTTTTCGATAATTATTGATCTAGAGTATCCAGAGATTATTAATGCAGTGGTTTGATCGAGATTGAGAAAAAAACCAGAGACTAGTTCGAAAAAGTAGGTTTTTACAAATTTATGAATATTTAATTAAGGATTTGATTGACACTAATGGTTCTAGAGGCAAAGTTGCTCAATATGATAAGAGCTATCAAATGATATGCATATTGTGTGGATATGTAAAACACCACGTGATTACAGAGCCAAAAATCAAATTAGCGCCAACTAGTGGCCGATTTCTTTCAAAATTCTTACAGACCTTTAGAACAATGAGTGGAACATGCCCATAGAGTTTCGTTTTGATTGACCTCTGCTAACCTTGTCTAATAGGTGTTTAAAATTGTTTGGCCAATGGCGGCCATGTTTTTTGAGATATGCAAATATCCTTATAGCCTTTTGTTCCCCTTCGGACAGAGATACTGTATACCAAATTTCAAGTTAATCAGACCAACGGTTTATGCGTTACAGTTTTCCCAATCTTATAGCGCCACCAAGTGGCGAATCTGGTCAATTTTTTTAATTTGACCAAAAAACAATGTCATACACATGTGTCCTGAGTTTGGTGAAGATATCTCATTCCATTCAAGAGTTATAGCTCTTTAAGTAAAATTGGCCCCGCCTCTTTCGATTGTTTTTACGCCCCTTTGCGAACGTGAGTTGAAATTTCAACTTTTTTTCGATAATTATTGATATTCACTTGCCAGAGAACATTTCTGCAGTGGTTTGGTTCCGATCGGGCGAAAAACCTAGGACTAGTTCGCAAAAGTAGGTTTTCAACAAATTTCAAAATGGCGGAAAAACTATCTAGGCGGAAATGAAATCGGAGATAGCCATTTTGTTTTGATTGAGCCCAGGATTACAGGGATATAAGACATTTGAGTCTACGACAAGCGGTTTAGGAGTTACAGTCGTTTTGGCGTCGGTGATCGCTATAGCGCCACCTATGGGCCGATTGGGCTGAGACTTTGATAAGCTCTCCTCGATTTTTGGTCTACCTATTGGCAAAGTTTCAAGTTTCTAGGCCTTACGGTTTGGGCTGCACGTTGCGTTTTACGGCAGAAGCAGAATAATAATAATAATAAAAATTCTAACGATTACAATAGGGATTCTGCATTTCATGCAAGAACCCCTAATTAAAGCTGCGAGCAGCATTAAGCGGGTTCTTGCTTTGAATGGTGTAACCTTGATTCACGGCTGACAGTGAAACACATCAAATGGACAACAGGCTCACAGAAACACACACACACATGTTCAACTGTTTATTGATAATTATTGATCTAGAGAGTCTAGAGAATAGTACTGCATTGATTTGAGGTCATTTACCTTAGAAATACTGTGTTTTGAGGCCTTTTTCACTGTTATAGCGCCACCTATGGTCGATCTCCATGAAACTTTGCATGCTTGTTAAGAGTCATCTGAAACATGTTTTCACCCAGTTTCGTAAAGTTTTGGATTTTTGTTCAGGTTTTATAGGCCTTTGGTTATATGTGGCCAGGCCCCATTTTTAAATGAGCTAATTAAAGCTAACCAAAGGACAAAATTCCACTTTTTTTTCGATAATTATTGATCTAGAGCGTCCATAGATTATTACTACAGTGGTTTGATCGAGGTTGATAAAAAACCAGAGACTAGTTCGCAAAAGTAGGTTTTGACATATTTATTAATATTTAATTAACGATTTGATTGACAGCATTAGTCCAAGAGGCAAAGTTGCTCAGAATAAGGAGACCTATTAAATAATATAAAGTAGTGTTTATGTGAATTATGAACATGCTCAACAATGTGAGGTCATTTTCTATACAAATATAGTGTTTTTGAGAGCTATTTTTACTGTTATAGCGCCACCTATGGTCCGATCGCCATGAAACTTTGCATGGCTGTTAAGGGTCATCTGACACATGTTTTCACCAACTTTCATAAAGTTTCAAGTTTTTGTTTAGGTTTTATAGGCCTTTGGGTTTATGTGGCCACGCCCACTTATGGTAAATGAGCCAATTAAAGCTAACCAAAGGACAAAATTCCACTTTTTCGATAATTATTGATCTAGAGGTCCAGAGATTATTACTGCAGTGGTTTGATCGAGATTGAGAAAAAACCAGAGACTAGTTCGAAAAAGTAGGTTTTACAAATTTATTGAATATTTAATGAACGATTTGATTGACACTAATGGTTCTAGAGGCAAAGTTGCTCAATATGATGAGAGCTATCAAATGATATGCATATTGTGTGGATATGTAAAACACCACGTGATTACAGAGCCAAAAAACAAATTAGCGCCAACTAGTGGCCGATTTCTTTCAAAATTCTTACAGACCTTTAGAACAATGAGTGGAACATGCCCATAGAGTTTCGTTCTGATTGACCTCTGCTAACCTTGTCTAATAGGTGTTTAAAATTGTTTGGCCAATGGCGGCCATGTTTTTTGAGATATGCAAATATCCTTATAGCCTTTGTTCCCCTTTGGACAGAGATACTGTATACCAAATTTCAAGTTAATCAGACCAACGGTTTATGCGTTACAGTTTTCCCAATCTTATAGCGCCACCAAGTGGCGAATCTGTAATTTTTTATTTGACCAAAAATTATGTCATACACATGTGTCCTGAGTTTGGTGAAGATATCTCATTCCGTTCAAGAGTTATAGCTGTTTAAGTGAAATTGGCCCGCCTCTTTCAAACCTTTTACGCCCTTTGAACGTGAGTTGAAATTTCAACTTTTTCGATAATTATTGATATTCACTTGCCAGAGAACATTTCTGCAGTGGTTTGGTTCGATCGGGCGAAAAACCTAGGACTAGTTCGCAAAAGTAGGTTTTGAACAAATTTCAAGATGGCAAAATAACTATCTAGGAAATGAAATCGGAGATAGCCATTTTGTTTTGATTGACAGGATTACAGGATATGATAAGTCTCCTCGATTTTGGATGTTAAGTTTATGACTATCGGTTTACGTTGCGTTTAAAAATAATTATGAATAAAATAATCTGTGTTTAGCTGCATAATTTTATTATGCGCCACCTTTGAGTCTATCGTGCAGTGAAATTCCTGTGCATGGCAAAAAATAATAACACACACACACATGTTCAATATTGATAATTATTGATCTAGAGAGTCTAGAGAATAGTACTGCATTGATTTGAGGTCATTTACCTTAGAAATACTGTGTTTTGAGGCCTTTTTCACTGTTATAGCGCCACCTATGGTCCGATCTCCATGAAACTTTTCATGCTTGTTAAGAATCATCTGAAACATGTTTTCACCCAGTTTCGTAAAGTTTTGGATTTTCGTTCAGGTTTTATAGGCCTTTGGTTATATGTGGCCAGGCCCCATTTTTAAATGAGCTAATTCTAGCTAACCAAAGGACAAAATTCCACTTTTTTTCGATAATTATTGATCTAGAGAGTCCATAGATTATTACTGCAGTGGTTTGATCGAGGTTGAGAAAAAAACCAGAGACTAGTTCGCAAAAGTAGGTTTTTGACATATTTATTAATATTTAATTAACGATTTGATTGACAGCATAAGTCCAAGAGGCAAAGTTGCTCAGAATAAGGAGACCTATTAATAATGATATGAAGTAGTGTTTTATTTGAATTATGAACATGCTCAACAATGTGAGGTCATTTTCTATACAAATACAGTGTTTTTGAGAGCTATTTTTACTGTTATAGCACCACCTATGGTCCGATCGCCATGAAACTTTGCATGGCTTTTAAGGGTCATGTGACACATGTTTTTACCAACTTTCGTAAAGTTTCAAGTTTTGGTTTAGGTTTTATAGGCCTTTGGGTTTATGTGGCCATGCCCACTTGTTGTAAACGAGCCAATTAAAGCTAACCAAAGGACAAAATTCCACTTTTTTTCGATAATTATTGATCTGGAGATGCCAGAGATTATTACTGCAGTGGTTTGATCGAGATTGAGAAAAAAACCAGAGACTAGTTCGAAAAAGTATTTTTTTACAAATTTGTGAATATTTAATGAACGATTTGATTGACACTAATGGTTGTAGAGGCAAAGTTGCTCATTATGACGAGACCTATCAAATGATATGCATATTGTGTGGATATGTAAAACACCACGTGATTACAGAGCCAAAAAAACAAATTAGCGCCAACTAGTGGCCGATTTCTTTCAAAATTCTTACAGACCTTAAGGGCCATGAGTTGAACATGCCCAAAGAGTTTCGTTCTGATTGACCTCTATTAACCTTGTCTAATAGGTGTTTTAAATTGTTTGACCAATGGCGGCCATGTTTTTTGAGATACGCCAATTTCCTCATATACACTTATGGCATATTGGACAAAGACACTGCTTAACAATTTTCAAGTCAATCGGACCAACGCTTGCATAGTTATAGCTGTTTTTATGTTTTTTAAGTCTTATAGCGCCACCAAGTGGTAGACCTGCGTTTTTTTTTTTTTTTTGACCAAAGATTGAGCTTGGACATATGTGTGCCGAGTTTGGTGAAGATGTCTCATTCTGTTCAAGAGTTATACTTCAAATAACATTTGGCTAACGTTAGCATAGGCGCTAATTGGCATACCGTTTCGTGCAAAAATCGAAATTTCAATTTTTTTTTGATAATTATTTATATTCAGGATAAACCAAATATTTCTGCAGTGGTTTGGTTTCGATCGGATAAAAAACCTAGGACTAGTTCGTTAAAGTAGGTGTGGGATATAGGTCAATTTAGCGGAAAAACCGTGCGTCTGAGAGAAAATCTGTCGTAATACACTTTTTTGCGGGCTGACCCAAGGATCGCAACGATGTCATTTTTTTAAATCTACGATCAATTTTGAGCGAGCTACGCCCAAAAACGTCAGAAATTTTAGTTTTTTGCGCTATAGCGCCACCTATGGGCCGATTGGGCTGAGACTTTGATACGATCTCCGCCTTTTCTGTGCTACCTATTGGCAAAGTTTCAAGTTTCTAGGCCTTACGGTTTGGGCTGCACGTTGCGTTTTACGAGCGGAATAATAATAATAATAAAAAAAATCCTTACAATTACAATAGGGATTCTGCACTACGTGCAAGAACCCCTAATTAAAGCTGCGAGCAGCATTAAGCGGGGTTCTTGCTTTGAGGGCATCAGGGTGTGCTTTTATTGATTCATAGCTGACAGTGAAACACATCGAAAATGGACAACAGGCTCACAGAAACACACACACACACATGTTCAACTGTTTATTGATAATTATTGATCTAGAGAGTCTAGAGAATAGTACTGCATTGATTTGAGGTCATTTACCTTAGAAATACTGTGTTTTGAGGCCTTTTTCACTGTTATAGCGCCACCTATGGTCCGATCTCCATGAAACTTTGCATGCTTGTTAAGAGTCATCTGACACATGTTTTCACCAACTTTCGTAAAGTTTCAGGTTTTTGTTCAGGTTTTATAGGCCTTTGGTTATATGTGGCCAGGCCCCATTTTTAAATGAGCTAATTAAAGCTAACAAAAGGACAAAATTCCACTTTTTCGATAATTATTGATCTAGAGAGTCCATAGAGATTATTACTGCAGTGGTTTGATTGAGATTGAGAAAAACCAGAGACTAGTTCGCAAAAGTAGGTTTTGACATATTTATTAATATTTAATGAACAATTTGATTGACAGCATTATTCCTAGAGGCAAAGTTGCTCAGAATAAGGAGACCTATTAAATAATATAAAGAAGTAGTGTTTTATGTGAATTATGAACATGCTCAACAATTTGAGGTCATTTTCTATACAAATATAGTGTTTTTGAGAGCTATTTTTACTGTTATAGCGCCACCTATGGTCTGATCTCCATGAAACTTTGCATGGCAGTTAAGGTTAATGTGACACATGTTTTCACCAACTTTCATAAAGTTTCAAGATTTTGTTTAAGTTTTATAGGCCTTTGGTTATGTGTGACCAGGCTCCATTTTTAAATGAGCTAATTCTAGCTAACCAAAGGACAAAATTCCACTTTTTTTCGATAATTATTGATCTAGAGCGTCCAGAGATTATTACTGCAGTGGTTTGATTGAGATTGAGAAAAAAACCAGAGACTAGTTCGCAAAAGTAGGTTTTTGACATATTTATTAATATTTAATGAACGATTTGATTGACAGCATTATTCCTAGAGGCAAAGTTGCTCAGAATAAGGAGACCATTTAAATAATATAAAGAAGTAGTGTTTTATGTGAATTATGAACATGCTCAACAATGTGAGGTCATTTTCTATACAAATATAGTGTTTTGAGAGCTATTTTACTGTTACAGCGCCACCTATGGTCCGATCTCCATGAAACTTTGCAAGGCTGTTAAGGTTAATGTGACAAATGTTTTCACCAACTTTCATAAAGTTTCAAGATTTTGTTTAGGTTTTATAGGCCTTTGAGTTTGTGTGGCCACGCCCACTTTTTTAAATGAGCCAATTTTAGCTAACCAAAGGACAAAATTCCACTTTTTTTCGATAATTATTGATCTAGAGAGTCCAGAGATTATTACTGCAGTGGTTTGATCGAGATTGAGAAAAAAACCAGAGACTAGTTCGTAAAAGTAGGTTTTTACAAATTTGTGAATATCTAATGAACGATTTGATTGACAGCAATGGTTCTAGAGGCAAAGTTGCTCATTATGAGACAAGCTATCAAATGATATGCATATTGTGTGGATAAGTAAAACACCACGTGATTACAGAGCCAAAAAATCAAATTAGCGCCAACTAGTGGCCGATTTCTTTCAAAATTCTTACAGACCTTTAGAACAATGAGTGGAACATGCCCACCGAGTTTCGTTCTGATTGACCTCTATTAACCTTGTCTAATAGGTGTTTGAATTTGTTTGACCAATGGCGGCCATGTTTTTTGAGATATGCAAATTTCCTTAGGACATTCTGTTCCTCCTTGGACAGAGATACTGTATACCAAATTTCAAGTTGATCGGACCTACGGTTTATGCGTTACAGTTTTCACAATCTTATAGCGCCACCAAGTGGTGAATCTGGGCAATTTTTTTAATTTGACCAAAAACAATGTCATACATGTGTCCTGAGTTTGGTGAAGATATCTCTTTCCGTTCAAGAGTTATAGCTATTTAAGTGAAATTGGCCCGCCTCTTTCGAACACTTTTACGCCCTTTTCGAAAGTGAGTTGAAATTTTAACTTTTTTCGATAATTATTAATATTCACTTGCCAGAGAACATTTCTGCAGTGGTTTGGTTCGATTGGGCGAAAAACCTAGGACTAGTTCGCAAAGTAGGTTTTGGACAAATTTCAAAATGGCGGAAAAATTTTCAGGCGGAAATGAAATCGGAGATAGCCATTTTGTTTTGATTGAGCCAAGGATTACAGGGATATTAAACACTTGAGTCTATGACAAGCGGTTTAGGAGTTATGAGTCATTTTTACGTCCGTGGTCGCTATAGCGCCACCTATGGGCCAATTTGGCTGAGACTTTGATAAGCTCTCCTCGATTTTTGGTCTACCTATTGGCAAAGTTTCAAGTTTCTAGGCCTTACGGTTTGGGCTGCACGTTGCGTTTTACGGCAGAAGCGGAATAATAAAAATAATAAAAATCTTAACAATTACAATAGTTCTGCAGAACCCTAATTAAAGCTGCGAGCAGCATTAAGCGGGGTTCTTGCTTTGAAGGCATCAGGGTGTGCTTTTATGGTGTAGGCCAACTTTGATTCATGGCTGACAGTGAAACACATCGAAAATGGACAACAGGCTCACAGAAACACACACACACACATGTTCAACTGTTTATTGATAATTATTGATCTAGAGAGTCTAGAGAATAGTACTGCATTGATTTGAGGTCGTTTAACTTAGAAATAATGTGTTTTGAGGCCTTTTTCACTGTTATAGCGCCACCTATGGTCCGATCTCCATGAAACTTTTCATGCTTGTTAAGAGTCATCTGAAACATGTTTTCACCCAGTTTCGTAAAGTTTTGAATTTTTGCTCAGGTTTTATAGGCCTTTGGTTATATGTGGCCATGCCCCATTTTTTAATGAGCTAATTAAAGCTAACCAAAGGACAAAATTCCACTTTTTTTCGATAATTATTGATCTAGAGCGTCCATAGATTATTACTACAGTGGTTTGATCGAGGTTGAGAAAAAAACCAGAGACTAGTTCGCAAAAGTAGGTTTTTGACATATTTATTAATATTTAATTAGCGATTTGATTGACAGCATTAGTCCAAGAGGCAAAGTTGCTCAGAATAAGGAGACCTATTAAATAATATAAAGAAGTAGTGTTTTATGTGAATTATGAACATGCTCAACAATGTGAGGTCATTTTCTATACAAATGTAGTGTTTTGAGAGCTATTTTTACTGTTATAGCGCCACCTATGGTCTGATCTCCATGAAACTTTGCATGGCTGTTAAGGTTAATGTGACACATGTTTTCACCAACTTTCATAAAGTTTCAAGTTTTGTTTAGGTTTTATAGGCCTTTGGTTATGTGTGACCAGGCCCCTTTTTAAATGAGCTAATTCTAGCTAACCAAAGGACAAAATTCCACTTTTTCGATAATTATTGATCTAGAGTCCATAGATTATTACTGCAGTGGTTTGATCGAGGTTGAGAAAAAACCAGAGACTAGTTCGCAAAAGTAGGTTTTTAACATATTTATTAATATTTAATTAACGATTTGATTGACAGCATTAGTCCAAGAGGCAAAGTTGTTCAGAATGAGGAGATATAACATATGATATGAAGATCTAGTGTTTTATGTGAATTATAAACATGCTCAACAATGTGAGGTCATTTTCCATACAAATTTAGTGTTTTTGAGATCTATTTTTACTGTTATAGCGCCACCTATGGTCCGATCGCCATGAAACTTCGCATGGCTGTTAAGGTTAATGTGACACATGTTTTAACCAACTTTCGTAAAGTTTCAAGGTTTTGTTTAGGTTTTATAGGCCTTTGGGTTTATGTGGCCACGCCCACTTCTTGTAAATGAGCCAATTAAAGCTAACCAAAGGACAAAATTTCACTTTTTTTCGATAATTATTGATCTAGAGAGTCCAGAGATTATTACTGCAGTGGTTTGATCGAGATTGAGAAAAAAACCAGAGACTAGTTCGAAAAAGTAGGTTTTTACAAATTTGTGAATATTTAATTAACGATTTGATTGACACTAATGGTTCTAGAGGCAAAGTTGCTCAATATGATGAGAGCTATCAAATGATATGCATATTGTGTGGATATGTAAAACACCACGCGATTACAGAGCCAAAAATCTAATTAGCGCCAACTAGTGGCCGATTTCTTTCAAAATTCTTACAGACCTTTAGAACAATGAGTGGAATATGCCCATAGAGTTTCGTTTTGATTGACCTCTGTTAACCTTGTCTAATAGGTGTTTAAAATTGTTTGGCCAATGGCGGCCATGTTTTTTGAGATATGCAAATATCCTTAAAGCCTTTTGTTCCCCTTCGGACAGAGATACCGTATACCAAATTTCAAGTCGATCGGACCACCGGTTACCCTGGAACAGTTTTTTTGTGTTTTTAGCGCCACCAACTGGCAAATCTGCGCATTTATTTTTTTTTGACCAAAGATCTTTGTCATTTACATGTGTATCAAGTTTGGTGAAGATATCTCATTTTGTTCAAGAGCTATATTTTTTTTCGTAAACATGGCCCTCGACTTTCGAACGTTTTGGGGCCCCATTGCAATATTAAGTGGAATTGTCAACTTTTTTTCGATAATTATTGATATTCACTTTCAGAGAACATTTCTGCAGTGGTTTGGATCCGATCGGGCAAAAACCTAGGACTAGTTCGCAAAAGTATGCGTTTCGGATATCACTCAAGTTTGAAAACGGGCCCCGTGAGACCCCAAATCACAGGGTGGTTTTTCGATTTTCCCTGACCCAAGGATTCCAAATATGTTAAAATTTTGAGTCTACGACAAGCGGTTTGGGAGTTATTAGCACTTTCGCGTTTTTTTTGCTGTAGCGCCCCCTATGGGCCGATTTGGCTGAGAATTTGATACGTTCTCCTCAAATTGAGGGCTACCCATTGGCAAAGTTTCAAGTCTCTAGGACTTACGGTTTGGGCTGCACGTTGCGTTTTACGGCGGAAAAATAATAATAATAATAATAATTAAAGCTGCGAGCAGCATTAAGCGGGGTTCTTGCTTTGAGGGCATCAGGGTGTGCTTTTATGGTCTAGGCCAACCTTGATTCATAGCTGACAGTGAAACACATCGAAAATGGACAACAGGCTGACAGAAACACACACACAAACACATGTTCAACTGTTTATTGATAATTATTGATCTAGAGAGTCTAGAGAATAGTACTACATTGATTTGAGGTCATTTACCTTAGAAATACTGTGTTTTGAGGCCTTTTCACTGTTATAGCGCCACCTATGGTCCGATCTCCATGAAACTTTGCATGCTTGTTAAGAGTCATCTGAAACATGTTTTCACCAACTTTCATAAAGTTTCAAGTTTTTGTTTAGGTTTTATAGGCCTTTGGTTATATGTGACCAGGCCCACTTTTTAAATGAGCTAATTAAAGCTAACCAAAGGACAAAATTCCACTTTTTTTCGATAATTATTGATCTAGAGCGTCCATAGATTATTACTACAGTGGTTTGATCGAGGTTGAGAAAAAAACCAGAGACTAGTTCGCAAAAGTAGGTTTTTGACATATTTATTAATATTTAATTAACGATTTGATTGACAGCATTAGTCCAAGAGGCAAAGTTGCTCAGAATAAGGAGACCTATTAAATAATATAAAGAAGTAGTGTTTTATGTGAATTATGAACATGCTCAACAATGTGAGGTCATTTTCTATACAAATATAGTGTTTTTGAGAGCTATTTTTACTGTTATAGCGCCACCTATGGTCTGATCTCCATGAAACTTTGCATGGCTGTTAAGGTTAATGTGACATGTTTTCACCAACTTTCATAAAGTTTCAAGTTTTTGTTTAGGTTTTATAGGCCTTTGGTTATGTGTGACCAGGCCCCTTTTTAAATGAGCTAATTCTAGCTAACCAAAGAACAAAATTCCACTTTTTTTCGATAATTATTGATCTAGAGAGTCCATAGATTATTACTGCAGTGGTTTGATCGAGGTTGAGAAAAAAATCAGAGACTAGTTCGCAAAAGTAGGTTTTTAACATATTTATTAATATTTAATTAACGATTTGATTGACAGCATTAGTCCAAGAGGCAAAGTTGTTCAGAATGAGGAGATATAACATATGATATGAAGATCTAGTGTTTTATGTGAATTATAAACATGCTCAACAATGTGAGGTCATTTTCCATACAAATTTAGTGTTTTTGAGAGCTATTTTTACTGTTATAGCGCCACCTATGGTCCGATCTCCATGAAACTTCGCATGGTTGTTAAGGGTCATCTGACACATGTTTTCACCAACTTTCGTAAAGTTTCAAGTTTTTGTTTAGGTTTTATAGGCCTTTGGGTTTATGTGGCCACGCCCACTTCTTGTAAATGAGCCAATTAAAGCTAACCAAAGGACAAAATTCCACTTTTTTTCGATAATTATTGATCTAGAGAGTCCAGAGATTATTACTGCAGTGGTTTGATCGAGATTGAGAAAAAAACCAGAGACTAGTTCGTAAAAGTAGGTTTTTACAAATTTGTGAATATTTAATTAACGATTTGATTGACACTAATGGTTCTAGAGGAAAAGTTGCTCATTATGAGACAAGCTATCAAATGATATGCATATTGTGTGGATATGTAAAACACCACGTGATTACAGAGCCAAAAAACAAATTAGCGCCAACTAGTGGCCGATTTCTTTCAAAATTCTTACAGACCTTAAGGGCTATGAGTTGAACTTGTCCAACGAGTTTCGTTCTGATTGACCTCTGTTAACCTTGTCTAATAGGTGTTTAAAATTGTTTGGCCAATGGCATGTTTTTGAGATATGCAAATGTCCTTATAGTCTTTTGTTCCCCTTTGAACAGAGATACCGTATACCAAATTTCAAGTCGATCGGACCACCGGTTACCCTGGAACAGTTTTTTTTAGTTTTTAGCGCCACCAACTGGCAAATCTGCGCATTTATTTTTTTTTGACCAAAGATCTTTGTCATTTACATGTGTATCAAGTTTGGTGAAGATATCTCATTTTGTTCAAGAGCTATAATTTTTTTCGTAAACATGGCCCTCGACTTTCGAACGTTTTGGGGCCCCATTGCAATGAGTGGAAATGTCAACTTTTTTTCGATAATAATTGATATTCACTTTCCAGAGAACATTTCTGCAGTGGTTTGGATCCGATCGGGCAAAAAACCTAGGACTAGTTCGCAAAAGTACGTTTCGGATAACACTCAAGTTTGCGAAAAACGGGGCCCGTGAGACCCCAAATCACAGGGGGTTTTCGATTTTCCCTGACTCAAGGATTCCAAATATGTTAAAATTTCGAGTCTCGACAAGCGGTTTGGGAGTTATTAGCACTTTTTTGCTGTAGCGCCCCCTATGGGCCGATTTGGCTGAGAATTTGATACGTTCTCCTCAAATTGAGGGCTACCCATTGGCAAAGTTTCAAGTCTCTAGGACTTACGGTTTGGGCTGCGTTGCGTTTCTGGCGGAAATAATAATAATAATAATAATAAAAATTCTAACAATTACAATAGGGATTCTGCACTTCGTGCAAGAACCCCTAAATATAGCTGCGAGCAGCAATAAGCGGGGTTCTTGCTTTGAAGGCATCAGGGTGTGCTTTTATGGTTTAGGCCAACCTTGATTCATTTGTGACAGTGAAACACATCGAAAATGGACAACTGGCTCACAGAAACACACACACACACATGTTCAACTGTTTTTTTGATAATTATTGATCTAGAGCAGGGGTGCCCAAACTAGGGCCCGCGGGCCAAAGTTGGCCCGTGGTAACCTTTGATTTGGCCCGCCATACCATCCGAGAGAGAGAGAGAGAGAGAGAGAGAGAGAGAGAGAGAGAGAGAGAGAGAGAGAGAGAGAGAGAGAGGGATGCCTTGACACAGATCGTCATTTCTAATTTGACATAACATTTTTGTTTGTTTTATTGTTGAACTACAACAGAGTAAACTGAAATTAAATGTTTAAATTAAATGTAAATCAATTAGATTTTTTTTTCTGTACATGCGCAATTCAAGGTGCAGCACCGCGTGCTTTGCGACACTTGGCGTCAATTAATGTCAACAAATTAACAAACGCAATAATGGAGAAATCAAGGCGGTGGCACACAGACAAGAGAAATTTTAAAAAGTTTGGCAAGATGAGTTTTATTCACTGAAGTCAAATCAAAGGCAGTATGTCTAGTTTGCAAACAGTCTGTTGCTGTTTTAAAAGAGTACAATATCCGTCGTCATTATGAAACAAAACATTCTGCAGCTTTCTCAAAGTACAACGGCGAGGAGCGAAAAAAGAAGGCTAACGAGCTGCTTGCTAAACTTCGATCCGAACAGAGCGCGCTTCTACGTCCTTCATCAGCACAAGAAAGCGCCACACGGGCCAGTTATCAGATTTCCGCTCTAATTGCTAAAAGTGGAAGAGCCTTCGCTACTGGAGAGTTCATCAAGGAATGTCTTGCAGTGGCTGCAGAAGCAGTTTGTCCTTCTCAGGTACGAATGTTCTCACAAATTAGCCGGTCAAGAAATACTGTTACCCGACGCATAGAGGACATGGCTCAAGACATCGGCGAGCAAATCAAGACAAAGGCAAGTGCGTTCTCTGCCTATTCAATAGCCTGCGACGAGAGCACCGACATATCCGATTCTGCACAGCTGTTGGTATTTTTGCGTGGAGTAAATTAAACTTTTGAAGTGACACAAGAGCTGGCTGGCATTGAGACCCTTTCTGGTACTACTAAAAGAGAAGATCTCTTTTTTGCTGTTGAGAGAGTGTTGGAAAAAAATGAATTAAAGTGGGAGAAGATGGCTGGCATTACAACTGACGGAGCGCCGGCAATGGTAGGGAGGAAATCTGGCCTTGTTACTTTTGTGTCTCAGAAAGTCAGTGAATGTGGAGGAAAAGTTGTTAAGTACCACTGCATTTTGCATCAAGAACAACTATGTGCTAAATCTGTCGGGCTTGTGGATGTGATGCGTGACGTCGTCAAAATTGTCAACAATATACGCTCCAAGGCGCTATCTCACCGACAGTTCAAGGCACTGATGGATGAGATGGATGCGCAATATGGTGATGTGTTGTACCACCAGGAGGTCAGATGGCTCAGCCGAGGAAAAGTTCTCAGGAGATTTTTTGATCTGGGTGATGAGATCAGAGTTTTTCAGGAAAGCAAGGATGGTAATATTCAAGTGCCCACTGATAAGAAATGGCTCTCTGACCTGGCTTTCCTTGTGGATGTAACAGAGATGCTCAATGTTTTGAATGTTCAGCTCCAGGGAAAGGACCAGATTATCACCCAGCTTTTTGATCACGTCAGAGCCTTCAAACAAAAACTACTGCTGCTCAGAAGACATCTCTCAGCAGGTAACAGTAACATTTACAGTTATAATATTCAGGATATTTTATGTGCAATTATAATTATATTATTATTAATTATATTTAGAATTATATGTGGAGTTTGCATTTATATTCAGTCAAGTCAGCATTTGTATTTTTGTTGTACATCAAGCTGATAAGATTTGCTTAAAATATGTTAGTTTCTTAAATTGTCATGAAATAATAATTTTCTTCTTTTTTCAGTTATTTATTCTATTTTGTCTCCCTCTGTTTTACATGCCTGCTTTGCTCATTTCACTCCCAGTCTCACACTGTTCTTTCTGTTTCTCACCCCACATGCAGGAAATTTAGCCCATTGAATTGAGTGAAAGAGAAGGTCCATGAGTATGATGCTGTTCTCAGTAACCTTATCCAGGAGTTTGACAGTCGCTTTGAGGACTTCAGACACAGCACTGCTGACTTTGAGTTGTTTGCTCAACCCTTCACCATCAGTGTGGATGCAGTCAGAGATGATCTTCAGATGGAACTAATTGAGCTTCAGTGTGATACAGAACTGAAACACAAGTTCACATCCCTTCCCTTGACAGACTTCTACAAATGTGTCCCAGCAAACAGGTACCCAAAGATGTGTAAGCAGGCACAAGTGATGCTGTCTCTGTTTGGCAGTACCTACCTCTGCGAGCAGACTTTCAGTCTGATGAACTTGAACAAGAGTAAACTCAGAAGCAAAATAACTGACTCTCACCTACATAATATCTTGTCTTTACATTTTACATTTAGCAGACGCTTTTATCCAAAGCGACTTACATTGCATTCAAGTGACAGTTTCTACATTTTATCAGCTTTTGATTTCCCTGGGAATCGAACCCATGATCTTGGCGTTGCTAACGCCATGCTCTACCAGTTGAGCTACAGGAAAGTTTGCCTGTAAGTCAGCTACAGCCCAATCTTGAAAAACTTCTGAAAAATAAGGACCAGCTTCATATCTCTCATTAGGTCACTGACATTGCAACCACATGGTTTTATTATTGCTAGTGTATTTGGTATTGAACTGTACACTTGGGGATTGTTTGGTTTTATTGTAATAAGTTCATTAAAATGCAAAACTTTACAGATAAAACTGCATTAGTTAATCAGATTAAAGTTGTTTTATATTTATTTTAAATATTATGAAATAAATAAGGGGAACCCATAGCAACTTTAATGTAATACAGTTTGATTTATGATGCAAAATTTTCTTTTGGCCCACGGCCCTCAATCAAGTTTGATTTTTGGCCCTTCATATGAAAAAGTTTGGGCACCCCTGATCTAGAGAGTCTAGAGAACAGTACTACATTGATTTGAGGTCATTTACCTTAGAAATACTGTGTTTTGAGGACTTTTTTCACTGTTATAACGCTACCTATGGTCCGATCTCCATGAAACTTTGCATGGCTGTTAAGGGTTATCAGTTACATGTTTTCACCAACTTTCATAAAGTTTCAAGTTTTGGTTTACGTTTTATAGGCATTTGGTTATGTGTGACCAGGCTCCTTTTTTAAATGAGCTAATTCTAGCTAACCAAAGGACAAAATTTCACTTTTTTTCGATAATTATTGATCTAGAGCGTCCATAGATTATTACTACAGTGGTTTGATCGAGGTTGTGAAAAAAACCAGAGACTAGTTCGCAAAACTAGGTTTTTGACATATTTATTAATATTTAATTAACGATTTGATTGACAGCATTAGTCCAAGAGGCAAAGTTGTTCAGAATGAGGAGATATAACATATGATATGAAGATCTAGTGTTTTATGTGAATTATGAACATGCTCAACAATGTGAGGTCATTTTCCATACAAATATAGTGTTTTTGAGAGCTATTTTTACTGTTATAGCTCCACCTATGGTCTGATCTCCATGAAACTTTGCATGGCTGTTAAGGTTAATATGACACATGTTTTCACCAACTTTCATAACGTTTCAAGATTTTGTTTAGGTTTTATAGGCCTTTGGTTATGTGTGACCAGGCCCTCTTTTTAAATGAGCTAATTCTAGCTAACCAAAGGACAAAATTACACTTTTTTTCGATAATTATTGATCTAGAGAGTCCATAGATTATTACTGCAGTGGTTTGATCTAGATTGAGCAAAAAACCAGAGACTAGTTCGCAAAAGTAGGTTTTTGACATATTTATTAATATTTAATGAACGATTTGGTTGACACTAATGGTTCTAGAGGCAAAGTTGCTCAATATGATGAGAGCTATCAAATGATATGCATATTTTGTGGATAAGTTAAACGACACGTGATTACAGAGCCATAAAACTCGTTAGCGCCAACTAGTGGCCGATTTCTTTCAAAATTCTTCCAGACCTTAAGGGCCTTGAGTTGAACATGCCCAACGAGTTTCGTTCTGATTGACCTCTGCTAACCTTGTCTAACAGGTGTTTAAAATTGTTTGGCCAATGGCGGCCATGTTTTTTGAGATATGCAAATGTCCTTATAACATTTTGTTCCCCTTTGGACAGAGATACTGTATACCAAATTTCAAGTTGATCGGACCAATGGTTTATGCGTTACAGTTTTTCCAATCTTATAGCGCCACCAAGTGGCGAATCTGCGCAATTTTTTTTATTTGACCAAAAAACAATGTCATGAACACGTTTCGTGAGTTTGGTGAAGATATCTCATTTCGCTTAAGAGTTATAGCTATTTAAGTAAAATTGGCCCCGCCTCTTTCGAACGTTTTTACGCCCCTTTAAAAACGTGAGTTAAAATTTCAACTTTTTTTCGATAATTATTGATAGTCACTCTCCAAAGAACATTTCTGCAGTGGTTTGGTTCCGATTGGGCGAAAAACCTAGGACTAGTTCGCAAAAGTAGGTTTTGGACAAATTTCAAAATGGCGGGCAGAAAAGTCTAGGCGGAAATGAAATCGGAGATAGCCATTTTGTTTTGATTGAGCCAAGGATTACAGGGATATAAGACACTTGAGTCTACGCCAAGCGGTTTAGGAGTTATGAGTCGTTTTGCGTCGGTGGTCGCTATAGCGCCACCTATGGGCCGATTGGGCTGAGAATTTGATAAGCTCTCCTCGATTTTTGGTCTACCCATTGGCAAAGTTTCAAGTCTCTAGGCCTTACGGTTTGGGCTGCACGTTGCGTTTTACGGCGAAAAATAATAATAATAATAATAATAATAATAAAAATCTTAACAATTACAATAGGGATTCTGCACTTCGTGCAAGAACCCCTAAAAATCCTTACAATTACAATAGGGATTCTGCACTTCGTGCAAGAACCCCTAATAATAATAATAAAAATTCTAACAATTACAATAGGGATTCTGCATTTCATGCAAGAACCCCTAATAAAAATCTTAACAATTACAATAGGGATTCTGCATTTCATGCAAGAACCCCTAATTATATAATACTTTTATAACTGCATATTTTTATTCAGGCTATTATATATATATACAAAATGTCTCATTTCAGATAATTCCATAAATTGAGATTATTAATAAAGTATATGTTATGTTGTGTGTGTATATTCTGAATAAAAATTGTATTATATAAAGATATAATAAAATATTTAGCATCATTTGACGTGTGTTTGTGTGTTTGTGTGTGTGACAAATAAAACAAATATTTGATGATAATTTTATATAATACAATTATTATAATTGTATATATTTATATTCATAATATTAAATATACAAAATATATTATCATTTGAGATGTGTGTGTATATATATATATATATAATTGAATTATAATTATATTGTCTTTTTGTTTATAAACATATACAGTATTATTTTTGTATAAATTACAAATGATAGTTTTATAGAAATAGTATATAAAAATACATTATTTTGTGTCATGAAAACATATGTAATATTTGACATTATGAAAAGTGTGTATTTTATGCAGATTTTGACAGTGTTTTTCCCCATCACTAGCAGTTTTGTCTCTTATGATTGATCAAAAGTTAGTGCACTTATTTACCCAGGACACATGACTGTCAGGAGAGAGAGCACGAGAAACATGAGACGTGATGAAAACAGCATCATCATCACTGCTTATAGAATTATTGTGTGTGTATTTGGGATGCATAAATGCTCTGAAATGAGCTGTGGTGGAAATATTCACGAGATACAGGAGAATAATGACAGAATTGCTGTGTGTCGCATGTAAACGCGCTGGACGTTGTGTGTAGATGAATTAAAGCTGTGTGTCTGTGTGTGTGTCTGTGTGTGTGTCTGTGTGTCTATCTCTGTGTCTGTCTGTGTGTGTCTTTGTGTGTGTGTCTGTGTCTGTCTGTGTGTGTGTGTGTGTGTGTGTGTGTGTGTGTCTGTGTCTGTCTGTGTGTGTGTGTGTCTGTCTGTGTGTCTGTCTGTGTGTGTGTGTCTGTCTGTGTCGTGTGTGTGTGTGTGTCTGTCTGTGTGTCTGTCTGTGTGTCTGTCTGTGTCGTGTGTCTGTGTGTCTGTCTGTGTGTCTGTCTGTGTGTGTGTGTGTGTGTGTGTGTGTCTGTGTGTGTGTCTGTGTGTGTGTCTGTCTGTGTCGTGTGTCTGTGTGTCTGTCTGTCTGTGTGTGTGTGTCTGTCTGTCTGTGTGTCTGTCTGTCTGTGTGTCTGTCTGTGTCGTGTGTCGTGTGTGTCTGTGTGTGTGTGTGTGTGTGTGTGTGTGTCTGTGTGTCTGTCTGTCTGTCTGTGTCGTGTGTCTGTGTGTGTGTGTGTGTGTGTCTGTCTGTCTGTCTGTCTGTGTGTCTGTCTGTGTCGTGTGTCTGTGTCTGTCTGTGTGTCTGTCTGTGTCGTGTGTCTGTGTGCCTGTGTGTGTGTGCGTGTGTGCGTGTGTGTGTGTGCGTGTGTGTGTGTGTGGTGTGTTGTGTGTGTGTGTCTGTGTGCCTGTGTGTGTGTGTGTGTGTTTTAATGAGAGAACGAGTCGTTTTCTCCTCACATGCTTCACGTGGCTGTCTTATATAATATCTCAGGAATTTCGGGACATAATTTGAATGATTATGATCACTTTTATGTTCTATTCCAGTAAAATGGCTATAAAATGCTTTATTGATGCATGAGTCAGACGAGACTCTGCCGATGCTCAATTAGAGATGCAGCGCTGCTGTAAATCACCAAATAATCACAATAAATAATGAACCGTATACATTTGCATGTGTTCATTCTTGTGCTGCTGGAGTCTGTGAGGTTCGTACATCAGTAATTTGAGCCTGCGGTATGGTTTGGGGCTGATATTGTCTCTCTGGGCTTTTCTTTGGGTTTGCACATACGCCACTCTCTCACGAAGCAGTTTTAAGCTAATTGTCTAATTAGAAGGATAACGGTGAAATCACTAGCTTTTATTTCGACTGTGATCGAGACGAGTGGCTGCTAATTAAACCAATCAGACGACAGAGATGTTTTGTGCAGTAATAGATTCACTTACAGGTGATTAATTATTACACAAGATCACTGTAAACTCGTTATGTGCAGCTCGTTACATTCACTTCTGGGGTCATTGCATCGGATACAATTGGAAAATAGAAATGTTTATAATATGTTGTTTACAAAGAGAGGTTTCAGTGTCACATGATCTTCAGAAATCATAATAATATGCTGCTGTGCTGCTCAAGAAACATTTCTGATTATTATCAATGTTGTAAACAGTTTTGCTGCTTAATATTTTTGTGGAAACAATGATACCACTCAAAAATTAGTATATAATAAAAAAAAGAGATAAATTAATAATCTTATTCATGCATGAAAGTGATTTAAAGTGAGTGAAGATATTTAAACGATTTCTATTTAATAAATGCATTAACAAATATAATTAATATATTTTACATATGCAAATAAAAGCTGTTCATTAAACTTTATATTGATCAAAAAATCCTGAAAAAAAAGTGCATCACCATTTCCACACAAAATATTAATCAGCAAATTGTTTTCAACATTGATAATAATCATAAATGTTTCTTGAGAGTCAAATAATTTGAAAATATTTCTAATGATTTTGACACCGAAAACTGTAAAATTATGCTTTGCATTACAGGAATAACATTACGTTTTATAATATATTAAAATAGATTTTTTTTATTTGTAATTCTATTTCACAATATTGCTTTTTTATTTGTATTTATTTTACTCTAATCAAATAAATTCAGTCTTGATGAGCTGAAAATATTTATTTCAGAAACATTAATTGTAATATTTCCAAACTTTTGGCAGGTACTTTAAGAATAATAGCATTTCTATATACTATATACTTTACAATAATATATTATAGTACTTTATTATATTATATTGTTATCATGATTAAGTGCTGCTTTAATTTTTTTATATGACAATAGTATGTATTCTTACTGTATAAGATGTATCTTTTAATGTGATACAATATAAAGTGTGTTGGGGGCGTGGCTTGTGGGCGTGGTTAGGGGCGTGGTCAGAATTCCCTTTTTTGTCTCTAGCTGATCACATGCCTGAAAATATCAAACGTGTCATTTATAACGAAAGCTTGTATATGCACACGTTACAAACTAAACATTTGTAAAACAGGTTTCAGAACCCTAGCTGATTAAATTTAAAGGTGATGAAGAAAACGTTTAAGATTTTTTTCATGATATTTACCATGTTTTTTAAGTGTGACTGAAGTGTCCAGAAGCTTTTGAGCGCTGAGAGATTATATTCTCTCACTGTTCTTGACTGAATCATTGCATCAGATGCTGTTCATGTTGTGTCCAGGTGATGGAGTTTCTGCCCGGCGGGGACCTCGTGGCTTTGATGAACAGATATGAAGATCAGTTAGACGAGTCTATGGCTCAGTTTTACCTGGCGGAGCTCGTGCAGGCCGTTCACTCGCTCCATCAGATGGGATACGTGCACAGGTACAACCAAACACACACCAAAACACTAAATCCTTTAGTCTGACCCAGCCATTAACATGATTTGCTATTGTCTATTGCTAGACAGGTATTAGACAGTCTCTTTCTGTTGAGCACATGTTGTGTGTTTGGGTGTATTTCATGTTATTTTTCCTGTAAGAGAGTAATTGTGAATGTTTACATGCTAAAAGATCATTTTAAATTAACTTGCTAGACCTCAGTTTTAATTGCATAGACTCAACTTCATTTTTATTTATTTAATTTAATAGTATTTTTTATTCCTGTAAGAGAGACTCAAATCTAAATGTGTTTACCTGATAAAAGTTAATTTAAAATTTTACAAGTAAACTGGAATATGCTAGACAGTAGACACCGGTTTTGATTTCATAGACTCAACAGAGAGATAATTTCTAGTTTAGTATAGTTTATTTATTAGTTTCCTGGAGGAAAGACTAAATTCTACATTAGTTTATCTCTTAAAGGTTAATATTACCTATTATAAATTGCTAGAATACAGTTTTAAAGGTGCACTGTGTAATATTTAGGATGATCTATAGACTGAAATGCAATGTAATATACATAACTATGTTTTTAGAGGAGTATAAAGACCTTACATAATGAACCGTATGTTTTTATTACCTTAGAATGAGTAATTTATATCTACATACACATGAGTCTGCTTACATGGACGTGGTCACCGTGTTTCTACGGCAGCCCTAAACGGACAAACTACTCTACAGAGCGCGTTTCGTCACTGTTGAACAACTAATATGAATTTATCCTTAATTTACCTTTGTAAAGGACCCTCATTGCTCTCTGCGGTCTCAGACGACGGTCTCTTAGCCCTGTATCGGCCACCGTAGATTCTTTAGGGAGGGGTGGGGGGGGGACTGAGCCGTTGGTTGCAATTCACAACTTTAACCACTAGACGCTGCCAAACACACTGCACCTTTAATAGACTTTACAGAGAGGCTGTAATGAAACATAGAACTAAATGTGTGTTAGAATATAAATGACTTTTTTCTCATTGTGGTTAATCCTCTCGTTCTTGTTTCTTGTCCTCATTCATTTGTTTTGTCAGAGATGTTAAACCAGAGAACGTTCTGATCGACCGGACGGGTCACATTAAACTGGCCGACTTTGGATCAGCGGCCAGACTGAGCGCTAACAGAACGGTAAGACGTCATTCAGAGAGGAACCTTTCTTTCATTCGGTTCAGGGTGGACCGGTCATGAGCACCCTGAGTTTGATATGAGCTCAATGTTTAAATGTGATGTTGGACCATGTTTCACGTCCACTTTAAAGGGGTCATATGATGCTTTTTAAAGTTTATTATTTACACACACACACACTCACACTCACACACACACACACACACACACACACACTCACACACACACACACACACTCTCTCACACTCACACACACACTCTCCACACACACACTCTCTCACACTCTCACTCACACACACTGCGCTCACACTCACACACACACACACACACACACACACGCACACACACACACTCTCACTCACACTCACACACACACACACTCTCTCTCTTCTCTCACACTCACACTCACACTCACACACACACACACTCACACACACACACACACTCTCTCACACTCACACACTCTCACACACTCACACACTCGCACACACGCACGCACTCACACTCTCACACACACACACACACACACACACACACACACGCAAAACTCCACATTTGAACAGTCAATAGCAAATACTTAAACTAATAACAAAACATAGTCGCTGATTCAGAAGCGCCAGATTGTCATGGCAAGGTCTAGGAGTCCTAGGTTCACGAAACGCTCATCCATAAAATACATTACTGTTATCTTGCAAGTAATCTCAATGTTTCCTAATTGCATCCATTTTTATAAGGCTTTAGCTTTCACCTAGAAACACAGCGTCTCCCTGACACGGCTGCATCAACACTACTGCGCTACTGAAACCATGCATTGCCCAGATCTTCCCACATCGTGACGTAGACATGTGGGGGGGCGTGTTTAAACAAGCCGTTTTAGGAGGGCGTGGCAGAGTCTTAACTATTATTGAGACTTTAGTCTTTGTAACTTCAGGGATCTCATCTATGCACAATCAGCTTGTAACGCTCCAAAGAGAAAGAAACTCTTGAAATCACATCATGTGACGGCTTTAAACAGTCAGAATTGAATGGTGTGTTGTTATCTGGGGCAGGTGACGTGCTCCAAACTCCCGGTGGGCGCTCAGGACTTCCTGGCCCCTGAGATCCTGTCCGCGCTCAATGGAGGGCCGACGTGCAGCTACGGCCCCGAGAGCGACTGGTGGTCCCTGGGCGTCATCGCTTATGAAATGATCTACATGAAATCGCCCTTCGCTGACGGCACGTCCACAAAAACCATCAACAACATCCTGAACTTTCAGGTGAATCGAGCAGCTCAGTCTGAATCACATTGTGTGTCTTCCAAGAAAATATGTGTTTTGCATTCCAGAAGTGCTCATTTTTCTACACACATTTTTTGTAAAAATATGTGGTTTTATAATGCATGATTCCATATATTTATTCAATGATAAATGATGTGAAATCATGCCATCATTATGTTTAACTTTTAATAATTATACTGTTTTACTTGTCGCGTTAAATATTTCATTTTTTTTTTTTTTTTTTTTTCAGTTTCCTGGAAGTGAGACTTAATTCTAAAAATGTTTAAATGTGTTCATTTTTTATTTAATTAATAATCTAGCGTTATGATTTTTGCCATAATAGTGCAGCCGAAATTATAAAAATTGTGTCAGTGTCCAAATAGATATATGGACCTAACTGTACTCATTTTTAGCTTTATCAAGTCAAATCAAATTTCTTTTTATATCGCTTTATAAAACCGACGGTTTCAAAGCAGCTTCACATTAATAAACAGGAATATAACCGTGTCAATGCTGTAAGATTCAGCAGTTATGAAACAAATTCATGCAGAAGACAATAGTGTCATTATTGAACTCATTTCAGATCACTAGCAGTGTCAGTGTTGCAAGTTATCATCCAGCTCAATTAGTCAGTGCAGTCAAATTAATTATATTAAAACTATATCACCCAACTCTGCGTACGAAAATCGATGCTCTCTTGCTTGTGTTCTGCTCCCAGCGTTTTCTGAAGTTTCCAGAGGAACCCAAAGCCAGCGCTCAGTTTGTGGACCTGCTGCAGAGTTTGTTTTGTGGATCGCGGGAGCGTCTGGGATACGAGGGCCTGCGCTCGCATCCGTTCTTCTCCTCCGTCGACTGGACCAACCTGAGACACGGTAAGACATTTGGTGCTGAAGCACAATAAAGCCGCGCTGCCATCAGAGACCTCGTCAATGTGTCTGCAGCACAATTTCCCCATGCACCTGTTAATTACAGGTTATTAGTCATTAGCCTGACTTGCTGCTATTTCTGTCGCCTTTAAAGTGATTACTTCTCTAGTGTAATTGCTGGATTTGTTGTAGTGGGTCGGGATGAGTGCACAGATTGCTCTGCAGGTTTCAGTGAAACACAGACGATCTGAAATAATGAATTAAGCCTGTGGCGTAAAGCTCAGAGTTTATTCTGTATCTGCTTTAAGACTTTAGGACTGTTAGCTCGGGGTGGGCAGCATGAGCATTATCTTGAATCACAGATTTAGTACTTCATCACAGTAAACGTACTGCAGTAGTGCATGTGGAGTGATGCTGTATATGTAGCACTGGACAATCAGTTGATGTCATGTGACAGCATTCACAGTCACACTCTGATAACAAACTATGTTTATGGGACAAAAATGCCACCATATGTTGAATAATGCATTAACTTACACACACACACACACTTGTGCTCCTCCGGGGGCAGCGGGTGGATTTCTGTGGCATTAGTCAGATTATGGAGTGTGCAGGTGTCTCACAGAGAGAAGGGCTCAGATAGTCACACAGCCAAACACTAATGAGATAACACTCACGCACGCACGCACACACACAGTGAAACATCTCTTTCTCATGCAGAGTTTCCTGCAGGATCTTACCATTGAACCACTTGAACAACTTGTCTGTAAATAGTTTAATATAAAAGAGTGTAATAAAGAATCAAGATTCATTCCCACTAAAACTGGGTGATGTAGCTCGAACAAATCTCTATATTTGACCAATTTTGACAAAAATAAATACATACCAATATTTGTTCTCTCTCTCTCTCTCTCTCTCTGTGTGTGTCTCTTCTCTTCTGTGTGTGTGTGTGTGTTCTCTCTCTCTCTCTCTCTCTCTCTCTCTCTCTGTGTCTCTCTCTCTCTCTCTCTCTCTCTTCGCTCTCTTCTCTCTCTCTCTCTCTTTCTCTGTGTGTGTCTCTCTCTCTCTCTCTTTCTGTGTGTGTCTCTCTCTCTCTCTCTCTCTCTCTCTCTCTCTCTCTCTCTCTAAAAAGTTGTATTAGTTGTTTTACCCCATATATATATATGGGTGTATATATATATATATATATATATATATATATATATATATATATATGGGTGTATATATATTAGTGGTGGGCATCGTTAACGTTAACGTGCTTAACGTGAGACTCTTATCGGCGATAAAAAATATCGCCGTTAATCTATTCTCAAAGTTGGGTTGGGAGCTGGGTCTATACTACGCAGCTATGATGACTTTCACCCTGATATTTTAGCGGATGTATACCTAGCGAATTGCACTGTAGGGGCGAGCAGGTCTTGAACTAGAGGCTCGCAGTCCGTGATGGACAGATTGTTAACGGCTGGTCTCTGTGGTAATACAATCGGGCAGGACATCCAAACGCTCACCTATCATTCATCAACCTCAAATATGGCTTTTCATCTGAAAGATGTATGTAGTAACAACTTTACATGGCGCTCAATATGATGTTAACCTAGAGAAATGTGCGCTATTGAAGTGTTTGTGTGGAGCGTTTGCTGCAGGACAGGCTCGTGCGCTCACTTGCTCTTAAAATCTCCGTCATTCTTGGTCATACAGATAAAAGTAGCCTAATACATCTTTCGAATCTGTAAAGACTCTACGTTTATTTGTGTGCACTCAGAATAACAACGAAACGTTGCGCTTTTAAGCAAACAGGATGCGCTTTAGGTCTCATGTGAACTTGAGCGAGAAACTTCGAAACTCCGTCTTTGAAAAATATATCTATAGAGAGTGAAATGTCTAAAAAATAAAAATAGAAGACGTGTGTGTTAGCATGGATGATTTACATGAAATTTTATCTGTGCAACACTGTGCATAAGATGGCTTTCAGTTCAATATAATAACAAAAACGACATTTTGGGTTTTATTCAACTAATAAGGTGGGCACGCTGTGATCTGTACTATATTTTTACTGTAATTGACAGTTATCGGCAAAAACTAATGAAAACAACACGGGAGTGGGAGGGAATGGGAGTCATTCTTCCGGGAGTGGAACGGGATTTTCCTCCAGTTTTTCGTGGATTGGGACGGGAAGAGATTAAAGTTTGTGATGCATTTTGGAAACAGGAGATGAGCCCTGGTCTAATGCGCCACCTGGCTTGAGAAACCCGTTCTCAAAGACTTACTTTTAGTCATTATTTGGGTAGCACACATATTCTGAATGCCTTCGGCAGAATTCAAATGAGCCATTTTAAAAAATAATCTATGCCCACCTCTAATATATATATATTTAGTTAACGTGCGCGTTAACGCGAGACTCTTATCGGCGATAAAAAATATCGCCGTTAATCTATTCTCAAAGTTGGGTTGGGAGCTGGGTCTATACTACGCAAGCTATGATGACTTTCACCCTGATATTTTAAGCGCGGATGTATACCTAGCCGAATTGCACTGTAGGGGGCGAGCGAGGTCTTGAACTAGAGGCTCGCAGTCCGTGATGGACAGATTGTTAACGGCTGGTCTGTGTGGTAATACAATCGGGCAGGACATCCAAACACTCACCTATCATTCATCAACCTCAAATATGGCTTTTCATCTGAAAGATGTATGTAGTAACAACTTTACATGGTCAATATGATGTTAACCTAGAGAAATGTGCGCTATTGAAGTGTTTGTGTGGAAGCAGCGTTTGCAGGACAGGCTCGGTGCATTCACTTGCTCTTAAAATCTCCGTCATTCTTGGTCATACAGATAAAAGTAGCCTAATACATCTTTCGAATCTGTAAAGACTCTACGTTTATTTGTGTGCACTCAGAATAACAACGAAGCGTTGCGCTTTTAAGCAAACAGGATGCGCTTTAGGTCTCATGTGAACTTGAGAATTCACTCCCGTGTCACCCTCTGCTTGAACCTGTGTGTATGCCTAACGCAGCGGTTCTCAATTCCAGTCCTCGCCCCACTGCTCTACATATTTTCATGTCTCTCTTAGTTAACACACCTGATTCAGATAATCAGCTCGTTAGAAGTGCGCTCCATGAATGAACTGTGTTCCATTGACATGCTCCTACACAGTGTCCATTGCTCCCTACTCCTGAGCAGGGGAAAGCCGCTGAAGTTTACTTCACTTCAGAACATTCATTCATGGATTTGCGTTGGCGCAACATCTTTACGCACGGACGAGTGTGACATCATATCGTCCTGTAAATATATACAATTTAAATTCACGTCCTCGCACACTTCAATGCACTATGAATGGAATACGTTTCGAACTGGAATCATGGAGGAATATCGTGTGATGTCCACTTGCAGGGCACTTGCGTTCGAATAGAACAAACGTCTTTAGTGATAAGAGTAACATACGAAATGTGCAGAGCGGTGGGCGCGAGGACTGGAATTGAGAACCGCTGGCCTAACGTTACTGTGAAATTACCACATCAGACGTGACGTGCTAACATGGATGCAGCTATGAAGCCGCGGGTTTGCATCAGGGAAAATGTATTTTAAGAAGCTTCCCAATGGAAACTGTAAACAGTTCATCACGACCTCTTATGTAGGCCTACAGTTCAAAATTCATGTTTAATTGAATAAACAGTTAGTAAACACAAGTTCATCTTATTGAACATAGTTTATTTTCATCACCAATTATCATAGTAGAACAGCTTTCTCAAGCAGTTTGTGATGCATTTTGGAAACAGGAGATCGCCCTGGTCTAATGCGCCACCTGGCTTGAGAAACCCGTTCTCAAAGACTTACTTTTAGTCATTATTTGGGTAGCACACATATTCTGAATGCCTTCGCAGAATTCAAATGAGCCATTTTAATCTAGATTAATCTAGATTAATTCCAAAATTAATCTAGATTAATCTAGATTAAAAAATTAATCTATGCCCACCTAATATTTATATAAAAAGATCTGGATAGAACACCTTTTCTTATGAAATGCAAATTACTTACTGCAAATATGCAAATAATTTATTGCAAAATAAACAATTAAAATAGATAAATAAATAAAAAAACAGTTAAAATAAAGGCAGTGCCACTTGCAGCTTTTTACTAAATGAACACAGAACGGTTTTAAAAATCACATGTACTTTAAGGTACCTTTTAATGAAAATATGAATAAAAAATGTAGTTATACAAGTGCAATCTTCTACAAAACGTGTGGTTGTTGCAACAAAGGAACACATCTCACATTACATGGAATAAGAGGCAGGTGTACTCGTTTGCATTTACACTCCAAGACAAAGGGTTACTTCACCCAAGAATGAAAATAAATCAATTATTTTTTAGTTGTATTGCCATATGCCCTTCATTTTTGGACCACAAAAGAAAATGTACAAAAATGCTCAGTCTTGTCTATATATAATGGCAGGGAATAATTGTTTAGCAACTTGTATTTAGTTTTATTGAATCATCACAGAACGGTCCCAAATGCAACCCAAGCGTTCTGATGTTCTGCTGAAAAACAAACTGAAATGTTTTTAACGGAGATCCTGACCGTGGCCATTGGTTCATTAGTGGTGCAGTTCATTCCACCTTTACCCAGAGAAGAATAATCAAAAACATAAGACTAACTGCAATCCATGCACTTCTATATCTGTTGTTTATCTCATTCACGTCTTTCATCTGTCTGTCATGACAGCCGGAGATACTCGACTCACTCAAAGAAATACACGGATGCTTTTTTGAGGATTTCTAGGCATTTCGTATCATGTCGTGCTTTTATCAATCTTGTTTTTCTCAAGACGTTTACAGAAGACCAACACGGATCTATTCTGACATATAGTATCAGATTTGTTCTTCTCATGGCCGTTGACAGGGTTATCGCTGTCGATTCAATGCCATATTTAATTATGACTCTCCATCCTGAACCTTTGCAGTGTGTTGCTAGTAGCATGAGAAATAAAACTTGTATTCAAATTGTAAATGGGTTATAAACGAAGTGAGCAAAGAAATCAGCTCTTGTAGTCATAAGGCAAGTGAAACATACATCATAGCTGTATACTAAATGCTCCCAAATTTTACATCGTCAGCAAAGATATCACGATATATTGCTAATATCATTGTGTCGCGCTGACAGCGCAGCTCTTTCCCTCGTTGTATTGTTATTGTTGGTATTTGCATCACATGTAGAGAAAGAAGAAAACTTCACTAAGCTGTGTGCTTCTTCTTTAGAGGTCTAGTCTCATTTTCAAGATCCAGAACTAGAGGTTGACCGATTGATTTGGCATTTTTAGTTTATCGGCATTGGCCGATTGTGCTGCGAATAAGGCCGATTAATATACAGGCGCGTCTGCAAGCAACACGTGACGCTGCATCGAGTCGTGCGGCAAGCAGATTACCATTCCACTGGCACAACGGATAACCCTGTGATGTCCCGCTCTGCCTGCTAACTCCCTCAGCCGTCATCACTGCGCCGCGTGACGCTTCGTTCAATATTTCTCTCTATCACACTGCTCCGTTACCGGCCGCTCATGCTCACCGGAAAAGCAGAGTCCATTCAAATAACGTGCCGACAAGAAATGTCTATGTAACGTTAGTATACATGTTCCTGTTTGCAGTAGCGCTGCTGTGCTGTGACATGCTGTGTACGGCTGATCTTCTTCATTGATCTGCTCCCCGCTATGCTCTGCTCACATTCGCTGATAATACTGCTTATGAGACGCGCGTTTTCCTTTAGCACACGCACTGAAGCACACGTGACGTCTCAATGAGGATATAAACACACAAACAACATCTCCAGAACTGCTCTGAGAGTCACTTCATGAGCGTTTCACCGTTTCATTTGAGTAAAACTATCCTCATTTCATATACACACAGAAATGTAAAGGTATTCACGGCAACCCGTCAAAATAAAAGTCTTTTTTCTTTTTATCAAATCACTTTTAATGTCACATCACCACAGCACGTGTGCATTGGTGAGTGAAGTTGGTTATGAAACCCTGCTCCGGACACTACTACAACAATTATGAAAACTTTATTTTTTTAAGGAATGATCACACATTTCTAACATATTTTAATTTTAATAGTAAATGTCCTTTGTTTGATAACCAGATACACAACACAGAATTTCTGAGGAAAATGAAAACATTTAATTTGGCTATTTAAAATAACAAATAACCATAAAACATTAGGTGAGAGAAAATAAAACATAACTTGTCATTTTCTTCAATCATATAATTATTATAACACCTAAAATACATTGCATGTAAATAGTGTTGAAAGGTGTATATTGTGTGCACATGATCAGGATGAACGTCTCGGGTTACTCGCGTAACCCTTGTTCTCTGAATAGGGAACGAGATGCTGCGTGAGCTTTTCACGCTTTGGGAACACCTCCTGCGTGACCGATGTCTAAAGCCTCTATAGAATCACGCCAATTCATTGGCTGATGGCGCGACGCCGTCTTTGACGCAATCACGTCGTCAGCTTATACTGGCGAACGCGACATCCACTCCTCAGATTTCTCTGCCGAAAAGAACCCTGTCGGCAGCGTGAGGAGCTTGGCAAGCGCGGCGTCGTTCCTATTCAGAGAACAAGGGTTATGTGAGTAACCCGAGACGTTCTCTATCATAGGTAACTCAACGCTGCGTGAGCTTTTCACGCTTTGGGAACGATATACCAAACACGCCAAGCTAAAAACGCTGCCTATCTGGTCCAATAATGAACCAACAACATACGGTCAGTTCAAACAGACAAGATCTGAGAACCTGGAGCCGTATCAACGTCAAGGTTGTAAAACTTGACAAAAGTGTGCGGAGAGGACCATCCTGCCGCAACACAAATATCTTCCAGGGGTACCCCTCTAAAAAGAGCTTGAGAGGAGGCTACGCCCCTAGTAGAATGCGCCCGAAGACTAAGAGGTGAAGGGAGGTTCCGCGCCTCATAAGCCAGCGAAATGGCGTCTCTCACCCAGTGAGAAATCCTCTGTTTCGATGTGGCAAGCCCGCGGCGGCCAGCACCAAAACACACGAATAACTGGGAGGATTTTCTCCAAACCTTGGAGCGATCCACATACAGCTTCAATGCCCTGACCGGGCAGAGCAAGTGGAGTCTCTCATCCTCACTTGAAGCAAAGGGAGGAGGATGGAAAGAGTGAAGCGTGACCACCTGAGAACGATGTGGACAAGACCTTGGGAATGTAACCCGGCCTAGGGCCGCAGGGTAACTGACTAGACCCGGGGCAAAGTCCATACATGTCTCACTAACAGAGAAGGCCTGCAAACCTCCGACTCTTTTTAGTGACGTAAGCGCCAGCAAAAGAGTAACCTTAAGAGTCAGTATCCGCTCCGAAGCTGATTCTAAGGGCTCGAAAGGGGCCGTCACTAGACCTTCGAGGACGACTGACAAGTCCCAAGAAGGAACTGCCGTGGGGCGAACCGGCCTAAGGCGTCTGACTCCACGCATAAAGGCGGAGACCATCCGACGTCTCCCCAAGGGGACCTCATCCAGCTCTATCCGAGCTGCAATGGCCGCTACATAAACCCTAAGGGTGGTAGCAGCCGTCCCCGCTGTCAGCCTTTCTTGCAAAAACTCCAGCACTGGACCAACAGGGCAGTTAACTGGGTCAATTGCACGAGCCAAACACCAGGATTCAAAGACGCCCCACTTGGAAGAGAACAGCTTCCTAGTAGCGGGGGCTCTGGCACTGGCTATGGTTTTCTGAACCTCGACAGGCAAAACATTCATCACAGCCCTTGGCCCTGTATGGGCCATACCCACAACTTCCAGAGCTCTGGTTGAGGATGCCAGATCTTGCCCTGAAGCTGGGACAGTAAGTCCCGCCTGATTGGAATCTCCCAAGAAGACCGATACAAGAGGGGAGTTAGCTCCGAGAACCAGGTCTGGGAGGGCCAGAATGGGGATATGAGAAGGAGACGGGCACCGCTTGCCTTCACTCTGCATAGTACTGCCGGAATCAGCTTTATTGGCGGAAACGCATACAGACTGACATTCGGCCACGGATGGGCGAACGCATCTATGCCCAGAGTCGTCGGGAAACTCAGGGAGAACCAGAGCGGGCACTGGAATGACTCTTAAGAAGCAAAGAGGTACACCTCCGCTTTGCCAAACAGATCCCAGATCTGGGATACCGTCTGACGGTTCAACATCCATTCCCCCGGCTTGAGCTTCTGTCTCGACAGAAAATCGGCCGCAAGGTTCAGTATTCCCGGAATGTGAACCGCCCTCAAAGAGAGGAACTTGTCTTGGGACCAAAGGAGAAGACGGCACGCAAGCCTGTCCAGGGTGCGCGACCGTGAACCTCCTTGACGGTTTATGTGGGACACAACCGCCATATTGTCCGTTCTGACTATGATATGATACCCCCCGAGAACGGGGAGAAAATACATCAAAGCCAGGAAGACAGCCCTGAGTTCCAGGCAGTTTATATGCCAAGAGAGGAACTCTTCCTTCCACTCCCCGCTCGCCGGTCTGCCTTCGAAGACCGCACCCCAGCCTGTCATTGATGCGTCCGTCGTGATCATATGGCGACGGTGGATCGCACCCATTCTCACCCCGCTCCGGAGAAAAGCGGTGTCTCGCCATAGTAAAAGGAGTCGACAGCAACTGCGCGACACTCTGATAAGGCGAGTGGCTGGTACAGTGGGGTGTAACCTCAGCTCCTTCATCCACCAAAGGAATGGCCTCATGTGAAGCAGCCCTAGGGGCAACACAGGGGAGGCCGCTGCCATGAGGCCCAACAGCCTGCGGTAGGTACCTACAGAGACATGATGGCCTAACTTGAAGCGGGCCAGACATGCTGTTAAATCGGGTATCCGGGCAGGAGCCAAACGGGCCTGCATCTGAACGGAATCCAAACGAACCCCCAGAAACACGGTTCGCTGAGATGGGAGGAGCACACTCTTCTTGGCGTTCATTCTGAGGCCAAGCGAATGGACGTGGCCGAGAACAATATCCCTGTGACGACTCACTAGCTCCCTGGAGTGAGCCAGAATGAGCCAATGTCAGGTGAACCCCGTCGAAGCGGGGGGGATTTTTCCCATACTGAAGTGTGTAGCCGGACCGAATTGTGCGGAGAACCCACAGCGATACCCCCGGTAGACGGTCCCATTCGTGAAAGAAGTGCAATAGAGGAAGCAGAGTGTCGTGCAAGGGAAGACATACCTGAGATGGGGTGTCGAGAAGGCCTGGATGCAGCAGCACCCTCCACCGTGAAGGAGAGCCCTCGGCGGCCTTGTTCAGGATGATGGAGAGATAAGTGCTGGACTGACGGGTGGCCGGCACGGGTTCCGTACACTGCAGGAGAGAAACAGCTGTGTCTCCTAACACGTGCCGCTGGCGGCAACGGACGGGCTGTAGAGGGGAAAGACGGACGGCCCCCAACTGCCAGCCCGAGTAAAAATGAGGGTGAACTAGATCTGCACACCAAGCCTCGAAGGGTGGCTGTGACAGATTTAAGTGAGGAGAGCGCGTTCGGGGCGGGCAGAAACGCTTCAGAGGTCTGACCTCGCCCCGTAACGGTGAAACGGCTCTCCTCATTCTGACCCGAAGGTCAGGAACAACCCGGATTAGCCGAAGCGGCAGGCCTGTTGGGCCGCTTCAGGTTAACCCGCTTGCGTGGTTGTTGGCGGAGAAAAGACCGGCCATGGGCTCCCCAAACCGTAGTAGGGGAAGGGCGCGTGGCCTGGGCTCCACCGCCAGAGGGCTCCTTTCTGGGGAGCGACTGCTCCCTAGACACAGAGGAGGAGGGAGTAGAATAGTCCCTTGATCTCCTCGGCATGAACTGCTTGAGAGCAGCAGACTGCGTTTTGGCTGAGCGGAACTTATCCACTACAGCGCTAATCGCCTCCCCAAATAACCCACATTGTGAGATGGGTGCATCCAGCAAAAACACCTTCTCCCTCTCACGGATCTCGGTCAAATTGAGCCACAGATGGCGTTCTGCGGCCACCAAAGCCGCCATAGAGCGCCCCACGGCGTGTGCGGTGTGCTTGGTGGCTCTCAGAGCCAAGTCGGTGGCTCTCAGTTCCTTCACGGCTTCAGGAGTCAAGCCGGTCCCTTCATCTATCTCCTTCAGGATGTCCGCCTGGTAGGCCTGAAGGATGGCCATTGTGTGAAGGGCCATACCTGCCTGACCGGCTGCGATGTAGGACTTCCCGATAAGAGCGGAAGTGGTCCTACACGGCTTGGAAGGAAGGAGGGGGCGGGAGTTCCAGGAAGGCACCAAAGAGGGTGAAAGATGGGAGGCCAAAGTATCCTCGACCACCGGCATGGCGGTGTAACCCTGCTCCACAGAACCCACGAGGCTGGTGAAGTCAGCGGCCGCCGCATTAGTAAGGCGGGAGGAAAATGGCTGCTTCCAGGATCTGGAGATCTCTTGATGCAGATCGCTGAAAAATGGCAGCTTCCTCCTTTCAGGCTTGGAATGTGCACCGCTGAGGAACCGGCGAGGCCTGTCTGCTCACTCTCCATCTCCTCGAGCTCGACATCCGAACCCCAGGTCATGGCTTCACGAGAGGCTGCGGAGGTGCCTGGGGCGCGACGGGGGAAAAATGGAAGATTCCTTCTCACAAGCCTCAAGCCGAGAGCGGAGGGTTATGAGATGGAAATCCTCGCAAAACTTGCATTTCGAGGTCCCGTAAACCACGTCACATGCATGCGAAAACCCCAAGCAGTTAATGCACTTTCGCGAGCGATGAAACGCATGCACAGCGGTTGACAGCGGCGATACTCCATGGCACTTCACCGCGAGGAGAACAAAGTTCCACTGAGGCAGTCGCCGAAATGCAAATGGATGATCGCAGAAAGTAAGTTTGGGCCAGAAAATCGCAACAACGAAGGGCAATGTGACCGCTTCGTGAAGGCAGAGAAATCTACGGAGTGGATGGCGCGTTCGCCAGTATAAGCTGACGGCGTGATTGCGTCAGAGACGGCGTCGCGCCATCAGCCAATGAATTGGCGTGATTCTATAGGGGCTTCAGACATCGGTCACGCAGGAGGTGTTCCCAAAGCTTGAAAAGCTCACGCAGCGTTGAGTTACCTATGATAGAGAACCACCTCCGCTGCATTTGGAGAAAAAACCCTGTTTGCAGGACTATACATTATTTGGATAATTAGTCAAAAACAACAACAACAGTTATGTCTGATTCTGTTGCATAGAACTGAATAAAATTAATACATTTGATATTTAATATTAATAAATGATCTGTCCAATTTTCTTTAAATTTTCTTTCAATAAAATGTTATTGGCTTGTGTTTTTTGCTGGGTGCTACTGTGTAACACTAAACTTGTTTATTTATTTTATTTATTATTTTATTTCATGTAAGTTTTTGTGCACAATTTTTTTATTTTTTTTTATTATACACATGCACTGATTGGAGAGGCTTGTTTTGTTTAATAAATGTTTAATTTAAGCAACTTTATTTCTTATTACTTGACTTGAAAAGATAGAAAATCAGCCACACATATCGGCAAAAAATCGGCATCATATATCGGCCATTGGCTGCCCTGATTTCTTAATATCGGCATATGCATCGGCCAGAGAAAAACCCACATCGGTCGACCTCTAACCAGAACTACAGAACTCAATTATCCTTGATCTTTTGAGATAAGAGAGCTTGATTGCTTGGTTTGGTTGCACTGTTAATTAAGTATGCTGTAACCCTCAGAGCTCAAGAAAATCATTTATGAATGAGTTGAGTTCAGTGACGAGTGAGGTAAAAAAACTGCACATTTATTTGCACTCATCTTGCTCTCTTTGATCACTTATTAAATTGCTATTGTTTGGCTGCTGCTGCATGAAAAATGTAACAAAAAATAAAGACAGATGTTATTTCTGTGTCTGATGTGGTTATGATTGATTGTATGTTGAATTGACCTGCAGCTCAAAGGCTTGTTATTGCAATCTAATGTAATTTTGTCTGTTTCCTGAGATATATCGACTCTATTAAGATGATTAACATATTCAGATGAGCTGATGAGCCGCTCTGAGCATGAGCTGAAATCATCATCCTGCAGTCGATGTGCTCGTGTTTGTTACATCCTTCTGTAGTTTGTTGTTGTTGTTTTTTAGATAAATAAACCAATTGAGTAAATGTATGAACAAACCCACCCCCCAGTGGCAGATACTGTGTGTGTGTGTGTGTGTGTGTGTGCGTGTGTGTGTGCGCATGTGTGTCTATCAATACAGCTGTTTGTGTGGATGCAGCTCTCTGTATGTGTGCGTGTGTGTGTGTGTGTGTCTCATTACAGCTGTTTGTGCGGATACAGCTCTCTGTGTGTGTGTGTGTGTGTGTGTCTCATTACAGCTGTTTGTGCGGATGCAGCTCTCGCTCTCTGTGTGTGTGTGTGTGTGTTTGTGTGTGTGTGTGTGTGTGTGTGAGAGACTGAATCTCGCGTCGGGTTTTGGCTGTGACTCACACTGATTAGCTGAGACTGCTGCAGTGAGAGAAAGAGACAGAGAGAGAGAGAGCGGGCGAGCGAGTTATTGCGCTACAGTCTCATCACAGAGACCCCCCCCCCTCTCTCTCTCTCTCCAGTCTGTTTTTCTCAACGACCACCTCACAGGTTTTCTCCTCTCGTCTCCTCCAGCGCTCCCTCCGTTCGTTCCGTCTCTGCGTTCTGAGGATGACACCTCCAATTTCGAGGAGCCCGAGAGGCCCCCCCACCCCGCGACCGCTGCCCAGCGAGATCATCCTCGCTCAGGCTTCCACGGACGAGACCTGCCCTTTGTAGGGTGGTGCTTCAGTCGGGCCCTGAGCGCACTGGCCAAGTCTGAGTGAGTACACACACACACACACACACACACACGCACACATGCTGATTTTACTAGTCTAGTCACAGGTGGTCCATTGGTGCGGAGACGGCTACATCACCACGGCGACTGTCACCAGGCAACATTGTGGCTGAATGCGAGGTATTGCCTGTGCGGGGAAAGCTGCGCTTCTCTCACTTCACATCTCTTTAAGATGAATGAGAGGGAGCCGCTTGTGTGCGCGCGCGCTGCTGTTTTTATATCCGGAGACTCAGAATATCTCATGCGAGTGTTGCCATGTGCATGCAGGGGAACGGGAAACCCTTGTCTGGCGCATGTGTGTGTGCGTGTGTGTGTGTGTGTGTGTGTGCGTGCGTGCGTGTGTGTGTGTGTGTGCGTATCTGTGTGTGATATGGTCTGTAGCACAATGAAAGCCAGTGCGTAAACACTGTGTAACGTGATCGGCTCGATGTAGTCAGCCTTCGGTCTGTTGTTTTGGTTTGCGTTTGATCGCGTGGTTTGATCGGTGAACCTCACAATCATCTGTTAAGAACATGAATCAGAAGAAAAGCATGAAAACCATAAGCTCATTACCATAATGCAAAACAATTCTCATTACAGTAATATTTAAACTTGTATCTTTTGAAGCTAATTTCCCCAATTCTCATTACTATAATGCTAAAATAATTATCATTACTGTATTTCTCATTACTCATTATTTTACCACAATGCAAAAAAAAGAAATCATAAACCATAATATTTTTGTAATTCTAATTACTAGGCAAACATAATTCTAATATATTTTTTCCATGTTATATTTAATTTCCCCCAGTTCTTATCACCAAATGTTTTTATTTAATTTATATTTTTTCTTCTCACAGTTATCATTACAATAAAAATTCTCATTACTTTTATATTTTATTACATTTTCCTTCAATTCTCTTTGCCATAATCAAAAATTATCATCACTGTAAAAATGTAATATTGTTTAATTAGATTTTTCCCCAATTCTCATGATCATAATGCAAACATTTCTCATTACTGTAATGTTAATTTAATTCCCCCCCAATTATTATTACTCTAATGTAGAGCTGGGTGATTGTTTTCAGATTTGATAGATTCATTTGAATTTAAGGTTTTGCCACGATTTAGTTTTTTAGAAATCGAGATTTTGAATAGAAATATTACCAAAGGTTAGAATTAGACACTTTGACGATATGCCAATGATTACAGTAAAGATCTAACCGCACATGATTAACGTGATTAACCAATTAAACATGTTCACATGAAACAGAGGAAAAGAGAATAAAACCCTGTAACTACTTCTGTGTGTCTGATATTTGATGTTTGCATCATGAAGACCGACTAAAGCTGTTTTTACAAAACATTTATGATTAATAATAACTTCTTGTGTTACACATTCAGTCATCTTGAATTTGAATCACCTTGACTTGAGATATTTTAAAGCATTTTCCTCGTATTATTTCTGAACATATAATACGTTTGCACAAGATGTGGTTGTAGTTCATGCATCTTTTCTGAAAAGATATTTAATAAGTGATTTGTTTAACGATGACAGCTAACGATGTGTGCTGCACTTGAATAGAATTATCTTTAACTTGAAGATTAATAAAGAACAAGTTACTTGAATCGTGTTGTAGTTACTTTTTCAAGTTTACTAGTTAAAAATCATAAAAAATCAAGATACATTTTTAAAAAATCTAGATCATTTTTTTTTGCCATATACCAGCCCTACGATAATCTCAAAAATCTCATCACTGTAAAAAAAACATTCATTTCATTTCATTTCCCCCCAATTCTCATTACTATAATGAAAAATGAATTGTTATTACTGTAATGTTTGTATTAATATTTAATGTACTGTGCCCCCCCCCCCCATTTGGTATTACCATAATCTAAAACCAATTCTCATTACTGTAATAGTTTTTAACATAATTTATTTTATTTTACCCCAGTTCTCAACATGCATATAATGCAATAAAAAATAGATTTGCTGTAATGTGGAAAACCATTATAAAGTATTTAAACATCATTGGTAGTGGCTGTGCTTTAATTAGTTGATTTTAATTACAATAACTGTATTGCAATAATGAGAATGAATGGAAAGTAAAACATCTGGATGCATTTCAGTAATGATTGTGTGTGAGCGTGTGGGTATATGTTTGCATGCGTGTGTGTGTGTGTGTGTGTGTGTGTGTGTGTGTGTGTGTGTGTGAGTGTGCATGCGTGTGTGTGGTGAGTGTGTGTGTGTGCATGTGGTGTGTGTGTGTGTAGCGTGTAGGAGTGTACATGAGTGTGCCTGTTGTGTGTGTGTGTGTGTGTGTGTGTGTGTGTGTGTATGCGTATGCGTATGCGTGTGCGAAATGCAGCGTGTGTGTGTGAGAGTGTGTGTGCGTGCAGTGCGTGTGAAGTATGTGTGTGTGTGTGTGTGTGTGTGTGTGTGTGTGTGTGTGTGTGCGTGTGTGTGTGTGTGCGTGTGTGTGTGTGTGTGTGTGTGTGTGTGTGTGTGTGTGTGTGTGTTAGCGTGTAGGAGTGTGCATGAGTGTGCGTGTTAGCGTGTGTGTGTGTGTGTGTGTGTGTGTGTGTGTTAGCGTGTGGGAGTGTGCGTGTTAAGCGTGTGTGTGTGAGTACGTGTGTGTGTGTGTGTGTGTGTGTGTGTGTGTGTGTGTGTGTGTGTGTGTGTGAGTGTGTGTGCGTGTGTGTGTGTGAGAGAGACGTGCTATCCCAGTGATTCCCTGCGTCTCTGAAAGCGTTCAAGCGTGGTTTTATTGTGACGTGCTGTGCTGTATGATCGTGATGGGATCAGGTGAAGGTCTCTGTCAGGAATCTGATCCCAGATGAACCATAAATAACAGTTTATTTTCCCAGGAGCTGAAGGGAAAAAGAGAGGGTGAGGTGAAGCTTTATAACGTTCGTCTGAATGAGAATGAACCCAGAATGTATTTCTATGGTAACCAGAGTGAGTTTTCTTCCCACGCTCCCCCCTCCGTCTCTCCATCCATTCATGCGCTTCTCTCTCTCTAATCCTGAAATGCAGATTTGTCCAGCCTTGTGTCATGTTGTTGCCGTCGTCTTCATAAAGCATTTCCAGCACCATGAAATCTGCCGATTGAAACCCAAGCGGCTCCGGCAGAGGAGCGCGGGAATGTTAATGCAGAAGCGCAGCTGCTGATTGGTGGACTGGCTCCTCTGGAGATATGAGAGCGCTGGATACAGAGCATCTGTAATGAGAGACACCGCTCGTAAACCACCCTCACTGACGCACGCTTCAGAAATGCATGTAGTAGGTGTGGTGTTTAGCACGCTTGACGTGCTGTTATTCATGTACCGCACATCTCTTTCATAAACATGCATTCTTTATGTACTGCACAGCTGGCGAGCGCATTATCAGGCAGTGCAATAGATCAACATCTCAGGTACCTTTAGGGTTGTGTCTGATCGGGGCACAGTGTGCTCCCCTCACACGCTCATGCCAAAGATGCTGTGTCTCTTTCCTTATTAACAGATTCAGCAGGACAGGTCACAGTAATGGGGTAAAATGTCTGGCGCGGTGTGCATTGTAAATCTGGAAATATCAGGCGAAGCGTGTTATTTCTGTCACTAACATCACTAAACAGAATTGCACATATAATGATTGTTTTCCTGAATTCTCTCCATGTTTTCAGCTGGTCAATGAACAAACTTGGTTTTCTGTTGTGAATATCAGAGTTGTTCATTTCAGCAGATACACTGTAATAAGTAATTATTTGATAAAACAAAGAATACATTTAGCAAGTCTTTCTGTTTCAGAATTTAACGTTGAATTCAACGAGTTCCTTGTCATTTCTTTAAAGAGGAAAAAGACTTAGAAATAGAAATTGCTAGTACATTGGATGAATATTTACATTAGATACAGGTCTTTGTGAGTAAAACTTTAAATCTCATTACCATAATACAAAACCCTCATTAATTCCCCCAATTTTTATTTTCACAATGCAAAGAAATTCTAATTACTAAAACGTTTTTTCATTGCATTTATTTGATTTTCTTTCCCCCCGCCTATTAATTGTTATCATAATGCAAAAAAGATAATTACTGTCATGTTTTTATTTATTTAATTTTGCTCCAATTCTCATTATCATCATGCATAATGTATTTTTTTCTTTCTAATATTAATCATTATAATGAAAATAATAAAATCAAATAAAACAATCGTAAAGTATTGAATCACTGGAAGTAATTGCGGTACTTGTTTTTATTCAGCTGATTTTAATGTAGATAGCAGCGACGAATGACTGAAAACAGCATCTGGATGCGTTACAGTAATAATTGTGTGTAACATGCTTTGTAGGATGTATTTTGGAGACTTTACACTAGTAAATATATTCAGATATTGAATATAGCAGGTCATCATGGGTTCAATTCCAGGGAAATACATGAACCGCTCAAATGTAAACCTTTTAGTGACTCTGAATAAAAGCATCTGCTTAATGCATGAACACAAATATATGAATCCCATTGATTAGAAACTGAAATCCTCCTCCGTCAGCGCTGACAGTAAATCAGCCAACATCTGTCTCAGAGATAACTGACTCCCAAACAAAGAGTTATAATGTTTTAGACCGCAGCGATCAGTTAATGCATTAATGATATGACGCTTGTTTTCGGTCGAGTCGGTGCAGGTTCATACTGTAATGATGACTTCTCTCGGTGACTCACGGTTCGTTCTTCAAGGACTAACTGGTTTATCGTTTGTCCAGTAATGAGATATTGTCCTCGTTCTCTTGTCCTCGTGTTGACATTTCAGTGTTTTTCCATACAGTGACCAAAGGAGCTGTTCGGCTCCTAAAGCATTTATAAATATTATTGGCCGAGTGAAGCATTCGAGCACTTTATCTGGATTTCACGCCGTGAGTAACGTCATCATCTTTCGTGTTTCAAACCCTCTGATTATCTGAAGATATGGTGCGTTATGATTCTGACCGTATCTGATCTGGGAACAGTGATTGGATGGGTCTATGCTTCTGTTAATATGTGGATGGCTGCTGACACGTTTTATCACATCGGTTTAAAGTACGCGGATGTGTTTTTTGCATGCTGGTTTAAAAACACAGCAGTGTTTGCTTTGTAACTCAATCTGGGTTGTGTTCTTATTGCAGTTATTATGAATATGATCGAGTCCTGGCGATTAGCATCGAGCTTAGATGACATCTCAGCCGTCGGTTCGAGTATTTGTCAAGTTCCTCTTTGCATGAGGTGACAGTGAATATTCATGACATATTTAAATTAAGCTAGTATGCATGATAACATTCAGTAACTTTTATTATTTGCAATGACAAAACAAATGTCACGTCAGGTTAACGGCAAATATTATTCCATTGCAGTTATGATATACATTCTTTAACTTGCCCAAAAAAGTTAAAAAGCCCAAAAGTTGCCCCCCCCCCCTAAAACATCCTAACCTAATGCTAACTACATTACAATATATTATGCATTTAGGCTTACAAATAAAAATATTATAAGTAGCAAAGCTTTTAATTATTTATTAAGATCGATGGGCGGGGGCTTTTTATGTATCGTGTACGTTTCCTGAAGATTGTGTAATCTTGTCTTGTGTCTCGTGTGTGTTCGGATTAGGGGTCGACCGATTATCGGCGCCGATATTAAGCATTTTACCGATTATCGATATCGGCCATTTTAAAAACATATTTGCCGATAATTTTTTTTTATTTATTTATTTTTTTTTTTTTTTTTATAATGCAAACAAACATACTATTTACAGGTGACATTATTTATTGGTGAATAAATAATACAGGTGAAACTATTTAATGTTTAAATGCACTATTTGGCTCGATGCAGCCTGTCTGAGCTCAACACTCTGTGAGGTGAGGCGATCTCTCAATCTCTGAGAGCAATCTCCGCCCACCGCTCATCTGATATGTAGAGAGTCACGAGTCCGACCAATCAACGGAAAACTGAAGGCAGTCTCACACCGAGGCGCATGCTAACTGGAGCTGCCTCAGTGATCACGCATCAGTTGTCTCTCAAAGGTAAGGCAGCAGCAGGCGTTGCTGAAGTTGCAAAACACCTCAATATAACCCATGATCGCGATGCGAAAATGCGGGCGGAATCGCGGAATGCAGTCATATAATGGAATTTACTAACGCGGAATGTCACGGAATGTGTCGAAGTTTGGATGAATTAATCAAAAGTAGGTCAGTACACTTAAATCGACTCGCGCTATGGACTAGTATCTATAAATATTAAGCTGCAAAAACACTTTAAATATGAATCCTGGATGTTCTGCATCTCTGTTAATGAATGACACAGGCGTATGCGGTTTCATTTACTGCACACACATACTGCGCAGCGTGGCGCTCGCGGTGTTTTCAGCATAAATGAGGACATAAATACATGAACAACATCCCCAGAACTGCTCAGAAGTCACTTCACGAGCATTTGACCGTTTCATTTGAGTAAAGCGATCGTCATCATATATACATAGGCTACAGAAACTTAAAAGGTCCTCATGGCAACCTGTCAAAATATAAGTTCGGTTTAGCCGAATATATTACTGTATCGTAATACAACTACAACAATTATTACAACTTTTGTTGAGAATAATAACACAATCGCTATTTCTTCCATGTTTTAATTTTAATAGTAAACTCATTTGTTTGCCAAAAATAAAGTCTAACTCTCATTTGATTAAAAGTTAAATTAAATTAATGTTTTATGCCTTCATTTGCACTGTACTGTAAATTAAAACCAACGGAAATGTTGTTGTTATTAACAGTTTTCAGAATTAAAGACATGTTTAAAAGCATTTAAAGAACGTTTTTTGTCAGAGCTCTTGTTATTATTAATTTTGGCATTCATTTTCATTTTTACACCAGACACGTATATCGGTTCAAAATATCGGTTATCGGTCTACTTGATCTGTAATAATCGGTATCGGTATCGGCCCTGAAAAACACATATCGGTCGACCCCTAGTTCGGATGTTTTAATAGCGTCTCATTTAAATATAAGCAGCAAAAAGCATGGTTAGAGTAGTCATTTTGATTGGGCGGTTAATCAATTCAAACTGTCCATTTTATGTATGTGGCAATCATTAAATATTATTCCTTGTTCGTTTAGTGAAAAACAGTGTTATTTTCAGAGCAAATGTGTCCCTGGAGCACAAAAGCAGTCATAAGTCACGGGGGTATATTTGTAGTAATAGCCAAAAATACATTGTATGGGTCAAAATTAGAAAAAAATGTAATGCCAAAAATCATTAGGATATTAAAATCATGTTCCATGAAGATATTTAGTAAATTTCCTACAGTAAATATATCAAAACTTAATTTTTGATTAGTAATATGCAGTGCTTAGAACTTAATTTGAACAATTTTAAAGATTTTTTGCACCCTTTCAAATATTGTCTGATCATAACAAACCATACATCAATGGAAATATTATCTATTCAGCTTTCAGATGATGCATAAATCTCAATTTCAAAACAATTGACTCTTATGACTGGTTTTGGGGTCTAGGGTCACAAATACATTAACTATCAAGAAAAGTCTTTTTTTTTTTTTTTTAAAGCCCAAGTATGCTTTGATAGGAAAGCATCTGCTCTGATCATAATGTGACGCTATCTTCAGTTTGTTTAATGTTGTTCATCAGCTGATTCTGTGCGTGTTCTTCATGAACGCTATGAAATCTGTAAGCCGCTTATATGCTACGTTCCACACTGGTTTTCCTGACCTTTCTCGCTGAGAGCCGCGGTGTTGAACATCGGGAGAACATTCACCGAACATAGGCTGTGAGTCAGCCTCGTCTTTGTCTGTCAGCCGTGCTAAGAATAGCCGATGTAGGAATGCATCAGCGCTCCAGCAGATCGATAGCTACAGTATTCACAGAATCAGCCCAGAGTTAGTCAATGCCACTGCCGCCCACTTCAGACGCTCTGACGCACTTGTGAGAGTTTGCATGCGAAGGCTTGAGTTATCAACAGTTTGATATTAATGCTGCAATGATTGAATTCCACCCGAAGCCTTTATTGATGCTCGTTAATGTGAAATATAATTCTTCATAAGTTCAAAGATATTTTCCCACTGCAGTTTATTTTTCCCGGATTTTCTCGAAGAACACGTTCTCAACGGGCTCAGTTTGAAATGCATAGTCTTTAATTACACTTTGAGCCCAAACACACACACATGCGCCCCATAATGGAGTCGGTTAGGCCGTTTTGATCAGACCCCTGGGATGAGTCGGGTTCTTCAAAGCGCTGGGTAATGACTGCTTTCAGCAAACCTCTGATCCGGTTAGACCGTACTGGTGTGATGCTGTGGAGAGCATCTTTAGATCTGGGCGAGTGTGTGTGTGTGTGTTTAGAGGCTCTCCAGGGGGTCTAAGTGTCCAGACTTTCCATTTCACAGTTTTGATAGTCGGACACATGCCGTTATGCTCCTGTAATCGTAGTTAGGGCTCTATGATTTCATCCATGTGGATTATTACACGGAAACATTAATGTACTGTATCAAACTGTGATGAGCACTAGTGCCTGGGATTTATTCAAGTGCAAAAAAGACTGTAAATTTGAAATCTGCATGTAGAATATACTTCTTAATATAATAATAATACAGTTTATCAAAACATAAATTAAGGAATATAAAATATTTTTTCCTCATAAACCCCTTGAGCTGCACTTTGCAAAAAATAAATAAAAGGAATTATTCAAATTATTTGATTTACATTTTAAAAGATGAATTAATTTGTTAAGGTTTTATGCTTTTGTTTACTTTCCAATGTTTTTTTAATAATACATTTGTATTAAATCAAAACAGAATCCAGAAAAATTCAAACGCACACAAAAAAGAAAATAATAGTGAAATTTAATTACATTTATGAAAGTTTGATGTTTTATTCAATTGATTAGGGATTCTTTTTGATTTATTACAATTTCATTATACCATTAAAACGGAATCCAGAAAATTGAAAATGGAAAAATCTGAATTTTGGGATAAATAAATCAGACTTATGCAAAAATGAAACTGATTTCATAACGTCCAAATCATATGCTGTACTATAACTACTATATAAAAGATATTTATTATACTTTTTATTAATATTTTTGAGTATTTTTCATTTCATAGTTAAAGGATTATTATTATTATTATATATTTTTTATGTTTATAAAATTTTATATTTTTTTATTTTAGTTGTAGTTATTTATTTGAGTACATTTTGGTAAATTAAATTGAGAAATGTTGCATTGGCAACTAGATTATTTAAAAAATATATATATTTTATTTGAATTCAGCTATCGTTTATCTGATTTCAGGTAACGAAAGTGTTACTTTATGGTTTTAATTGTAGTTTCTGATATGGTTTTAGGTAAGTAATTATCCTGCTTCCATCTATTATGCGCTGTTACTCCTCTCTAATCATTTGTCCAGCAGCCTGGGTTTAGAAAAGTCTTTCACATTCAATTCTTAAAGAGAGAAGCATGCACCAAACCAACTGGCTCTGAGAAGCCCAACTTCATGATGAGACGATTCTTTGAACTGAAAATAAGAGCGACTGTGTGCTAAACGAGGTTAATGAACGGCTCTCATCCCATGACACTTGATGGAATCGAACCAGAAACAACGGTGCAGTTAAAAAACAACTTTCATTAGAAATAAATGTAGCTATAAACAAGTCGTTTGTGAGTGAAGGCGGACTGATTGGATTACATCAGCCGCAATGCTTCATGGGAAGGGGGGGCGGTCACCACCGAGCCTTTCTGTTTCCATGATAAAGACGACTTCTCAGATTATGGTTTAGTGTATTCACCAGCAATTTGGCTTTCAAACATGATTGATGCTCATAAAACGATGCTGACGTGTGTCTCTACAGAAGCTGAGCTCGTGATGAATCTGGGGTCTTTATACATTATAGTGCTCTGTGGAGGAAATTGATGTGATTTCTATTTTAATTTGTTCTTCTGGAGCCATGGTTTTGTGTTCTGTACAGATGTGGGGCAAAGAATAATATCTCAAAAGTCAGTCGTTGGTACAAGACTAGTGAGTGCATTTACATTGCCGTATACATTTACAATATATAAATATATTTTTGCATTTCTTGGCAGCGATATTGAATGAGGACACTAAATAACTGAAGTCCGTTGACTTTAATATTGCTCATTTCTGCAGTGCAGAATTAAGACCTTAAATTAAGACCTTAAATGGTATTACATTTTATTCTTATACACATTAAAAATATATATGTAGTTTTGAAGAAAAGACGATATTATCAATTAATTTTGAATTATAGCCTTCATAATTACTAACTTTGATTTGCTGTCACAAAATATGTACATTGGTGTGATGAACACGTGGATTTGGTAATTGCCATAATTAGCTGAGCAGACTGAAAACTAATCTAACACACTCATGCTTCAAAAAGATAATTATTGAATTCTGATTGATTGTTTTTCTCTTTACTGCTGTTTTAAGAACATTTTAGTGTGATGTTTCCAAAAATAATTATCATAAAAATAACAAATACTTGTGACCGTATGTTTGTGACAATATTGCCCAAAATTAATATTTGTAGCAAAAGCCAACAATACATTTATGGGTCAAAATTATAGATTTTTCTTTAATGCCAAAAATCATTAGGATATTAAGATCATGTTCCATGAAGATATTTAGTAAATTTCCTACCGTAAATATATCACAACTTAATTTTTGATTATTAATATGCATTGCTAAGAACTTCAATTGAACAACTTTAAAGATGATTTTCTCAATATATAGATTTTTTTGCACCCTCAGATTCCAGATTTTTAAATATTGTCCGATCATAACAAACCATACATCAATGGAAAGATTATTTATTTGACTTTCAGATCTATAATTTCACAAAATTGACCCTTAAGAGTTAAGACTGGTTTTGTGCTCCAGGGTCATATACTAGAAAAGCATGTCCAGAATGCTCTTCTCTCTATTTGAGACGTCTCCTTCAGCAGGAAACTCTGAGCAGACTGAACCGTTTGTGCACATGAATACTGTTGACTGTGTTTCTGATTCAAGCTCAAGATAAAGGTCTTCAGGACTCTGCGGACGAGCTGTCAGAATGACGCTCAAAGCAAATATTCACGATTGGTTCATCTTTCCTCCGCTGCAGTATTTTTGTCCGTTTTATTCTCTCTCCGTCTCTGTTAGTAATGTCTGTTATGATTGTGCGGAGGCTGGGATTTCACTCTTTATTTTTGGATCATGTTTATCCGTCAGACAATATTTCCTCCGTTCTGAATCACTGACATATGATGCACGTGGGAGCTCTTTGTTGGTTCGCACGTGTCTCTTTATACTGTTGTAGGCGGGCGGTTCTCTATATTTAGGCATTTCTTTGTGCCTTGGTTTCAACTGAAAGCCATTGGTACTTTGGCTTCCTGAAGAGCATCTGTGCTGCTTTCCAAATATTGCTCATCAGTTTCTGACTCCATCATTTGGGTGAGTGTGGGAGGAGTCTATCAGTTTGACTGACCAATGGCAGATTTAGGGCGGAGTCTAAGGGGTGGGAGGAGCCAGGAGTATATCAGTTTGACTGACCAATGGCAGATTTAGGGTGGAGTCTAAGGGGTGGGAGGAGCCAAGAGTCTATCAGTTTGACTGACCAATGGCAGATTTAGGGCGGAGTCTAAGGGGTGGGAGGAGCCAGGAGTCTATCAGTTTGACTGACAAATTAAGACCTTAAATGATATTACATTTTATTCTTAAAAATGTATATTTTTGAAGAAAAACGATATTATCAATTTATTTTGAATTATAGCCTTCATAATTACTAACTTTGATTTGCTGTCACAAAATATGTACATTGGTGTGATGAACACGTGGATTTGGTAATTGCCATAATTAGCTGAGCAGACGGAAAATTAATCTAACACTCATGCTTCAAAAAGATAATTATTGAATTCTGATTGATTGTTTTTCTCTTTACTGCTGTATTAAGAACATTTTAGTGTGATGTTTCCAAAAATAATTATCATAAAAATAACAAATACTTGTGACCATATGTTTGTGACAATATTGCCCAAAATTAATATTTGTAGCAAAAGCCAACAATACATTTATGGGTCAAAATTATAGATTTTTCTTTAATGCCAAAAATCATTAGGATATTAAGATCATGTTCCATGAAGATATTTAGTAAATTTCCACCGTAAATATATCACAACAATTTTTTGATTATAATATGCATTGCTAAGAACTTCAATTGAACAACTTTAAAGATGATTTTCTCAATATTTAGATTTTTTTTGCATCCTCAGATTCCAGATTTTCAAATATTGTCCGATCATAACAAACCATACATCATTGGAAAGATTATTTATTTCAGATCTACAATTTCACAAAATTGACCCTTAAGAGTTAAGACTGGTTTTGTGCTCCAGGGTCATATACTAGAAAAGCATGTCCAGAATGCTCTTCTCTCTATTTGAGACATCTCCTTCAGCAGGAAACTCTGAGCAGACTGAACCGTTTGTGCACATGAATACTGTTGATTCAAGCTCAAGATAAAGGTCTTCAGGACTCTAAATGAGGACTGTCAGAATGACGCTCAAAGCAAATATTCACGATTGGTTCATCTTTCCTCCGCTGCAATATTTTTGTCCGTTTATTCTCTCTCCGTCTCTGTCTGTAATGTCTGTTGTGATTGTGCGGAGGCTGGGATTTCACTCTTTATTTTTAGATCATGTTTATCCGTCAGACAATATTTACAACTCCGTTCTGAATCACTGACATATGATGCACGTGGGAGCTCTTTGTTGGTTCATTCTTAGGTTCACGTGTCTCTTTATACTGTTGTGGGTAGGCGGTTCTCTATATTTAGGCATTTCTTTGTGCCTTGGTTTCAACTGAAAGCCATTGGTACTGGCTTCCTGAAGAGCATCTGTGCTGCTTTAAATATTGCTCATCAGTTTCTGACTCCATCATTTGGGTGAGTGTGGGAGGAGTCTATCAGTTTGACTGACCAATGGCAGATTTAGGGTGGAGTTTAAGGGGTGGGAGGAGCCAGGATTCTATCAGTTTGACTGACCAATGGCAGATTTAGGGCGAGTCAAAGGGTGGGAGTAGCCTAGAGTCTATCAGTTTGACTGCCAATGGCAGATTTAGGGTGGAGTTTAAGGGGTGGGAGGAGCCAGGAGTCTATCAGTTTGACTGACCAATGGCAGATTTAGGGTGGAGTCTAAGGGGTGGGAGGAGCCAGGAGTCTATCAGTTTGACTGACCAATGGCAGATTTAGGGCGGAGTCAACAGGGTGGGAGGAGCCAATAGTCTATCAGTTTGACTGGCCAATGGCATACTTAAGGCGGAGTCAAGGGGGTGGGAGGAGCCAGGTGTCTATCAGTTTGACTGACCAATGGCAGACTTAGTGTGGAGTCTAAGGGGTGGGAGGAGTCTCAGTTTGACTGACCAATGGCAGACTTAGGGCGGAGTCAATGTGGTGGGAGGAGCCAGGAGTCTATCAGTTTGACTGACCAATGGCAGATTTAGGGCGGAGTCAAAGCGGGTAATAGTTTTACTTTTATTTATTTTTTCTTCACAATCTCAAGGTTTACATATGCAAAATGCATTCTGGGAGATGTGTTCTTCCACCCTAATCCACAAAAGTACATTTAATAAATATGAAATGTATAAACTAAATACAAATATTTAAAGGTGGCATTTCAAACATATCTTAAAAATTGTTATATTAATAAAAAAAAATTATACATGAAAAAAAAATTCATTAATTTCTTTGTAACACTTTTGAAGGTCTCATTTGCTACATCAGTTAATGCATTGGTTAACGTGAACTATATATTGTACACTATTTATTAGCCTTTGTCAGTGTGGGTTAATAAAAATGAATATGATTGTTCATGTAAGAGCACAGTGCATTAATGTTAACAAATACAGCTTTTGATTAAGAAAAACGTATTAGTAAATGTTGGCATTAACATTAAGTCTAATAAATATTGCAGAAATATTGTTCATTGTCAGTTAATGTTAACTAATGGGACCTTATTTGATTGTGAAGTAGATTACAGTCCTGCATCCATTTTGAAACCTCAATTCCAATTAAAATCTGAATCATGTACAGCTGTATGTCACGTGCACTGACTCGTGGTTGATCTGACGCAGCACAATCGCAGACTCTCTCTCCTCTCCACCTGTAGCTGGTGTGTGGTGAGAGCATACACTTGATCGTCTCTATGTCTCTCTCTCTTCTCCACCTGTAGCTGGTGTGTGGTGAGAGCATACACTTGATTGGCTCTATGACTCTCTCTCTCTCCACCTGTAGCTGGTGTGTGGTGAGCATACACTTGATTGTCTCTATGACTCTCTCCTCTCCACCTGTAGCTGGTGTGTGGTGAGCGCATACACTGATTGTCTCTATGTCTCTCTCTCTCTCCACCTGTAGCTGGTGTGTGGTGAGAGCATACATGATTGGCTCTATGACTCTCTCTCTCCTCTCCACCTGTAGCTGGTGTGTGGTGAGCAGCATACACTTGATTGTCTCTATGACTCTCTCTCCTCTCCACCTGTAGCTGGTGTGTGGTGAGCGCATACATGATTGTCTCTACTCTCTCTCTCTCCACCTGTAGCTGGTGTGTGGTGAGCGCATACACTTGATTGGCTCTATGACTCTCTCTCCTCTCCACCTGTAGCTGGTGTGTGGTGAGCATACACTTGATCATCTCTATGACTCTCTCTCCTCTCCACCTGTAGCTGGTGTGTGGTGAGAGCATACACTTGATTGTCTCTATGACTCTCTCCTCTCCACCTGTAGCTGGTGTGTGGTGAGGCATACACTTGATTGTCTCTATGACTCTCTCTCTCTCCACCTGTAGCTGGTGTGTGGTGAGCGCATACACTTGATTGGCTCTATGACTCTCTCTCCTCTCCACCTGTAGCTGGTGTGTGGTGAGCGCATACACTTGATTGGCTCTATGACTCTCTCTCTCCACCTGTAGCTGGTGTGTGGTGAGAGCATACACTTGATTGGCTCTATGACTCTCTCTCCTCTCCACCTGTAGCTGGTGTGTGGTGAGCGCATACACTTGATTGTCTCTATGTCTCTCCTCTCCACCTGTAGCTGGTGTGTGGTGAGCGCATACACTTGATTGTCTCTATGACTCTCTCTCCTCTCCACCTGTAGCTGGTGTTTGGTGAGCGCATACACTTGATTGTCTCTATGACTCTCTCTCCTCTCCACCTGTAGCTGGTGTGTGGTGAGAGCATACACTTGATTGTCTCTATGACTCTCTCTCCTCTCCACCTGTAGCTGGTGTGTGGTGAGCATACACTTGATTGGCTCTATGACTCTCTCTCCTCTCCACCTGTAGCTGGTGTGTGGTGAGCGCATACACTTGATTGGCTCTATGTCTCTCTCTCCTCTCCACCTGTAGCTGGTGTGTGGTGAGAGCATACACTTGATTGGCTCTATGACTCTCTCCTCTCCACCTGTAGCTGGTGTGTGGTGAGCACACACTTGATTGGCTCTATGACTCTCTCTCCTCTCCACCTGTAGCTGGTGTTTGGTGAGCGATACACTTGATTGTCTCTATGTCTCTCTCTCTCCTCTCCACCTGTAGCTGGTGTTTGGTGAGCGCATACACTTGATTGGCTCTATGACTCTCTCTCCTCTCCACCTGTAGCTGGTGTTTGGTGAGCGCATACACTTGATTGGCTCTATGACTCTCTCTCTCCACCTGTAGCTGGTGTGTGGTGAGCATACACTTGATTGTCTCTATGTCTCTCTCTCCTCTCCACCTGTAGCTGGTGTGTGGTGAGCGCATACACTTGATTGGCTCTATGTCTCTCTCTCCTCTCCACCTGTAGCTGGTGTGGTGAGCGCATACACTTGATTGGCTCTATGACTCTCTCCTCTCCACCTGTAGCTGGTGTGTGGTGAGCGCATACACTTGATTGGCTCTATGACTCTCTCCTCTCCACCTGTAGCTGGTGTGTGGTGAGCGCATACACTTGATTGGCTCTATGACTCTCTCTCCTCTCCACCTGTAGCTGGTGTGTGGTGAGCATACACTTGATTGGCTCTATGTCTCTCTCTCTCTCCACCTGTAGCTGGTGTGTGGTGAGCGACACTTGATTGGCTCTATGACTCTCTCTCCTCTCCACCTGTAGCTGGTTTGTGGTGAGCGCACTGGTGCCATTATCCTGTGGCAGCCGTCACATCATCCAAGTGGATGCTGCACACTGGTGGTGGTTGAAGAGAGATCCCCCCCACATGATTGTGAAGTGCTTTGGGTGTACGGCAATACACAATAAAGTGCTATATAAATGCATCATTCATTCATTCACAATGTGTTTACTCACGAAACTAGGTATCAGTTCATGTGTTTTTCTGCAGCATGTCGGTTTTCATTCAGGAACATGTGCTCTTAGAGAGAAAAGGTTAACTTCCTGTTTTACATGAGCAAATGACATCATTAAATGAGTACACGCTGATGAAAGAGCACAGGTTAATTATGCTATTAAAATGAGTAATTATGGTTCAGTTTGGAAACGGCAGTAATTTGATTTCAAATTGTGCAGAACTCAAACAGACACACGTGTGTGTAAATGAAGGACAGTTGTTGTGGTGTGTGTGTATGTGTGACTGTGTGACTGTGTGTGTGTGCGTGTGACTCTGTGTGTGTCCCTCCTCAGCACTTTCAGCTGTAATGAGCCGAGGTCTAATGGCGGAGATGGAGATCTTCGAGTTCAGATCGCTTGAGCAAGACAAGCGTTATGTGATGAAAGTGAATGCTTGTCTTGTCATGATGTGGATGGTCTGTCCTTGTTAATGAACTGGATTGGAGTTTTGTTATGACAAAGCTCTGTTAATCTTTTCTGAGATAAATGTAGCTCTGTTTTCATTTGCTTGTGGTTTTGTGACACTTGCGGTTAGTGTTCCTGATGCAAATGTTCGCTGATGTTTACGTCGTCATGTTAATTAAGATGATGTTCTTTGGTTTTAAATGAATTAATTCACATGAGTGTGTAATGAATGTGAAAGGCTGAGCAGACATGCATGTGTGATTATTCCCTACATTCCCAGGAAAAACTAAATCTCACACACTTCTTCATCTTGGAGATTTCTAACTAGATGAGTGTAAATGTACGTCTGTTGTGGTTCTGATTAGGTATGTTTTTCTTTTTGTCGTCAGATCGGTTGGCACAGGGCTCAACTCTCCTGCCAAGACCAACTCCATGGAAAAGAAACTGCACGTCAAAAGCAAAGAACTGCAAGACACTCAAGACAAATGCCACAAGGTTAGAGCACAGAGATTTCTGGGTAGAGTCTGAATGAAAACAGATATTTAAAGCAAGTTAAACTACATTAACACACCAACTTGTACTTTTCCGTGCAATCTCTGTTAAAACTCAGAACTGTGTTTGCATCTTACAATTGAGCTCTCGGTAAGCCCCTCCCCTCAAACGCAGACGAGCCAATGGGAGTCGAGTATCAGTTGCACGGGGAGGAACTCGGACATCTTTAGGTTTCAGCGCCATAGAGAAACATAGGAAGATGCAAAGCTTGCATCGGTTTTATGCTTCAAAAATGTTAAAACTATGCTCATGGGGTACTTGTAACACTGATTCCAGGTATCCTGAGAGGATGGGCAATATCATTTATTATATTACATGTCCTAAATCAAAACAAAACAGAGCAAAATGTCCGTAAGCATTCAACCCCAATCCAAATGAAGACAAAAACATTCATTTTCTGCTTGTCATAGACTCATTAAGTTACACTTTTCATCTGCTTCAGCTCGTTAATGTTATCTTGTGCTTCATCAAGGTATCTCTGGATAAAACTAGCTCATGTTAAAGTTATGAGTCCATGCTAACGTACAAACCTACTGTTCTCTCGTCTTGTACGGTGTAGGTCAAAAACACATGAATGAAGGTCTACATGTCAGTGTCTCTCCATATTAAACTGGTTAAATGTAGATTAATTTAATCACACCCTGCGATACATGAACAGTGTTGATCCTGTATGTTATCATCCGCATCGTAATATTGTGATCTGTAAACCCTCGCTTCGAGTTACCCACCGTATTTATTATTAAATATTTAATAAATCACTCCATGGAATATTTAATTCCCATTTGGTGGCCTTCTGTGTCCAAAATTGTGCAAAAACATCGAGGGACAAGGTTTTCACACTGCTGCTCTCATAGTAAGACAACGACTGTTTGTTTGTTTGTCCGAGGGAGCAACCGTAACTAAGGGGGGGGCTTACCGATAGTAAACAATTCAACTTTTCTTTTTAGTATTGAGAGTTTATGTCTGGCAATATATTGCAATTTTGTGTTTATATCTAGCAATTGTGTGAAGAAAAGTCAGAATTGTGAGTTGCAAAAAATCGCTAGGAGGAAAATCTGAATTATGAGATATAACATCAGAATTTCGAGAAAAAAGTCTGAATTTTGAGATTAAAAATGTGAGAAAAAAAAATAATTGTATGCTGTGATGGAAACAAGCTTCCAAAGAACCATGTAATTTGGTACATTACTGTAATATTATAAAGTTAAAATTATCAAACATTTAAATGGCACAAAACGCAGTTTATATAAATTATTTTTTAAAGGATATAATGCTGTTTCTACTCCAATTTATTGTTGAAATATTATTAATATTTAAACGGTGGCTGTTATAAAATGTTTGATGTTTGATTTTTTTTCAAAGAACAGGTTAAGTAAAGATAACGAATGTGTAATATAGTGCACATATTAATCAAAATGCTCCTCTAGCCAACTAATGAGTTTATGGATATTGAATGTCTTTCCTGAGCTAAATATGACGTTATACGGGACACTGTTTACAAGATGATTTATTGTCGTTTTTCTGCAGCTGATTGATTGATCGGTTAAATGAGAAATGATTTATTTAATTAAGTTGTTCTGCTTCTTTCAACACCTTCTGAAGTTCAGTCATGTTTATTTGGTACTATAACTAGAAGTAAAGATGATTTTATGATTTTACTCATGCTTTTTCAGTAACAAAGGACAGAGTTTATTGTGTTTATGAATAGCTAAAAGATTGATAATGACGTTTAAGAAGCAGTATTGGTTCATCAAAATGAGAATCGATTCAAATTCAACCCAGCTCTGACTTTAAAGAGTCACAATTATTAGTTCATTAGATTATTCATGATTAATTAATGATTAATTAATGGTGAATTAATGATCAATTAATGATGAATTAATAATTAATTAATGATGAATTTATGGTGAATTAATGATCAATTAATGATTAATTAATGGTGAATTAATGATGAATTAATGATGAATTAATGATTAATTAATGGTGAATTAATGATGAATTAATAATTAATTAATGATGAATTTATGGTGAATTAATGATCAATTAATGATGAATTTATGGTGAATTAATGATGAATTAATGATGAATTAATGATGAATTAATGGTGAATTAATGATGAATTAATGATGAATTAATAATTAATTAATGATGAATTTATGGTGAATTAATGATCAATTAATGATGAATTTATGGTGAATTAATGATTAATTAATGGTGAATTAATGATGAATTAATGATGAATTAATGGTGAATTAATGATGAATTAATGATGAATTAATAATTAATTAATGATGAATTAATGATGAATTAATGATGAATTAATGATGAATTAATGGTGAATTAATGATGAATTAATGAATGATTAATGTCAGTTATTAGTTAATGTCACTGATGCTGCGCATGCACAGGTGTGTGTGTGTGCTTGTGTTGGTGTTGTCCGAGCGCTGCTGTTAAATGCATTTAGACCTGGTGCTTGTGTTTGTGGCCGCTCAGATGGAGCAGGAGATCTCACGGTTTCAGCGTAAGATGACTGACCTGGAGTCAGTCCTCCAGCAGAAGGATGTGGAGCTCAAAGCCTCCGAGACGCAGAGGAGCATCCTGGAGCAGGACCTTGCCACCTACATCACCGAATGCAGCGTGAGTGACGCCCAAACTCTCATTCTAGAACAGTGACAGTCATTCAGGAATCAGAATACACTTGATTAATAGAGACAAGCAAGCTGTGCTTTAAATGATGACGGACAAGAAATTAGAGATGCGTCCATTTGAAAGACATTTGGGCAAAATATAAGAAAAAAACAACATTCTGTATAAAGTATGGAGGACAAAAACCTGCAGAAATAAAAATTTAATAAATGGGAAATAAATAAAAAGGAATGTATTTGTTTTCTTATTTTATTTGTTATTATTGTCTTTATTTTAACTGTATTTTTATTAATTTGATTCATTTTTAATAAATTAATTTCTTTATTTTACTATTTTTTTAGTGTTTATGTATTTATTCCCACAGTCAATTATCTCCGCATTTAAATAATGAAATTTATTTATGTGCATAAATGCTTAATTCATAAAAATAAATATGCAAATAAACAGAAAATAAAGCTAAAATAAATAGAAAGTTAAACATAAATACAGAAAATAATAAAAAAAGAAAAAGTTAGATTTAAAATGTAATTAAAAATGAATTGTATTTGTTTGATCGAGTCATTTATTTCTTTATTTTCCTTTTATTACATTTATTTTAATTTTTTGCAGGTTTGGTCCTCCATCAGAAAAGATGGTTAACTGTTGTTTAGTGCTTCATTATCTAAAACATCACTTGCTGTATTTCCTTGAATCTTCTTGATCATCAACACAACACAAGTCATGTGTTTATCTAAAGCTACACATTAAACCGGAACATCACATAAAACCGTTGAGAAGAAAGCATTGGTTCAGCTGTTAAAGTTTGGGGGAAATGCAGTAATTAGATTTCAGAATGCACACAAACGGACTCGTGTATGCAAATGAAAGGCAGTTGTTGTGTTATTAACATCCACAGTTTTATGCAAATTTTGCATACATTTTTCCTAAATGGAAACACCAAGATGTGCTTAAAATAAAAAAAATTGCTTATTTGAGACTCTTTTTTTCTTTTTCTTTTTTACATTGTAACAAACTACAACGGAAACACTTACAGAATAGCATTTGTTATTGCATTTCATTATTGCTTCATTAGGCACAAATTATTATTATGTGGGGAATTATATATATTTTTTTATTAAAATAAATGATACTTTACACCAGTTTTCCAGGAAGTGAAGATTTTGTTCTCTTAAACACATGGAGAGGAAATTGTGTTTATATGCAAATATTTTATGCAATAATATATATGTTTTATTCACAACTAATGTTGTGTTTGGGGATCAACATCTACTCTTTTAAAAGTGCTGAAGCCATCTCACTATAGATGAACATTACTTTTGATCATATGCATCTAAAAATACACCAAGGGCCATTACTACTAACTGACAATGTAGATTATCCTAAATTATTGGGTGATTTCCACCATTTATTAACATGGTCACGGATATATTGTGCATCGTAATGCATAATAGATGTAAAGCATTATTCACTATTATTGCATGAACATTGTGACCTTGTGATTTTACTATATTAGTTACATTGAAAATCCGTTCTTTTTCTTTAAAAGTCAGTAAAAAATTCTAAATGAAAATCTAGATTGGTCTAATTTGAGCTCAAGAGGTAAGGCTGATTATTATCCCTTGGCTAACGGCTAGTTGTTTAGTTCGTTCCCTCTGACAGCAGGACTTTATCAGTGCACTCTCTGATGGATGTATCTATTGTTTTATATCTAGAACAGCAAAACTGACTCGATTTCATATCTGCACTCTTGATGTTCTGTCTTTAATGCAAATACACCTGCTGATAAAGGCACTCTTGGCACGCTGTTCGTTTTTTGTTCTGACCTTGCGTTTCATCCACCGCTGCATCTCAGTATAACAGACGTGTGTGTGTGTGTGTGTGTGTGTGTGTGTGTGTGTGTGTGTGTGTGTGTGTGTGTGTGAGAGTCTGAAGCACAGTCTGGAACAGGCTCGTGTTGAAGTGTCACAGGAAGATGATAAAGCTCTCCAGCTCCTCCATGACATCAGAGAACAGAGCAACAAACTCCAGGAGATCAAGGAGCAGGTGATCAACCGCACTTCACCACACCGCTGCTTTAGATTTTAATTACATGATGTGGCCATTCATTTATCTGAATACCCTTGACTGTGAAAATACACAAAGTATCAAGAAGACATTACTTAATGAATTGTTTTATTTGATTCAACATAATTTATTACACATAAACATTTAGGCTATAAACATAAACTATGGAACATAGAAGATGATACTTTGAGAAAAATCTCAGTATTGTTTGTTCATACAATGAAAGCCATCGATAACCAAAACAGCTTTATTACAACAAAAGATTTTGTTTTTCCACAAAAGACCGGTTTGAAACGAGAGTAAACGACATAATTTACATTCTTTGGGTGAACTATCCCTTAATTGTTTTTTATTATTATTAATTAATTAAATGATTCAGTCAGTAATGAAGTAAACGGCTGTCTTTATGAATGGGTTTTGAATCATTGATTCACACGATTCGTTCAAAACGACTGATTCAGTCAGAAACTAAACACCGCTCCGAGCAACGATTCTGATGTGACTTTAAAAGTCATTATGTTCTCTGCACAATTGAGCAAAAACACATAATATTGTTTAAAATATAACACAATATCAAATTCGCATTTAAACTCATGATATTCGGGAAAAACAGCACTAATACTGCTCTCGGTGCTCGTGTGATATCACTTATCATGTGATATTAATATGAGACAAAAACTCATACAGGGGTATTTTTGCACCAATATCTTGAATTTTAGGCCATAACTGCATTTATGGAGTTGTGCCCTGCATCATATTTGTAAAGTCAACTGAATGAAATGTAAGATGACATACAAGTCTGGGCGGGGTCAGTGCGTTATCTGCATTAAAATATTTTAATCGCTTACTTTTTTTCATAACTAATTAACCCGTTAAACAGACAGCCCTAGTTTTAACAGCTATTAATTTATTTCTGTGATCAAAGCTGTATTTTCAGCATCATTCCTCCAGTCTTCAGTGTCACATGATCTTCAGAAATCATAATAATATTCTGATTTATGATCAAGAAACATTTCTGATTATTATCAATGTTGAAAACAGTTGTGCTGCCCGATATTTTTGTGGAAATTGTGCTACATTTTATTTTTCAGGATTCACAGATGAATAGAAAGTAAAAAAGAACAGCATTTATTTGAAACCGAAAACGTTTGTAATATTATAAATGTATTTAGTGTCAATTTTTGAATTTAATGCATTCTTGCAGGATTAAAGTAAAAAGGATTTATAATTTTTTAAATCTTACCCCAAACTATTGAATAGCAGAGTATCAAAAATATGGAATATGAAACAGATATTTGGCTAAAAACTATAGTTTCTATAATATTTGTAGTTATTCATCAAATAATTGATATTGAATAAGCACATGATTATATGAAATCGTATCAGTGGTCCATCCTGCATCGCCTCCATTAGCTGGACTTAATTAGCCATTCATTCGCAGAACTGAATCCCGTAATTAAGCCCAGTCTGAGAAGACTCGTCTAAACGCAGCTAATCGCTAATTATCACGCATCATTCAGTTCCTCCATATGCAAATCATGTTGCTTGTTCCTCGGCTGCCAGGTTTATTGGTGTTTTCCTTTCTGCGTGTAGTCGTTTGTTTAATATAATGTCCTGTCAGTGATCGTGACAAACACAAACACACATTACAGTGTTTTTCCTGACTACTGCACTGGTTTGATTACCTGTAGTCTCTGGTTACACACAAACCATTGTGATCACTGGTATTTTTCCCAGAAGGATGTGATCGACATGGTTTGTTTGATTTCTGCCAAGCTAGCACCGTTCTAACCCGTAGTCCATTAACTACCACTAAAAGACGATTGGTTGATAATAACCAGGGCCCGTATTCATGAAAAAGCTTAGTGTTAAGCATAGACTGTAAAAAAGATGGACGATGCATCTACACTTCCTTCCACTATAGAAAAGTGAAGCGAATGCATCTCAGTATGGCTGCTGCCATATTGAGTAAATTACGTCATTTGGAGCCAGTCTGCGCAGTAGAGGTTCGTTTGGAGACAGAGGATGCGCAGTAGAGCTTCGTTTGGAGACAGAGTCTGCACAGTAGAGGTTCGTTTGGAGCCAGAGTCTGCGCAGTAGAGGTTCGTTTGGAGCCAGAGTCTGCGCAGTAGAGTTTCTTTAGGAGCCAGAGTCTGCGCAGTAGAGTTTCTTTAGGAGCCCGAGTCTGTGCAGTAAAGATTCGTTTGAAGCCCGAGTCTGCGCAGTAGAGGTTCGTTTGGAGCCAGAGTCTGCTCAGTAGAGATTCGTTTGGAGCCAGAGTCTGCTCAGTAGAGATTCGTTTGGAGCCAGAGTCTGCGCAGTAGAGGTTCGGTTGGAGCCAGAGTCTGCACAGTAGAGATTCGTTTGGAGCCAGAGTCTGCTCAGTAGAGATTCGTTTGGAGCCAGAGTCTGCTCAGTAGAGATTCGTTTGGAGCCAGAGTCTGCGCAGTAGAGGTTCGTTTGGAGCCAGAGTCTGCTCAGTAGAGATTCGTTTGGAGCCAGAGTCTGCTCAGTAGAGATTCGTTTGGAGTCAGAGTATGTGCAGTAGAGATTCGTTTGGAGTCCGAGTCTGTGCAGTAGAGATTCGTTTGGAGGCAGAGTCTGCGCAGTAGAGATTCGTTTGGAGCCAGAGTCTGCGCAGTAGAGGTTCGTTTGGAGCCAGAGTCTGCGCAGTAGAGATTCGTTTGGAGCCAGAGTCTGCGCAGTAGAGGTTCGGTTGGAGCCCGAGTCTGTGCAGTAAAGATTCGTTTGGAGCCCGAGTCTGCGCAGTACAGATTCGTTTGGAGCCTGAGTCTGCGCAGTAGAGATTCGTTTGGAGCCAGAGTCTGCGCAGTAGAGATTCGTTTGGAGGCAGAGTCTGCGCAGTAGAGGTTCGTTTGGAGCCTGAGTCTGCGCAGTAGAGATTCGTTTGGAGCCTGAGTCTGCGCAGTAGAGATTCGTTTGGAGCCAGAGTCTGCGCAGTAGAGATTCGTTTGGAGCCAGAGTCTGCACAGTAGAGATTCGTTTGGAGCCAGAGTCTGCTCAGTAGAGGTTCGTTTGGAGCCAGAGTCTGCGCAGTAGAGGTTCGTTTGGAGCCAGAGTCTGCGCAGTAGAGCTTCGTTTGGAGCCAGAGTCTGCGCAGTAGAGGTTCGTTTGGAGCCAGAGTCTGCTCAGTAGAGGTTCGTTTGGAGCCAGAGTCTGCGCAGTAGAGATTCGTTTGGAGGCAGAGTCTGCGCAGTAGAGGTTCGTTTGGAGCCAGAGTCTGCTCAGTAGAGGTTCGTTTGGAGGCAGAGTCTGCGCAGTAGAGATTCGTTTGGAGGCAGAGTCTGCGCAGTAGAGATTCGTTTGGAGGCAGAGTCTGCGCAGTAGAGGTTCGTTTGGAGCCAGAGTCTGCACAGTAGAGATTCGTTTGGAGGCAGAGTCTGAAACTCAAACACCCGCAGACCCAATCAACCATAATGACACGCCCCTTTTTTATAGCATCAAATTACTATATAAAATCAAACTTATCACAAAAATGAACAATTGAACATATATCAGCGTGATAACAACCATTACATCCGAAACCATATTTCGGATAATTGTATTGGAAGAGTAATATTTTTTTATTTTTTTTGACTGAAGTCCCATTCGTTTACATGGAGAGGGCGGGGTTTATGAGCTGTTCTGCAGCCAGCCACCAGGGGGCGATCAAAGAGCCCGCAGCTTCACTTTTAAAGGACGAGTGAGACACACCCGGTGCTAAGAGTTGCTCCTAGTAACACTATTCTAAGAAAATTCTTAGAAATGTGGGTGTTTCCTCTTAAAATGAAAGAAAAGATCCTAGTAAAGAAAAAAGTCAGTCAGAAAGGATCTTAACCCCTAAAAGAGGTCTTAAGGTCCAAAATTGTTAGGAGTACGAACGAGGACTTTTAAGAGGCTTAAGAGTTTCTTTAGCAGCGGAGAAAATGGACGAAACATGAAGAGGGAGAAGAAATGTGTTGCACACAATGCATGACAGTGAGATAATAAGACGCTACACATTATATCATGCCGGGATCATGTTTGTGACCGATCTTATTTGAGACATGCTAAAATCTCCGACACCTCGCAGTAATGCCATAGTGCCAGAAATGGACGTAATCACTACATTAACTACATTAACATATTTGGCAGCTGGAAAATGCAACTATGCAGCAGCGATGCTTTGGATCTGTATCTGACAGCACTTTCTGAACCTTAATGTGTCGCTGTTCATTTCCTATAAAATACGTTAAGTATGACAGCATGGTAAATTAAGAATATATATATATACATATATAATGTGTGTGTGAGAGAGAGAGAGAGAGTACGGTAAAACAGGTAAAATTACGCCTGTTATTTCTAAGTGAAGGCTTATAAATAAACCCTACTCTTAAAAGCACTCTTTTATTTCCTTCTTGGAAAACCAACCAATCACAGTCTTCAAAAGACTGTATCTTACCTAGCAACAGGGTCAGCCCCCGCCTCCTCACTAAGATAACAGTTTCTGTCTTTTCCTCGATCAGAGTTGCTCTCAGATTGGTCCTGAATCACTTGTAAACTAAAACTCCTAGTTAGAAATGTTCAAGCTAATTTAGGAGCTCTCTAAATTGATTCTTTGAGAATACGGGCCCAGGTCTACATAATCCTAAAATCTGATTGGTGGATGGGAAATTGGTTCTGAAATGTTGATTCAGAACATATCGTACTTGGTTAAGCGATTTTACAGTAACTTACCATTGTTTATTAGTTACATCACTAGTCTGTGAAGTGGCTTCACGTCAGCTTTGAAGAGGACAATGAATCTGTGACTGTCTTTTGGGAAAGAGGAGAGCAGGAGATGGTCATTTAGTTTTCCATGGAAACAGCTGTAATAGTTTATTATCTATGGGTCATTGTGTAGGATTATAATGCAGGGTGATTTTAAGCGTAATACTAATATGAAGCACTAGTATCTTACTCCTCATCACCTCAGACTGATCTTCAGGATCTTTCTGTGTTTTATGAGACGTCACAGCTCCAGCTGCTCACTTTTGAAAGCATGTTTTTCATTTGTTTTCTTTAGAGGCGTTTCAACGCTGTAAAAAAATCAAAAGTTGAGAAAACTCAAAAATCTCCTACAAAAACAAGCTGATGAAAAATCAACAATCTGCTGAAGCTGCTTGCCTTCAACTTTTACGTTTTCTAAACTTTTGATTTTTTTTACAGTGAACAATGTTTTCAGTTTAAAGGCATGAACAAAACCAACCAGATCAGAGTTTGAGAGATTCTGAAGTGTGCAGTCAGTGGACACTTTGGTTTCCCATTAAACCAGATTAGATAAGAAAGGTCAGATTAATTAGGTTATTAAAGGAATAGTTCACCCAGTAATATAAATGTGCTCAACCTCAAGTCATTTAAGATGTAGATGAGTTTGTTTCTTCATCAGATTTGTAGAAATGTGTCTCCGCATCAGTGTCTCAGCAACGGATGCTCTGCAGTGAATGGGTGCCGTCAGAATGAGAGAGAGGAAGAGTTATTATGGACTCGTATTGGAGTTAAAAAATCTTAATGCTGGGTTTGTTTGAGCTTTTGTCTTCTCCAGATGTTAACTGATGGACTGTGGATTATTGTGATGTTTTTATCAGCTCTCGTTCTGACGGCACCCATTCACTGATGCAGAGCATCCATTGCTGCACACACTTCTTCCACCACATTAAAGGCCAAAAGAAAGAAGTTTTGCGTCATTATCTTCAGATGATATGTGTGTAAAGATGAGCTCTGACTAATATAAAGCATTTAACAAGAGCCACTTTATCTGTTTGCAGACTGGTGGTGTAACAACCAGCAAGCAATAGTTAGTTAAAATCGGTTTTATTAAGAGTTAGATTAGTCTCTAATTATGTATTGATGAACACAGACGTCAGGCAAACATGATGCTGTTTGAGTTGTGTTGGCTCTGTGCATGAACATGAGCTCCAGGCATTATGGGGAATAATATTTCACTCACTGATCTAGAAACACGAATGAGTGGATAATCCTGTGCTGGCGAACCTGTGTCGAGCTCGTCTTTGAACCCTGAGAACGGCTTTGTCACAAACCAGCAGGATTTACAGAGAAACTGAGCATCAGATGAAGAGAGATCTTTGATTTGTGCACAGTTTAACATGTTTTTCATCGCTTTCAACACATCTGGCCAAAGATTTAATGAAAGAAGCTCAACAAGGCTGCATTTATTTGATCAAAAATGCATTAAAAGCTCAAATATCATTACAATTTAAAATAGCTGCTTTCTATGAATGTGTTAATGTCATTTATTTCTGTGATCAAAGCTGTGTTTTCAGCATCATTACTGCAGTCTTCAGAGTCACATGATCTTCAGAAATCATTTTTTTGGGGAACTTGTAATACATTTTATTTTTCAGATGAATAGAAAGTTCTATTGAACAGCATTTATTTAAAATCGAAATCTTTTTTGACATTATAAATGTCTTTACTGTCACTTTTGATCAATTTAATTCATCCTTAATTAATTAGTTTCTTTAAAAAAAACTACTGACCATACACTCTTGCTCAGTATTGTATACTGTAGCTGCCAGCATTTTTATTGAATGGTGTTTGCTTGATAATAACTGCAGATTACTAAAAGGTCTGTGTTGTGAGTGTTTATTAGAATGCTAGACGTTTTGTTCTCGTTATGTTGCAGTAATTAAGTGTCTTACTGGTTGACGTCTCAGAAGATCTGATCCACAACACAGCCTTCACTGTCAGCCTCCTCCGATCAATATCAGCCCGATTCAATCTCCACATCTTCCTCTAACGATCAGTACCTACGCAGAGTGACACACACACGCACGCACTCACACACACACACACACACACACGCATGCACTCACACGCACGCACTCACACACACTCACACACACACACACACACACACACACACACACACACACACACACACACACACACACACACACACACACACACACACACACGCATGCACTCACACATACACACACACATGCACTCACACACACACACACACACACACACAGCACTCACACGCATGCACGCACTCACACACACACACATGCACTTACACACACACACACACACACACGCATGCGCATGCTTCATACACACGCATGCTCTTACGCACACAAACACGCGCATGCACTCACAAATGCACACACTCAATAACTCATGCACTGCACTCACGCACACACTCACGCACACACACACACACTCACTCACGCACGCACTCACGCACACGCACTCACACGCACGCATGCACTCACACACACACTCACTCACTCACGCACACACACACACACACTCACCCACTCACACACAACACACACGCACTCACCCACTCACACACACACACACGCACACACACACACACACACACACACACTCACCCAGTCACGCACACACACACACACACACTGCACGCATGCACTCACACACACACACACACACACACACACACACACACACACACACACACTCAAAATAAGGGCTGCATCTTTAAAAAGCATTAGCTATTTTACTGAGATGTCTCATTTTGATAGACGTATCTCTGAAAGAAGTGACTGAACTGATCATAAATGGGATACCAATTACAGAAAATATGCAAAAATACATTTTGACTGATTGAATATGACTTGTTCCACAGCTAGTCATATTTTAGCCTTGTTTATATAATATATAATATTCACAAAATTATGAATAATAGCTGATTCTAAGAAATTAAAATACATGCATTTTGAAATATAATAATTTAAACAAAACCAAATAGATGAATATCTTATAATAAATAGGTAATAATAAACTATGCTGTGATTGTTTGAGTGCAGAAATCTGACCCGTTTCATTAATGTAGGACTGAAAATATAACATCGCATTCACGTTTATTAGTTTGTTTATGATAAACTATGTAATCCAAATGCAATTCAGATACATAAATCTTAAATATTGACCTGCGGTTTCATTGTTTAATGCATTATCCAGACTCTAGTGCTTTTAGTGTGTGATATGAACACATAATCATTCATTGGAGTCTGTGGTTTAATAGTGATATTTTCCATTACAGCAGCTGTAAATGACTTGATGATGGACCTGCAGAGTCCCTGTCCTGTAGTTTAGCGTCTTAAATGTCTCCTCGTTGGATCCAAACTAAGATGCTGTCTTTGGTTGTGAACGTGTGTTTCTCTCAGACCTCTAAACTCAGCACAATTAACCTCGCGAGACCCGCCGGCTTGGCTTCAGGAAGAATCTCAGCCTGTAATCATTCACATTATATTTCAGCCGCTCGTTTAAATCCTTAATGCATCGTCCTCGCTCAAACCCTCATTAACCCGCTCAGAACCAGGGTTATTATTCTTACCATAACTATTAAAACACTTTTACATATTAACAACACTGTGTTCATTGAAATCAAGTAGAAATAAAATAAAACTAAAATGCAAAGAAAATATGTTTTTAATTCAAAAATAATTGAAATGTTAAAGAGTAGCTGAAATAAAATAAAATAATAAATGTATGCATTTTTCTAAAAACATTACAATTTTTTTACTGAAATTAAAATGGACTAAGAATATAAAACTAAAAGCCAATAAATGGTTGTAATATATGTTAGCATGTAAATAATATTAAAGTAATCCTTTATTGATACCTTAACAACATTGTATTAATTCAAATAAAGCTGAAATAAAATATAAATATTAGATGACAAAAATTTGACATGTTGGCATGTAACTGAAACAAGTTTAAAATATTAAAATTAACTGAAAATATATATTTTAAAAAATCTAATCAATGATTTTATTTAAAATGATATATAAATAATTAGAAAATACCCATGTTTATTATTGTTACCTGAAGAAATAACATTGTAAATAATACAAAAAATTAGATGAAATTAGTTAGATGAAAAAATTATAAAATGTAAAAAAAAAAAAATTGTTGGCAAGTAACTGAAAAAAGTTTAAAACGATAAAATTGAATAATAAATTATAATAGAAATCAAAAATAAAATACTAAAAATGAAATGAAAATGAGTTGCGAAAATAAATACAAGCTAATTAATGCTTTTAATAAAAACCTTAATAGTATATGAATAATATTAAAGTAACACTGCTCATTAATACCTGTAATTAACCAAGAAAAGATAATTAAAATCTCTTTTCCAGGAGTGTCCTGGACAAGATATAAACAACATAGCTACGATATACATTACAAAACCAACATATAACCAGTTAAAAACAATTACACTCAGATTAGTTGCTCTCTAGATTACATAGTAAGGACTTGAGATAATTATAAGACACCAAGTTGTGTAACTTGATCTCCTTTTGGAGAAGATTCAATCTAAGCTCATAACCATGTCATATATCACACCGTATCAGACACTGTACTGCAGGTTATCATGCTTGTGTGCTGGGATGTGTGTGTTTGGACAGTGTTATGGCTGTAACTGTAGCCTTGCAGTGTTTTCTGATGGAGTCGGTGCTGTGTTCAGGAGTATCACGCTCAGCTGGAGGAGATGCAGGTGACCATCAGGCAGCTGGAGGAGGATCTGTCTGCCGCCCGCCGCCGCAGCGACCTGTACGAGACCGAGCTGCGAGAGTCACGGCAGACCGGCGAAGAGCTCAAGAGGAAAGCAGCCGAGTACCAGCAGAGGATCCAGAAGGTGTGTGTGTGTGTGGTGAGAGAGAGAGAGTGTGTGTGTGTGTGTGTGTGTGTGTGTGTGTGTGCGTGTGTGTGTGTGTGTGTGTGCGTGTGTGTGTGCGGCGTGTGTGTGTGTGTGTGTGTGTGTGTGAGTGAGGGGTTGTTCTTTATGACCCTGTTGTGTGTTGTGTTCAGGCGAAGGAGCAGGGCAAAGCAGAGGTGGAGGAGCTGCTCTCTAAACTCGAGAAGGTACAAATCAGTCAAACACACTGAAATTCATCTGAAATCCTCCAAATGAATAATTGAGCAGAACGGTGGATCACACGCTAGACTCAACCTTCCCTGGGATGGACGGGACGTCCCTGTGGGCTCCTTTATGTGTGTGTTTGTGTTGATGTGTGTGCAGATGTGTGTGTTTGTGTTGATGTGTGTGTGCGATGTGTGTGCGTGTGCGTGTGTGTGTTGATGTGTGTTGCATGTGTGTGTGTGTGTGTGTTGATGTTTGTTAATATGTGTGTGTGTGTGTGTGCGCATGTGTGTTTGTGTTGATATGTGTGTTTGTGTTGATGTGTGTGTGCGCATGTGTATTGGTGCACGTGTGTGTTGATGTGTGTGCATGTGTGTGTTGATGTGTGTTTGTGTTGATGTGTGTGTTTGTGTTGATGTGTGTGTGCGCATGTGTATTGGTGCGCGTGTGTGTTGATATGTGTGTTTGTGTTGATGTGTGTGTTTGTGTTGATGTGTATTTATATATATATTGTCCGTTGTTTTTGTGTGTGTGTGTGTTGATGTGTTATGTGTTAATATTGTGTGTGTGTGTGTGTGTGTGTATGTGTGTGTGTGTGTGTGTGTGTGTGTTTAATATGTGTGTGTGTGCGTGTGTGTGTGTGTTGATGTGTGTTAATCATCCTCAATGATCCTCACTGTGCTCTTCATGCTGTGAAATCTCTCTCCGGTCAAGTAGTTTCATTTTTGAGAGGACACTTCATGAATAAATGTTTTTATAAAATGTGATGATAAGCTCATCTATTAAAACTACACACTCAAGCACCATGTTTTACTGAAGATTTGCATTCGCTATTAAAAAAACCCTGTATTTGATGTTATTATGAGATCTGTATATACTGTAGATGCAGCGTAGATCACAAATAACAGGATGCTTGTCCAAATTACTTTAAATTACACTTTAAATTAATGTATTTTAATAATTAAGATGGACCATTGTTTTTTAGGAGTCCTGTTTGCAGTGGACCCAGAGTTATAGTTGTTTAAAAAAACACATTACATATTATTGCTTTATTTTAGCTAAGGCAAAATTAATTTTTTATTTTAGTTTATCTTGATTATCTTGAAGTAACAAAAAACTAAACCTGAAATTGATATAAACTACATGTCTATATTAAAAACACACACAACAAAATAACAATTGTTATTGCTAAAATAAAAATGGAAAATATTAATAAAAACTATAAAGTATTCCAGTGATCCTACAATAACACTGACTGTAATGCATAAGCCCTGATATTGTTTTTAATATCTTATTTAGTATTTTTCCACATCAGCCTGATCTGACTGATGCAGTTGGTAAATAAACAACTGTTGGTCAATCCTGATATAGTGAGTGATAAATCGTGCATCACTAGTTTTAGTTCAACTACACTTTCCTCGCTGCTCAGGTGCTAAACGTGTCATTGAAACATGGCCTTGTCATTGATGTTTTAATGTCCTCTAATGACACTCTGCTGTGATGGTCACCGTGTGGGACTTTATGAGCTTCTGTGTTCCAGACGAACGCCGAGCAGCAGCTGAAGATCCAGGAGCTGCAGGACAAACTCTCAAAGGTGCTGTATGTTCACATGCTACAGACATACAGCACAGTATATGACTTCAGTGTGTACTCCACCATGTTTAAGACACTAGAGTCTCAGGGTTCCTACAGGGTCTGGAAAAGAATGGAAAAAAGAAAGCAGAGTATGGAAAAGCATTTGTGTTTGCCTCTATTTCGTTTGTTTATAAGTAAATAAATGTATTGTACAAGAAGTCAGTCAAAATACGACTGAATCAATTCAAGATGCATTTTTTCATTATGCAAAATTGCAGGTTATAAGCATTTTGGGTTTCTTCTCACAATATTCTTA
>CM050414.1:38523595-38571095 GCA_027564155.1 Gymnocypris eckloni scoliostomus | reverse complement strand
TCAGTGAGGAACACACACACTTTCATAGGTCCCGTCGAGCAGCGCTTAGCTTCTCAAAGCAAGTTCACTTTGTCATTTCACCTGGTGATGGGATTTTACTGCTGGAAACTGTTTGGATCTACCTGTTACCTGACTGTGGACTGTGTGTGTGTGTGCTGTGTGTTGTGTGTGTGTGTGTGTCTGTGTCTGTGTGTGTGTGTGTGTGTGTGTGTGTGTGTGTGTGTGTGTCTGAGAGAGTTTAGGAGCTTGAGGAAAACTTGCGGGACACTCAGGCTACAGCAGAGGATGGAAGCCCATCTGGTCCAGAAGGAGCGACTCTATGAGGACAAAATCAAGGTAGAGTTGAGCACAGACGCTCATAATAATGTGTGGAAATCACTACTTGATGAAAGACACACAGGACTGATGCATCGCTACATTTGTTCTGTTGCTTGAAGTTTTTTGGGTCAGTAACTATTGATTGTGCCATTTGAGTTTGAATATATTTAAGTAGATTATTCTCAGTAAATGCGTATTGACTATTTCATGCTGCAAACATTATTAAGGCCAAAGTATACTTTGTACTCGAGGGACAGCGTACACTGCGCGTGGCGTGAGTACTTTGTACGCGCAGGTCGCACATGTGCATTAAACTCTCTTGCAGTCATTAGTTTATCCACAAGGTGGAAACGCTGCCGTGAGGGTATCGATTCACAAGGTAGCCGAAGAAACAGGTCTTCACACACCTCCAGATGAAGCACTGTCCGGCTTCCCAAACGGTAGCTTGCAGCTATACCTGGTCACGGCTAGCCTTTCCTCTGGGCTTACCGGACTTCTATGTGTTTCTCTTCCGTGTCCTTCGTCACGCTGTAATCTTCATAACTGCTCCCTACGACCCTCGCTAGGCCAGGAGAGGCATCGCAATCTGGCGCAAAGCGCATGCGTCGAACGTCTGTAAAATGAAGTATACTTTACAAGGCTGCGCGTACGACTGCGCATACGCTAACACAGGGGTATTCAACCTTTTAGGATATGCACCCCCCCAAGTTTGTCTAATTTCACTCGCCCCGCCCCCTATTATTGTATTCACACCGAATTACTTTAATAACATGAACATAAACACAAATATCCATTAAAGCTATTAAGACAGCAAATTATTTTTCTTTTTGATTAACATAATTTACATAAGAAATGCATGGATCCGTTATATTGATGTACATTTGATATTTATTTCACTGTTTACGTTCGCGTACAACAACCGACTGTGTTTACGAGGAAACTCGTCATGAATCTGAATGCGGCACACCACGCTGAATGTTAGTCTTATGTGTTGAACATAATTAAAAAACAACTTTCAATTTTACAATTAGTTTTAGTTTTTACATTCATTTAAAAATATACTAAACAAATATAAGCTAGTGTTTTTGTTATGTAAAATAATTTAGTTTTTCATATATTATTTTCAGACATGAGCAGACCTATGTACTCATGTAATTAATGTTACGCATTTAACGAACACTTACAAGCGCACACTTTGGCAGAATTAACTTAAATAGTCGTCAGCAGCCATTAGTTCTGTAGAATTGAGCATCAGAATGAACACACTTCTCAAGGGAGAAAACGAAATGTGGAAAAGTCAGTGAAGAAATGCATTCAATCAAGAATAGTCTCAGCATCAGCGGTGAAGAGAGAGCTTACTTTCGGTTTGCCCCCCCACTCACTTGAAGATGTTCAGGGAAAAATAAACACCCATAAACTACTACCCAGCAATCATCATTATTACAGAAATGTGGCAAAACATCTCTGGAGAGAACTTCAGATTATTACATTAGAAAATTCTTTCCATATTTGGATCAACATTTGTGAACGCACACTTTCTGTAATGCCGCGTGTCAAGTAGCACTTCCGTGCGCGTCTTACAGACTGTAACTTAATATCACAACTTCATTGTGCCGTTACTCATTTCCAGCAGAATCTCACTAAATTGGTTCCCGACAGCATCAGGTGTTTTATTATTGGTGAGTAGAATTATTTATTTAAGTAAATGTAATCGTTCAGATATCATAATACTTAGGCTATAAATAATATTAGTGCGGCCCGGTGGTAAAATAGGTTGAGAACCGCTCAAGTCATTGGTGTTCACCTGCGGTCTGTTCGGGCGCTTCAGGTGTGCGCGCGGCGAGCATAGAGACGCTCTATCACAGCGCGTGAGCACCGCTTTGAGATGAGGGCTTAAATGGCTTAAAATTACTTTTATGTTTAAACTGACAAGACAAAACACGTGAGAATGAAACACTTTCTTGAGGAAGCAGCACTGGCCTGATCGTTAATATAGTTTTGTGTGTTTATTAATATAGTGTCGCGTGTGTGTGTCTGTCTGTATTTGTCGTGTGTGTGTGTGTGTGTGTGGTGCGTCCGCGTGTGTCTGTGTGTGTGTGTGTGTCTGTCTGTATTCGTGTGTGTCTGTGTGTGTGTGTGTGTGTCTGTCTGTCTGTATTCGTGTGTGTCTCTGTGTGTGTGTGTGTGTGTGTGTGTGTGTCTGTGTGTGTGTGTCTGTCTGTATGTGTGTGTGTGTGTGTGTGTGTGTGTGTGTGTGTGTGTGTGTGTGTGTGTGTGTGTGTGTGTGTGTGTCTGTGTGTGTGTGTGTGTGTGTGTGTGTGTGTGTGTGTGTGCGTGTCTGTGTGTGTGTGTGTGTCTGTGTGTCTGTCTGTGCGCCTGTGTATGTGTGTGTCTGTGTGTGTGTCTGTGTGTGTGTGTGTGTGTGTGTGTGTATGTGTGTGTGTGTGTGTGTGTGTGTGTGTGTGTGTGTGTGTGTGTGTGTGTGTGTGTGTGTGTGTGTGTGTGTGTGTGTGTGTGTGTGTGTGTGTGTGTGTGTGTGTGTGTGTGTGTGTGTGTGTGTGTGTGTGTGTGTCTCTGTATTCGTGTGTGTGTGTGTGTGTGTGTGCGCTCTGCAGGTTCTGGAGGCTCAGATGAAGGCAGATCTGGCTGATAAAGAGTGTCTGGAGCAGAAACGAGCTCAGCACGAGGAAGAGGCGCGTGAGAAATGCAAACTCATCAGTGAGCAGAAAGCTGTGAGTGTCTCGTCTTCAACTCACATCAAACTCTGAGTCCTGACAGACTGTGTGTGTGTGTGTGTGTGTGTGTGTGTGTGTGCTGGAGACACACTGACTAGTTTTTGAGCTACTAGAATCCAATCCAAGACCAAACTTTATGGCTGTTAAATGGGTATTTGTTTGGGTTTATGTTTTATGAATATAAACATGTCCATATCATATTTCACCTCGAAAGCAAAAGAGAAAAAATAAGTTTGCATAACATATGAAAATAAAGCTATTATAATAGCATATTTGTATACATGACATTCTTTTCCACACATTTAACTAGTCATTACTGTAATTTGATGGTCACTCACTCAAGTTTTTTTTTATTCTGAAAGCTTATTTTATTGAAAAAATATATTTAGGATTAATTTCAAGTGATGTTTGATATGTTGATCAATCTCCTTTTTAAATATGTTTTATTAACTCTGATTTAAAAAAGTATTTATATATTAAATAAATACTACATTACAGTTGATTTATCCTGATTTTATCATCATGACAACTAAATATAATGATAACGTTTCATTACATTATTTTGACTTTCTGAGAAAGATTCACTCTTATCATTTTCTAGCCTTTTAGCCCTTGATCCAGTTAACCAGTAAGACTTTAGCTAACTAGATTACCGCCCTGATCGCAGACTCCGTGTATGATAACCGCAGGGTTGTTTAATATGATGCATGTTCATCATTTACATACTTCAGTAATGCTGGTGTATTCCCCAGTTTATTCAAACTCAGCTCCTGGCTCTTATGATCCTATGTCCTGTTATTAAAAGTCAGCTCAAGTGTAATTTGCAACACTAGCGGCAACAAATCATGTGTTTCTCAAACTCTCCTGACGCCTCTTCTGCCCACGCTGATGGTCGAATAACATGTACTGAGTGTGTAAATCAGCATCCCGATGCTGTGTTTTTCTCTACAGACCGTCAAGGCCATGGACAACAAGATGAAGAGTCTGGAGCAGCGCATCACTGAACTCTCCGAGGCCAATAAACTGGCAGCCAACAGCAGCATTTACACCCAGAAGAACATGTAAGAGTGTAAAACATGATCAGTTCAGAGCAGCTCGAGTATACAGCACCAGTATACACTGGTGAAGCTAGTTAGAAAGCCTGGTGGGCAGTTAGTAGAAAAGCATGTGACTGATTATATGAGTTCAGTGACTCAGGCCTGGTTTCACAGACAGGGCTTAGACTAAGCCAGGATTAGGCCATAGCTCAATTAAAGTGTTTTTTATAAAACTGCCTTCGAAAAAACATTACTGGTGTCCGTCTTGAGACGAAACAAAGGCACTGGTATATTTTAAGATCAATCAGTGCACGTTTATTTCAGCTGAAACAACTCAGACTTACATTTTAGTCTAAGACTAGGCTTAAGCCTTGTCTGGGAAACCGGGGTTAACGAATTTAACTAGGGATGTGAGACTAGTCTCTAAATGGAGGCAAAAATGCCTCTGAGTTTTTGTCTCATTTATTATATATAACATAGTTAAACGTCACATGAGCAAGAGTGGCGTTCTTCCCAAATATCAGCATTATTGCAAATGTAATATTGATTTTCTAATTGTTTTTGCTCTATTCCACCGACGAAGATAATTCTAAACAAAGCTCCGATACGGAATGAATCAGAATTTTTGAACAAATGAATAGTTGATCAACAGGTTTTTAAGTGATTAGTTTGCTCAGATGTGATCTTTGGCCCTCCTCAGTCTAGTATCTTTGTTTATTAGCACTGTTTAATACACTATAACATCAGTTCCTGTAGCTGCTGGATCACGACGCTAGCAGCAGGTCATGGATATGATGCACGGCTCCAGGGTTGCTTTGACCTTTATTAAAGTCTCCTCCGAGCTTCAGTGTGTGCATCTCAGAGCAGAAATGTGCACCGAAGCCCAGTTAAAGCAGTCTGCTGTGAGACTTTATAATGCTAGGAGACTCAAACTGTGAATACTTCCCACAAAGCTGGTTGATATTAGGGGTGGGAGGAAAAATCGATTCTCTCTTCACCGATTCTGAGCCTGGGTTCAGTGTTGCCAGCTCATTTTCAGGGGAAGATAACGTCATTTAATAACTATTACTAAAAAAAATGTTTAGTGTGCATAACTGTTAGTGTGTGTGTGTTTGTTCTGTTATCTGCTAATCTGTTGGAATCAGAAAAGACAGACGCACAAGGATGACGGTGCAAAGACAGACGTGAAGAGACGTGTGTGTGTGTGTGTGTGTCTGTGGCTCACTGGGTGTGTGTGTGTCTGTGGCTCACTGGGTGTGTGTGTGTCTGTGGCTCACTGTGTGTGTGTGCGTGTGGCTCACTGTGTGTGTGTGTGTGTGTGCGCCCGCGTGTGTGTGTGTGTGTGTGTGTGTGTGTGTGTGTGTGTCTGTGGCTCACTGGGTGTGTGTTGTGTGTGTGTGTGTGTGTGTGTGTGTGTGTGTGTGTGTGTGTGTGTGTGTGTGTGTGTGTGTGCGCCCGCGTGTGTCTGTGTGTGTGTGTGTGTGTGTGTGTCTGTATTCGTGTGTGTCTGTCTGTTTTTACGTAGAACAAGATTACTTAAATCTCAGCGAAATATGTTTTAAAAAGTAATTTGTTCATAAACATAAAATATTTGTATGTGTAAAAGTAACATAAGTAACGCATCGTTATGATCGGATTTTTTACAACATTGAACAGTTACACATTTGATGTATTTTCTTATTAACTAGTAAAACTGCGCATGCTGAACAGTTATGGTTTTAAGCGTTATTGGTAGTTAGTCAGCGTGCCACACAAAGTCTGTACAAATAGGACACAGTGTACTGTTAATATGATTTATTTTTCACAGGTGTTTTACCTGTGTGTTAAGTTCCACATTGCATTTTGTGTTTTAATGTTACAGGGTTACAACTTAATGAAAACCATCCTGGCAGAAAATGACTAGTGCCTTTTCAGTGTTACTACATGTGTTTTTCTTACAGTGTACATAACCGAACAACAAACATAATAACATGCTGTATCATAAATGTGCATTTATTATTGACCGATAACTTAATGCACATCTGATGTTTGTACTGTTAGGCATCTTTCTCCAGCTTGTTCAATGGTTTCATATTTTCTGTGTAATTTAGATGAAAATGTGCCTTTTTATCATTTGAGTCACTTTACAAAAATTGCTAAAAGCTGCCAAATACTTTTTAAAAATAGCTAAATTTGTTGCTAGGTGCTTTTTGAGAAAAAGAGTTGCTAGGTTAGTTGGAAAATGTTGTTAAATCTAGCAGCTAAATTGGCAACACTGCGTAGGTTTTTTCCCGTGTGCGCGCTAGAGACGCGGCAGGCTTCATTGCTCAGAATTACCTCTAAGACACGTGCACATTGCTTCCACCCGCCGTGTTTTACTTTAGTTCTGCGTTTATTTACACCGTTTGGATGCAGTACTGTTAGACTGACTTTCACGTGCACTTTGTGTTTGTTTGTCCTGAAGCGAGAGTGCGGCTGCGGTTGCTTTTTATAATACTTTTACATGAAATTGATGTCAGTTATGTTAACAAAACATCTGATATATGGAAATATATCTGTGCACGCAGCCTGTTAAAGATGCCACCGTCTATGATCGCATCAGTAATAATCAATAACTCTGAGGAAAAAATGTAAACTCATAACTATTGTATGTAAACTTTCTGATACTTGAACACTTATTATAAAAAGTAGCCTGCTTATATAATAAAAATAAAGGCATTTTGCACAAAATACATTTGATTTTGAATGTATATGAGAATGTAGCCGTGTGCAGTAATATTAACTGAAAATGTGAGAATGTCAATTGATGTATTGATCTGATAATGATAATCATAACTGAATCTGAAACCGGTGAAGATTCATCCATACTTTTTAAGATTGCATTACAGAGATTCATACTATAAACAAACAGCATAGAAACTGCAATTATGGTTATGATGTAAATTTGATGGAAAAATGTAGATCAAGAATCGGATCGTGAAGTGCCTGAAGATCCCCCCCCCGGTTGATATTAGTGCCATTGGTTGATAAATGAAAATTGTGCATTTAGAAAAATTTTGTTTATTGAACACATGCAATAACCATTTCAATTTTGTTACTTTTTTATTGGCATCAACAGAAAGATTGTTTCTCCACCAATCAGAACCAAAACCAAATGATCAATAATGCAATTTTTTCATTTAAAAAATTGTGATTTTTTTTGACTTGAAGTTTAGGTTGAATGTGAGGTTGATCCTGAAGATATTTAAACACTTGTTCTTGTAGATCTGCAAACGACAATCCGGGGAAGCATTTAGCTTGCAATTAATATTCAATCTGAGCATCTCTTCATTGTTTAACTTCTAAATCAAGTGTTTTAAGATATAACAGGAGACTGAGGAATGTTTACAGTTTAGCCAAACAAAAACCATTTAGCTCTTTTGAGAAACGCCACTCAGTGATGCTTCTGAGATGAGTTTAATGAAGGAGAAATCTAATTGACTCAGTGTTGTTCTCAGGAAAGCTCAGGAGGAGATGATCTCGGAGCTGCGGCAGCAGAAGTTTTACCTGGAGTCACAGGCGGGGAAGCTGGAAGCTCAGAATGCCAAACTCGAGGAACATCTGGAGAAGATGAGCCAGCAGGAGCAGAGCAGAAAGAGCCGCATGCTGGAGCTGGAGACCAGACTCCGAGAGGTGAGAGCAGATCCGGACAATACACCACTACACCACATAGTAGAGCTGGGGGATCTGTTTAACTACTATCTACCTGCATCAAAAAACAAGTGCAATGCACGTATTGTGTTCATATTGTGTTGCAAAAGGTGGGAAGGTGGGATACGGGTACGGTTAGGCACTGGTTTGGTGGTGTGGGTAGGTTTAAGAGTGGGTTTAGGTGTAAGAATGGGTCAACGGTGTAATTACAGAAATGTATTTACATGCAAGTATTTGAAAAATATAAGTACAATGCACTTATTGTGTTGCAAAACACTTTTGCTGTTATTGATGTGGGATACGGGTACGGTTAGGCACTGGTTTGGTGGTGTGGGTAGGTTTAAGAGTGGGTTTAGGTGTAATTATAAATGTAATTAATGCAAAATATGCATTATTTGCAATGCATGCGAAATGTTAATGTTCCTGTGGCTCGGTGGTAGAGCATTGCGTTAGCAGCGCAAAGGTTGTGGGTTCAAATCAAGGGAACACATATACTGACAAAAAATTAATAATTATAGCCTAAACCAAAGTAAGTCGCTTTGGATAAAAGCGTCTGCTAAATGCATAAATGTAAATTACAGAAATGTATTTACATGCAGGTATTTTTTTAAATATAAGTACAATGTAAAAATATGCATAAGTGCATTGTATTAAATTATTTATTTAAATGTAAGTACATAGTCGTTAAGACCACCTAATATAAAGTGGAACTGGTGTTAATCAATTAATTCAAATGTAATGTTTTGCCACGATTTAGTTTTTTAGAAATCAAGAATCACGATTTTGAATAGAAATATTACCAAGCGTTAGAATTAGACACTGAGGAGCACACTAAAACCCTGTAACTACTTCTGTGTGTCTGATATTTGATGTTTGCATCATGAAGACCGACTAAAGCTGTTATTACAGAACATTTATGGTTAATATAATCGTCTTCTTGTGTTATACATTCAGTCATCTTGAATTTGAATCACCTTGACTTGAGATATTTTAAAGCATTTTCCTCGTATTATTTCTGAACATATAATACGTTTGCACAAGATGTAGTTATAGTTCATGCATCTTTTCTGCAAAGATATTTAATAAGTGATTTGTTTAACGATGACAGCTAACGATGTGTGCTGCACTTGAATAGAATTATCTTTAACTTGAAGATTAATAAAGAACAAGTTACTTGAATCGTGTTGTAAATACATTTTCAAGTTGCATACAATACACACACAGATCTAGACATATACAATACATCGCGAGATTTACATCAACTTTTTAGTGATATAATTATTTACTCCAATTCATTGTTAAAATGTAAACGTTTTTTCACACCAGTGATCATTCATGCCATGTTTAAAAAAGTGTCAAAACACAAATATATTTAGATTTATGTATTTGTACATGTAACATTTCCATCCATTTGAATAACACATTTTTAATAAACTTTGTGATGCACATTTGTCAGTCATATAAAAATGAAACGGGTCCAATGTCTGCCCTCAAAAACCTTCACAGCATGCTTTATTTTAACTCTGCATCCGTTTGATTTCATTTAAATAATCATATTTTCAAAATGTGTTTATTTAGATTACTTGGTTTAAAATTATAAACACGGTTGGTTAAAATATGGGCATCAATATTAACTTAAAATATATGAGACTGAAATCAATTAGATGTATTGTTGATAAATATATAAAGCTAGTTATTGTGTATTTAAAAGCACATTTAGTTTATTAGTACTGTTACAGAAATCTGACCCGTTTCATTTATGTATGAATGACAAATATGCGTTATTAGTTTATTTGTTAAACTTTTGTAATCCAAATGATGCATAAATGTTGGCGTAAAATTGTTCAGTGCGGAGCCTTTGGTTCATATCTACAGATTATTAAAAGGTATTGTGATTTATTACATGGCAGGCACTACAAAAACAATGTTTGTGACGTTTTATTTGTGCATCAACAGAAAACAGCACAGACTAAATAAAATCTGTTCATCAAAATCAATTAAAAAAAGATCAAATATTGTAGTTTGGTGAAGTTTAGGTTGAATGTGAGAATGACTGGTTACGTATGAATGTTAGAAGATATCCTAGAAGACCTGATGAAGAACAGGCTTTAGCTGGTTACCAGACTAGTTAGCATTAGTCAGGCTGGTGTGAAAGTCTTTGAGGAGACTGACTGAGGAATTACCTGTGAACGAATGCTCGTGGTGATGTGACCCTGGAGCACAAAACCAGTCTTCAGTGTCATTTTATGACATTGAGATTAATACATCAGCTGAAAGCTGAATAAATCATATTTCCATTGATGTATGGTTTGTTATGATAGGACAATATTTGAAAGGGTGCAAAAAAATCGAAATATTGAGAAAATCATCTTTAAAGTTGTTCAAATTAAGTTCTTAGCAATGCATATTACTAATCAAAAATTAAGTTTTGATATATTTACAGTAAGAAATTAACAAAATATATTCATGGAACATGATATTTACCTATTATCCTAATGATTTTTGGCAAAAAAGAAAAATTTATAATTTTGACCCCCACACTGTATTTTTGGATATTGCTACAGATGACTGCTTTTGTGCTCCAGGCTCACATATGAGAGACGTGAACCTGTGTCAGTAGTAGTGATGTGTGTGTGTGTTTCAGATGGGTCTGGAGCACGAGGAGCAGAAGCTGGAGATCAAGCGTCAGGTGACGGACCTCACGCTCTCGCTGCAGGAGAGAGAGTCTCAGATCAGCAGCCTGCAGGCGGCGCGACACGCGCTCGAGAGTCAGCTACAGCAGGCCAAGACCGAGCTGGAGGAGACCACGGCCGAGGCCGAGGAGGAGATCACGGCGCTGAGAGTGAGACGCGTGCAGAGTACACACTGTTAAATCATAACTCAAGTCAAATATTATTTCAATAACTTTCGCACCTTCCCGGCTCTCTGTTGGTTCATTTTGCACCATTTAAATAAATTAGGGCTGTCAAAGTTAACGTGTTAATAACACGTTAACGCAAACCCATTTTAAAGGCACTAATTTTATGAACGCGTGATTAATGCAGCGCACAATGCAGTGCACAGACTAATCAACTAATCGATTTCAGTGCTCTGCATGACACTTTAAGCTTGACGTCAACTAGTCGCTGGTCCTATAGAGGGCGCAGTAGGATAATAAATCCACATTTACTCTCCGTTTCCAAACAGTTAAAATTACAAACTAATTCATACTCAATGCACTCCACAAGACATGTGATTATATTACTGGATGCTGGAAACTGAACGGTTTTAAACACTTATTGTACAGGTAAGTTAATCACGTTCTGATCTAATGCACTGCTGCACTGTAACGCACACACATAGCTACAGACAGTAGCGCGTACAATACATCACGCAGATCACACACACATAGCTACAGACAGTAGCGCGTACAATACATCACGCTCAGATCACACACACACATAGCTACAGACAGTAGCACGTACTATACATCACACACAGATCACACACACATAGCTACAGACAGTAGCGAGCACAATACATCACGCGCAGATCACACACACATAGCTACAGACAGTTGCGTGCACAATACATCACGCGCAGATCACACACACATAGCTACAGACAGTAGCGCGCACAATACATCACGCGCAGATCACACACACATAGCTACAGACAGTAGCACGTACAATACATCACGCTCAGATCACACACACATAGCTACAGACAGTAACGCGTCAATACATCACGCGTAGATCACACACACATAGCTACAGACAGTAACGCATACAATACATCACGCGCGCAGATCACACACACATAGCTACAGACAGTAGCGCGTACAATACATTCACACAGATCACACACACATAGCTACAGACGGTAGCGCGTACAATACATCACGCGAGATCACACACATAGCTACAGACAGTAGCGCTGCAATACATCACACAACGCAGATCACACACACATAGCTACAGACAGTAACGCGTACAATACATCACACACAGATCACACACACATAGCTACAGACAGTAGCGCGTACAATACATCACACACAGATCACACACACATAGCTACAGACAGTAGCGCGTACAATACATCACGCTCAGATCACACACACATAGCTACAGACAGTAGCGCGTACAATACATCACGCGCAGATCACACACATAGCTACAGACAGTAGCACGTACAATACATCACGCGCAGATCACACACACATAGCTACAGACAGTAGCGCGTACAATACATCACGAGCAGATCACACACACATAGCTACAGACAGTAGCGCGTACAATACATCACGCGCAGATCACACACACATAGCTACAGACAGTAGCGTACAATACATCACGTGCAGATCACACACACATAGCTACAGACAGTAGCGCGTACAATACATCACGCGCAGATCACACACACATAGCTACAGACAGTAACGCATACAATACATCACGCTCAGATCACACACACATAGCTACAGACAGTAGTTGCATAATACATCACGCCAGATCACACACACATAGCTACAGACAGTAAGCGTACAATACATCACGCGCAGATCACACACACATAGCTACAGACAGTAGCGCGTACAATACATCACGAGCAGATCACACACACATAGCTACAGACAGTAGCATGTACAATACATCACGCACAGATCACACACACATAGCTACAGACAGTAGCGCGTACAATACATCACGCGCAGATCACACACATAGCTACAGACAGTAGCGCATACAATACATCACGCGCAGATCACACACACATAGCTACAGACAGTAGCACGTACAATACATCACGCAGATCACACACACACATAGCTACAGACAGTAGCGCGTACAATACATCACGCGCAGATCACACACACATAGCTACAGACAGTAGCGCGTACAATACATCACGTGCAGATCACACACATAGCTACAGACAGTAGCGCGTACAATACATCACGTGCAGATCACACACACATAGCTACAGACAGTAGCGCGTACAATACATCACACACAGATCACACACACATAGCTACAGACAGTAAGCGCATACAATACATCACGCGCAGATCACACACACATAGCTACAGACAGTAAGCGGCGTACAATACATCACACACAGATCACACACACATAGCTACAGACAGTAGCGCATACAATACATCACACGCAGATCACACACACATAGCTACAGACAGTAACGCATAATACATCACACAGATCACACACACATAGCTACAGACAGTAGCGCATAATACATCACACAGATCACACACATAGCTACAGACAACGCGTACATCACACACAGATCACACACACATAGCTACAGACAGTAACGCATACAATACATTACGCGCAGATCACACACACATAGCTACAGACAGTAGAGCGTACAATACATCACACACAGATCACACACACATAGCTACAGACGTTAACGCATACAATACATCACATACAGATCACACACACATAGCTACAGACAGTAACGCGTACAATACATCACACACAGATCACACACACATAGCTACAGACAGTAGCACGTACAATACATCACGCAGCAGATCACACACACATAGCTACAGACGGAGCGCGTACAATACATCCGCAGATCACACACACACATAGCTACAGACAGTAGCGTACAATACATCACGAGCAGATCACACACACATAGCTACAGACGGTAGCGCGTTATACATCACGCTCAGATCACACACATAGCTACAGACAGTAGCATACAATACATCACGCTCAGATCACACACACATAGCTACAGACGGTAGCGCGCGTACAATACATCACGCACGCAGATCACACACACATAGCTACAGACAGTAGCGCGTACAATACATCACGAGCAGATCACACACACATAGCTACAGACGGTAGCGCGTACAATACATCACGCAGATCACACACACATAGCTACAGACAGTAGCGTACAATACATCACGCAGATCACACACATAGCTACAGAGGTAGCACGTACAATACATCATGCTCAGATCACACACACATAGCTACAGACAGTAGCGCGTACAATACATCACGCGCAGATCACACACACATAGCTACAGACAGCAGCGCGTACAATACATCGCGAGCAGATCACACACACATAGCTACAGACAGCAGCGCGTACAATACATCGCGAGCAGATCACACACACATAGCTACAGACAGTAGCATGTACAATACATCACGCTCAGATCACACACACATAGCTACAGACAGTAGCGCGCACAATACATCACGTGCAGATCACACACACATAGCTACAGAGAGTAGCACATACAATACATCACGCGCAGATCACACACACATAGCTACAGACAGTAGAGCGTACAATACATCACGTGCAGATCACACACACATAGCTACAGACAGTAGCGCGTACAATACATCACATGCAGATCACACACACATAGCTACAGACAGTAGTATGTACAATACATCACGTGCAGATCACACACACATAGCTACAGACAGTAAGCGCGTACAATACATCACGTGCAGATCACACATAGCTACAGACAGTAAGCGGCGTACAATACATCACACACAGATCACACACACATAGCTACAGACAGTAGCGCGTACAATACATCACGCGCAGATCACACACACATAGCTACAGACAGTAACGCGTACAATACATCACACACAGATCACACACACATAGCTACAGACAGTAACGCGTACAATACATCACGCGCAGATCACACACACATAGCTACAGACAGTAGCGTGTACAATACATCACGCGCAGATCACACACACATAGCTACAGACAGTAGCGCATATAATACATCACGCGCAGATCACACACACATAGCTACAGACAGTAACGCATACAATACATCACACACAGATCACACACACATAGCTACAGACAGTAACGCATACAATACATTACGCGCAGATCACACACACATAGCTACAGACAGTAGGCGTACAATACATCACACACAGATCACACACACATAGCTACAGGGTTACGCATACAATACATCACATACAGATCACACACACATACAGACAGTAGCCGTACAATACATCACACACAGATCACACACACATAGCTACAGACAGTAGCACGTACAATACATCACACAGATCACACACATAGCTACAGAGCGTACAATACATCACGCAGATCACACACACATAGCTACAGACGGGAATACATAAACAAAGTGTATATAAGTGATTTCAGGGCTAAAAGTGTCAAATAATAAACAGATATTCACACACAGCATCATGTGTTTGTCCTTCTCCTGCAGGACCACAGAGATGAGATTCAGCGCAAGTTTGATGCGCTGAGAGACAGCTGCTCGGTAAGTGTGCGCTAATATTTCCCACAATCCCCTGCGCTGCTCACGAGGGTCGAATATGATGGTTCTCTTCAATATTTATTTAGTCATTTAGCAGACGCTTTTATCCAAAGTGACTTACAAATGAGGACATTATAGAAGCAATCAAAACCAACAAAAGAGCAACAACATGCAAGTGCCATTACAAGTCCTGGTTAGCCGAACGCAGTACACGTAGGAAGGATTTTTGTTTTCAGAAAACTAGTATGTAAAATATAGAAAAATTAATCTTAGTGTTAGTTTTACAAGAAAAGCTAGCAGTTAGAGAATAAATATGCAATTGATAGAGGGTCAAATGTTTGTTTATTTAAATAAAAAGAAGACAGATTAGATCAAATAGAATTAGAATAGAGAGTGCTAGAGTTAGAGGGTCAAATAAAGATGGAAGAGATGTGTTTTTAGCCGTTTCTTGAAGATGGGTAAGGATTCAGCTGCTGGGATTGAGTTCGAGGTCATTCCACCAGATGGGAACAGTTAATGTAAAAGTCTGTGAAAGGGATTTTTCAATATGAAAACAGACGTCAACTGTTTCTCTCAACCTTGTTTTGATTCACTTCAAGTCTGACTAAAGCTCCAAGAGATTGAAACGAAAGCTTTCAGTGGTGTGTTGTGCTCGATAGCCTCTATATTTAGCTTGAGGATCCTCAGGGATGGGATAAAGAGATTGATTAGAAGAGCCGAAGAAAGCAGAGATCTAAACAGTGGCTATCTTCTTCTGTTGGCCGTGAGCCCGAGTGACACACACAGCAGAATCAATACACACTGGGGAATGTTGCTGTCTCCTTAATGCCTCATTTATCCCTGATCACAGACCTCAGATCAGTGAGCTGCTCGAATCCTCTGACCACTTGCGGTTTACATTTCATTTAAAAAATGCAGTTTTACCTAATTCGTTTTTCAAAGCCATAATCATAAACTCTAAATTTGATGAAAATGGCCTGTTTTTTTAGTGTCCATGGATCTAGTCTATGCATCTGTTTGTTTGAATCAGGTCTCCTCTGTAGGAATATAATTGGCTAGATGGCGCTGTCCCAAAAAATAGGGTCTAGAACCGCCGCCTCTGGTATTGCAGGAACATTGGGTTGTTTTTGTTCAGACCAATGTGAAAATCGACCCATGTTTTTACCCTACAAACACGGTGGATCGATAATACATCATTCATTATAGAAATCTAAACGGTAAAATGTGTTTGAATGTTATTTAATGAATATAATAATTGTTTAAAATAATATAATTATACTTTTGACTCATCCAAATGGTTTAAAGGCTGAAATGTGTATCATTTCATAAAACTTTCTTTTTGTATCTGAACTGTAAATCATGCTTTTTACAGTTTATGTAACATTAAAATTACATGTTTAATAGTTAACCAAAGACATTTCCCTATCCCGCTTATATGGTGTTCATTTGATTTGTGCAGGTCTTAAAAAGTCTTAAATTTGAGCTTAAAAATCCTGCCATGGAAATGAAAAGGGCTCACGTTTCGCTTTCTCGGGGTCATCGTCTTGTATCGGGCAAATCTATGATAGTTCACGTTCATAACACATCACTGTGAGATATTTATATGCATATATACATTTAATAATTATATATGTGTAATATAATAGAGTAGTATGTATAATTTTATATATATATATATATATATTAGTGCTGTCAAACGATTAATCGCGAATGGTTTTGTTTACATTACATACGTATGTGCACTATGTATATAAAAATACAAACATACAGATTATCTGAAAATATTAACATGTTTCTTATATTTTATATTGTATAGAAATATATTTAATATATACACATATATTTTTCTTAAATATATACATGTGTTTGTACTTCTATATGCATAATAAATATATACTCTATACACACATATTATGTAAACAAAATTGTATTATTGATGCGATTAATCGCGAATAAGCGTTTGACAGCACTAATATATATATATATATATATTTTTAAGACCTTTATATATAAATGTATTAATTTCTTTAAAACAATATTTTATATAATTGTATATATACGCACACACATGTGTATGTTAAACATTAAAAGTATGTATGTATATATATACACACACACACACACACACACACACACACACACACGTGTATGTTAAACATTAAAAGTCTGTATGTATATAGCTGTAAACTTAGTTTCTACACTCATAGTGGCTCTTAAAATACATTTTCTCGAGTACAAAGTCGTATAAGATAGAAATAACACATTGAATTGTGATTATCTGTCTTATATTTTATTAGGTTTATATATCTCCATCTCTATTCTACACACCCTCTATGTCTATTCAAGTTGAAATCTGTTTAAACTATTGCTCAGTTTCCGTGTCTCGTGAGCTCTGATATTTCCATCTGCTTCGCTCGGTTCCTGTAGCTGCAGTGTTCGTGGATCTGGGATATTCCCGCAGTGTCAGTAGTAGCGGTGGAAGGACTCTAATGATTGTGTTTGATGCAGGATTCGTGTATATTGATTAGGGTGAATGACGCGGCGTGTCGTCACAGGTGATCACGGACCTGGAGGAGCAGCTGACTCAGCTGACCCAGGAGAACGCCGAGCTGAACCGGCAGAACTTCTACCTGTCCAAGCAGCTGGACGAGCTGACGGTGGAGAGCGAGGAGAGACTGCAGCTCAGTCATGACGTGGACCGTCTGCGCAGAGAGGTGGCCGACCGAGAGATGCACCTCAGTAACCAGAAACAGGTGTGCCAACACTAGAGATCAACCGATATATCGGTTTACCCATATTTTTCCCGATATTTGAGCATTTTACCATAATCGGATATTGGATTTGTAAAAACAAAATTATATATATTTATTTTTTTTGTCACATGCACAATTATACAGAGTATAACTAGCAGTGAAATGTGTTCTCTGCATTTAACCCATCCAAGTGCACACACACCTGGAGCAGTGGACACACACACACACACCTGGAGCAGTGGACACACACACTCTCTCACACACACACACACACACACACACACACACACACACACACACACACACACACACCTGGAGCAGTGGACACACACACACACTCTCACACACTCTCACTCACTCACTCACTCACACACACACACACACACACACACCTGGAGCAGTGGACACACACACACACACACCTGGAGCAGTGGACACACACACACACACCTGGAGTAGTGGACACACACACACACACACACACACACCTAGAGCAGTGGACACACACACACACACACACACACACACACACCTGGAGCAGTGGACACACACACACACACACACCTGGAGCAGTGGACACACACACACACCTGGAGCAGTGGACACACACACACACACACCTGGAGCAGTGGACACACACACACACACACAGTTTGAGTATAGTTCTGTGTAAATAGATAAACCACGCTGTCAGCAGTTTTCATAATTTAGAATGACAAAAAACATTTTAATAATTCTGATGAAACAGTTAAGAAATGCAATAAAATACGATGTTTTGTTTGTTATAGCTTGTTTCAATATTCCAGAGAATATTATTCAGTGAATTATTCTTCACTCTTTAGTTATTAAACAGATTATAAACTTAAAACTGTAGTTTAAAATGAAGTTGATATGACTTCTGTCCTTTATTTTCTCCATTTGAACACATTATTTTGCTTATTGTTAATATCAGTGTTGCTGATGATGCTTTTTATAAATAAAATGTTTTTATTGTTGTAATTTGAAGATTAAATTTTACATGAAAGAATGTTAACTTTATAACAGTTAATAAATATCTGTTCTGCATATCGGTTATCGGGTACATAAACATGCAAATAATTGGTATCGGTTATAAAAAATCTATATCGGTCGATCACTAGCCAACACGTCATCTGCACACTAAACCAACGCCAAAACTACTTTAAATGAACTCCGTCCGCGATCTGTGGAGCGAATCCAGTTGTCTTTGCTTTCACATTTCCTTATAAATAGTCAATTAATTGATCGCGATTATAAAATTAAAAGTTTTTGTTTGAACATGTTGAAACGACAGTGAATGATGACAGAATTTACATTGTTTTGGGTGAACTCTCCCTTTAATGTTTTTATTATTATTATTATTATTTATGAAATTATACTCTAAATCTGCCAGCAGGTAGATGTCTTCATCTACCGGTAAATGTCTTCGATTCGTTTAAACAGCTCTTTATGAATGGGTTTTGAATAGGGCTGCAACAACGAATCGATAAAATCGATTATTATCGATTATGAAAATCATCGACAACGTTTCTCATAATCGATTAGTCGGGTCCGCCCACAGTGCACGTCCAACTTCAGCCGGTTGCTCAAATTACAGCTCTAAATAACGTATTTCTATGGACAAAATGCATCTCAAAATAGTGTAGGAAACAGAATGAGATGCTGCGGGAGAAGTACGTGATCCATTTTGCATGATAATTCTTTATTTTGAGCTTTAAGTTAATGCATTAGTGTAAAGGCTTGCCCTGTCAGGCGCTGTGACAGATGCGTGTGCGTCCTCAAAACATCCGTCCATTGCGTCCGCAAACATATCCATTGCACTGAATTATCTGTTGTTGAAAGTTAATTTAAGGTTTAAAAGTCAACATGCAGTGTGTATATTTTATGAGAGTAGGAACTTTAAAGGGATAACAGCATGTAATTGTCTGAATATAAATATGAGATGCTCCATAACCGCCTTTTACAGGATAAAGAAATGACAGTAAAACATGACTGTGATAAAAGTTCCTGCAGAACATTCCTCTCACACCGTGTCTTTATTATCATTTACATTTTAAGAGTAATGTATGACGATTGTATGACATCCAAGTACGGCGAGAGAAAGCATTAGGAGACGACTCTTATAGCACTCGCAGTACTTTGATGACACACACCGATCGGTCTAGCTGCGCTGCTTTAAGTCAAACACATCTAAGCGGTCTTCAGAGAAAGCATCATGTTGGCACGCTGCTATGTTGCCAAGTCCGCAGTTTGCAGCGGGTTGTTTTCGTGTCCGCGGGTCTTTTATAACATGCGGAATTGACGAGCTACGCGTAAACGATATTCGGGTTGCCGGGTTCTCCTGTAGTGGGCGGAGCTAATGCGCAAACAGTAATCTCATTGGCCGGTGCTCACCTATCATCGCCCCTGTTTTGATTTCAGCGAATCAGTTCGAGCGAATGCAGACGACCTGATTAATATTCATGAACCCAGCAGCTCAATAATCCTTGGTGCGTTTTATATGGTTATTAATAGTACAATTCGCGGTATGTTATCAGTATTATTTGTAGGTTTTCCCCCTTTTTTATAGAAACACTAAATGACAAACAATATCTTAAGCACCACCACCAGTCCTAAGTTCAGACAACATGACAAATATGCATTCATACATGGTTATTCTAAAGTTCTATCATCATATAATGATAAATTATCATACTATCATATTTTAAAGTTTGACTGAAATAATCAATTGAATTTGATAGGTGTCTCTCACATTGTCCCACAAAACATTAAAATGGTGTAGATTAGTGTAACGTTTTATAATAATAATTTATTCTATTTGGAGACCATTTCATTTATTTAACATATTTAATATTGGGGCATCCAAGTTTTTGACATATTTTAACCGTTTTTAAGTAACAATAATTACTTTCCCTGGTAATTAGTTTATTTTATAACGATGTAACTCGGTTAGTATTTGTGAGAAGTAACTAGTAATATAACGAATTACCTTTTAAAGTATCGTGCCCAACACTGCACACTATACATTGATTTATTGTATGTCTTTGATTAATAATGAATATGAAGAGCTTTAAAAAAAAAAGCATATTAAATCGTAATATTGGTAAATTAGATTATTTTCTAAAATCGTTTAGTCCTAATTTAAACTATATTCACAAATACAATGCTTAACAAATTTATTAAAACACATTTATGTAAGGTTTTTAACAAATTATGTAAGGTTTGTGCCACTGCTGCTCTAACAGCATTGGTGATTACCAAAATCATGTTTAGCTTCCTGTATTGGGTAGTCCTCCAAAATGCGTAAGCTCTTTAGTAACAGTAGTAGGCTATTTCTAATGCTATAATATAATTATTGCTGTTATCTTTGACAGAAAGGCAGAGCACTTGAATTTTTTTTCAGATACCCAATTACAGTCAAAAAGTACATAAACAATGCAAGCAAGGATGCAAGCTGTTATGAGGCCATTTTTGTTATTATAAATACTAATTAGTTGTTTCTGTTTGTAATTTGCCCAATAAATGACAATAACATTTTAAGATTTAAACAATTTTTTGACAGATTCCTAAAATATTTGTTTTCTCTTTATGACAGGTGGTTTAATAAATGAAGCACTGTATGTTTTCATAGCATTCCGTGTGTTTGAAGGACATTGAGCAGAATGTGGAATTGTGTGTATTTTGTCAATAAATAACATAATTTGATTTAATCCGATTAATCGATTAATCGAAATAATAATCGACCAACTAATCGATTATCAAAATAATCGTTAGTTGCAGCCCTAGTTTTGAATCATTGATTCACACGATTCGTTCAAAACGCAGATTCATTCAGAAACTAAACACCACTGTGTTGCTCAAAAAACAATAAAACACATAATCATTAATTCACAAAATCACATTTAAACTTGTGATATTCGGGACAAACAGCACTCGTGTAATTCTGCTCTCGCTGCTCATATGATATTGCTTATTATGTGAAATAAATATGAGACAAAAACCCATATCTTGAATTTTAGGCCATAACTGCATCATATTTGTCAACAGCCAACTGTATGAAATGTAAGATGATGTTACAAGTCTGGGGGCGGGGCCAGTGCTTTATCTGCTTTAGAATATTTGAATCTTGTTATTTTTTTATAACTAATTAATTAAGTTAATGCATTAAACTGACAGCCCTAATTCACAGCCTTTGCATGACACTGAAAATTGAGCTCAAGTGTGTCTTGTTTCCACTGATCATCCTTGAGATGTTTCTACATCTTGATTGGAGTCCACCTGTGGTACATTCAGTTGATTGGACGTGATTTAGAAAGGTACACACCTGTCTAAATAAGCTCCCACAGATAACAGTGCATGTCAGAGCACAAACCAAGCCATGAGGGAATTATCTGTAGAGACAGGATTGAAGCTGGATGTTTGCACTATATACTGTGGTGTGTTATAGGACGGTGTGTGTTTGTGTTTGCAGAACATTGAGACTCTGAAGACCACCTGCAGCATGCTGGAGGAGCAGGTGGTGGAGCTGGAGAGTCTGAACGATGAGCTCCTGGAGAAGGAGAGACAGTGGGAGAACTGGAGATCCGCTCTGGAGGACGAGAAGAACCAGGCGGAGCGCAGGACCCGAGACATGCAGAGACTGCTGGACAACGAGAAGCAGAACAGGTACAGTGAGCACAAGCCACAACACATTACCTTCAAGTGTGTCCTTTAATCTAATTTTTTCAGCTTGTTCAGGTTAGCTAATAGCCATCACAGATGCATTAAATTGATCAAAACTGGCAATAAAGACGTTTATATTGTTCCAAAGGGTCTAATCAAATAAATACTGTTCTTTAAAACTTCTTATTCATCTGTGAATCCTGAAAAATATCACGGTTTCCTCAAAAATATTCATCAGAACAACTGTTTTCAGCATAATAACATAACATAATAATAATCAGAAATGCTTCTTGAACAGCAAATCAGCATATTATTATGATTTCTGAAGGATCATGAGACACTGAAGACTGGAGTAATGATGTTGAAAATACAGATTTGATCACAGTAGGGATGTAACGATATCAAAATCTCATGATACTATATCGCAATCCACGAAAGTCCACGGTACAATATTTATTTAATTATTAAATTAAGAATTTGATTTTTTTAGAATTTTTACATTTTAAAGTTAAATTATTATATCAAATGCACTTCTAGAGCTCAAAATTAAGAGCTCCAACCCATGTTTTTAACTAAGAAAAATTAAGTCAGAAAAAGTTTACTTGTAGCTGTACTTTAAAGGGGTCATATGATGCTTTTTTAAAGATCATTATGTTGTGTATTTGGTGTAACAGAATATGTTGACATGCTTTAATGTTAAAAAAACACTTATTTTTCAAATACTGTACATTATTGTAGGTCCTCTAAGCCCCGCCTCTCTCAAACGCTTCGTTTTCTACAAAGTCCCTCCTTCCGACAAGCACAGTCTGCTCTGATTGGCCAACTGACCCAGAGCATTGTGATTTGCCGGGTACCACAAGCGTGGGTGGCATGCTAAACAATTTCTTCTGGGCTAGAAAAATCTTTGTACACCGCGGCGTCCGGCTCAGAGGATTTTGAGGCCTGCTTCAGCCGATGCTCTCCCGCCTAGCGACGAGGAAGCGCGGCCTACTCAGAGCTTATAGATGTGCTGGTGCGCTCCTCAGGGAAGCTCTCTATTGATTGGCCCCACGAGCCCAGCGAATCCCAGTTGTCTAAACTCGATGAGCGGTTTCTGAGTGGCCTAAATTTGAGGCCTGCGTGGAGAAAGCTGCTCTTCTTCAGCGATCTGCATCATGAGTTCTCCAGATCCTGGAAGCAGCCATTTTCTGCAAAAAGGCGTTTGCAAATTAAATGCCGCTTGTTTTTCCTGCTTTTATATTGCAACCAAAAACGCCAACCCTGCCAGTATTCCAGAGCGCAGCGGTCTCAAGCAAGCGCTTCTCTCAGTCTCTTCTGCCCGGAAACGTAGCGAAGTTGAGAGGCTCGCCACCCCTTCGGGGTCTCTAGAGCAGCTGGTTCAAGGTTTTTATTCGTCACATACTCAATTATACAAGATATAATCAGTAGTGAAATGTAAGTCAGGTCAGGTCCACTCAATGGACAGCTGGTTCGGCCGTCTCCTGCTGGTACTCTGCTCCAGGGCACCTTGCTAGCAGCTCTAAGCAAACCAGAGACCAGTTTCGGGAGACTGGTTCCCTTAGCAGACCATTGGCAGCGTGGAAACTACTGCCAGATGTGTCTCCATAGGTCCTGCACACTGTAGAAGCAGTTAGACGCTTCGTCGCCACTTTCATCAGGGTTTCTCCCACACTGAGGACCCCAAGCAGGCTCTGGTAATCGAACAAGGGAGTTCCTGAGGTTTGCTTTGGGGGCAAAGCATACCATTATCGGGTTCTTCCTTTGAAACGGTCACTGCAAGCATTGTAGGCCTCCTCTTGCTGCAATGAGAGTTTTCCGAGGCCTCCGCTTGCCAGAGCTCCGCTGGGACAGTCTGTGAGTGGTAGGCCCTAGATGAGCCTCCTTTACAAGATCCCAGCGTTTGGAGTGTAGTAGGTCTTTTCTCGGTCTATAGAGTCATCATGTTGAGGCCTCCTCTCCAAGAGCTTGACTGTTTTGGTGAGTGCCGCCAGGTCTCCTCTCGCTACCGCTCACCGGAGCACGAGGAAACTGTACGACCTGAAGTAGAAGTTTCACTTCATGGTACGGAGGTCGCAAGCTCGACCCAGTCAACTGCCCGATTGGTACAGTTCTGGAGCTCTTGCAGGCCTGTTCCTCCGCAAGGTTAACCCACTCCACCCTGGAGGTCTACTTGGCGGCGTTATTGACCTGCCGTGCCCTCTTGTTGGCCAGTCGGTGGCCAGACACCCCCTTGATACACGTTACCTCCAGAGGCTGAGTCCTCCGTCCAGAGAGCTATGCTATGTGGTGGATCAGGATGCTATTCCATAGCCTCGAGTCCGCTGATCTCCCCTTCTTGGGGGTCAAGACTCACTTCTCAGACATTGGCCTTCGGGACGCAGGCCCCGCACACTTTAGCTTTGGTGCTGGCCGCCGTAGCTTCGCATCAAAGCACAGAATTTCTCACTGGGTAAGGGATGCTATTTCGCTGGCTTATGAGGTGCGTGGTCTTTCTTCACCTCTCAGCATTCGGTAGCATTCTTCTAGGTGTAGCCTCCTCTCAAGCTCTTTTCAGAGGAGTCCTCCTAGAGGATATTTGTGTTGCGGCAGGATGATCCTCTCTGCACACTTTTGTCAGGTTCTATAACTTGGATCTTGACACGGCTTCGAGTTCCCAGGTTTTATCCGCTTGAACCAGCCGCGTGTGCTATCTGGCCATAATCGGGCCAGATTGGGCAGCGTTGTTAGCTTGGCGTGTTTGGTATATCGCTCCCAAGGCATCTTAGCTATGCAGCGTTCAGTGAACCTATGAAAGAGAACATCTCGAGTTACTCGCGTAACCCTTGTTCTCTGAATAGGGAACGAGATGCTGTGTTTGCTGCCAAGCTCCTCACGCTGCTGACAGAGGCCTTTTCGGCAGAGAAATCGGAGGAGCCGATGGCGAGTTCGCCAGTATAAGGAGCCGACGTGAGAAAGGAATCCGTGCTATCAGCCAATGAATTAGCGTGATTCTATAAGGAATTGAGACATTCGGCACATCCAGAGGCTATTCCCAAAGCGTCTTAGCTATTCAGCGTCTCGTTCCCTATTCAGAGAACAACGGTTACGCGAGTAACCCGTGACGTTTTACCATCAGTTCAAGCCGAGAGGGGAACAGAGTCGCGTGACAGACACAGTGATGAAGCTCGCATGTGTTTGCGGTTAAGACCGCTAACTCCACTGTGATATGACTCTCTCTCTTTCTCTCTCCCTCTCTCACTAGGTGCATTTCCATTACCCTTCAAATTGCGCAAATTGATAATAGCATTAGATCCCTAGATCACAGCAATAAATTACATTTTAACACCGTCAAACCAAAAATAATTTAGACACCAGATATAATTTGTGATATTTTTTATTAGTGTGTGCAGGACACTATAGTTAATTTATATAAGTGAGGATAGTAAAATAAAATAAACTGTGACATATTATACCAAAAAGTATTCATATAGTGGACTACAAGTAAAATTGATAAAAATTTGGGACCAAAAATGATTCAGACACATGCCTTTCAATCAAAGTTATCTGACTTTATCAAGATGAATATGAGTTCTAGTCATATTTTATTACCATTTTCCAAACCATAGTGAATAAACTGATACTGTGAGAAATGTTGAAGGTGTCTAGGTACTTGACTGTATATTCACATAGAAAACTGTTAATAAATCAAATAAATCCTTTAAAAATCTTTCTGACCCCAAACTTTTGAATGGTAGTGCATGTAAATAGTATTTTCTGTGGTGTTGTGTCTTGACTCGACCCTGTTCCTCCAGGTTGCGAGCGGACCAGCGCAGTACGGAGTCCCGGAAGGCGGTCGAGCTGGCCGTCCGCGAGCACACGGCCGAGATCGTAGCTTTGCAGCAGGCGCTGAAAGAGCAGAGACTGAAAGCAGAGAGTCTGTCTGATACTGTGAGTCACACAAACACACTCGCAGCAGTTTGTCCTGGTTTGCTCCGGCCCTCCGTCTGCGATATTAATATTCATGCCAATATGGAATCAATCGCTACAGCTGATGGAGATTAATTAAACACGTCGCTGCGCATTAGCTGAACACTGTGAACAACGAAACCTTCTGTTCCCTCAGACCGGAGAGACTGTGCTGTTTATTGTGTTGTGGTGGTGTTTTTAGCTCAATGACCTGGAGAAGAAACATGCCATGTTGGAGATGAACGCGAGGAGCCTTCAGCAGAAACTCGAGACGGAGAGAGAACTCAAACAAAGACTCATGGAAGAGGTGAAAAACACACTTGTGTACCAGCAGTGGACTGTAATTGTTCTCAAACATGCATGTATTATATTTTACGCAGTGTATATATCTATATGTGTGTAATTATAATTTAAGAACAATTAAAGTCCATTCAAAAATGACCTGTTGGACTCGGGTCGTGTAGCAGACACTCAACATTTACTTCAGCATCTCCACTAAAATAACGACGAGCGTTCTTCTCTGAACGTCACCACGTCTGTGCAGAGATCAGAAGTTTCCTTTGCTAACGATACTATGATATACTTTATGATGGATGTGGTCATGAGATCTGAAGTGGTCACAGGAGACAGGTCTTTTTCTGGACTGATGGATGTGTTTGTGTGTCAGCAAGGGAAGCTGCAGCAGCAGATGGACCTGCAGAAGACTCACATCTTCAGACTGACGCAGGGACTGCAGGACGCGCTGGACCAGACCGACCTGCTCAAGACCGAGAGAACTGACCTCGAGTACCAGCTGGAGAACATCCAGGTGATAGCATGTGCACACACACTCACTCACACACACACTCACTCACGCACACACACACTCACTCACGCACGCACGCACAAACACTCACTCACGCACACACTCACTCACTCACGCACACTCACACTCACTCACGCACACTCACTCACGCACACACACTCACTCACTCACACACTCACTCTCACACACACACACACTCACGCTGCCTCACTCACGCACACACACTCACTCACTCACTCACTCACTCACTCACTCCATGCACTCACTCACACACACTCACTCACTCACACACACACACACACTCACTCACATGCCTGCACACACTCCTCACTCACACACTCACGCACACCTCACACTCACATGCACACACACTCACTCACTCACTCCATGCACTCCTCCTCACGCACACACTCACTCCTCCTCTCACTCACTCCACACTCACTCACGCCCACTCACTCACGCACACACACTCACTCCACACACTCACGCACTCACTCCACACACTCACTCCGCACACTCACTCACGCACACACACTCCTCACTCACACTCTCACGCACTCCACTCACTCACTCACTCACTCACGCACACTCACTCCTCACGCTCACACTCCACGCACACTCACTCCTCACTCACTCACACACTCACTCACGCACACACTCACGCACTCACTCACTCACTCACTCACTCACGCACACTCACTCACTCACGCACACTCACACGCACACTCCTCACGCACTCACTCACTCCACGCACACTCACTCCTCCTCACTCACGCACACACTCACTCAGCACACTCACTCACGCCACACTCACGCACACTCACTCACTGCACGCACTCCGCACGCACACTCCTCACTCCGCACTCACGCACACTCACGCACTCACTCACTCCTCCACACACTCACTCACTCACGCGCACACTCACTCACGCCCTCCACGCACACTCACTCACGCACACACACTCACTGTGACTAGGACTGTCAAATAACTAAATTCTAATTTTGCGCTTAAATATTATCAATATTCAAATTATATTTGAATTTAAAAGGCATGATATCAATTAGGGTGAAAAAAGCCTTTGGCTTCTCTCCTGAGGCCACAAGAGGGCGCATCGAGCTAAATATTACTAATGCACGTTTATTATAGCAATAAAATAACATGACTATCTGTGAAAAACTACATAATGTTCATAAACCAAATATAATAAAATTGCTTAATTGCGTAATTTTGTTGTGTATTGCCATTTTTATTGGTTTGTTGTTGTTTTGTTTCTTCATGTCTCTATATAGTTTTTGAATATACATTTGTATTTGTTCTAGCATCAAGTTAAACTAAATGAAAATGAGAAATGATGCCTTGGCATCTAGCTGGCATATATATAATATATGTTTTAAATTTCCTTTGAAGTAATGAATTGTTTTAGTTAACAGTAATAACTCTGGATTGCACCACCAACAGTATTAAATGAAAACAGACTTGAGCTGAATGAATAATGACACTGTTGTCTTCTGTAGAGCTGCTTCACAGCTGGATTTTTGAGTTATTAGTGTCAATGACCACATTGTGACTCAAACTCATCTTAGTCTTCACGTTCTTCCTCCTGGTCTCTCCTCAGGCCGTCTACTCGCACGAGAAAGTGAAGATGGAGGGAACAATCTCACAGCAGACCAAACTCATTGACTTCCTTCAGGCCAAGATGGACCAGCCCACCAAGAAGAAGAAGGTGAGAGAGACCGGGTGACGCTAATGAGACCGTGACTCCTCGGGAGTTCATCTCATTCATAAAACCTGGCTCATTACAGTACAAGACTGAGTTTGTGTGATTGAGTGTCTCTCACTGAACCGCAGGCACTTTACGGTCTGGAAAGAACAGTTTGCTGAGTTTGGTGTCTGTCTGCCTGCTTTATTAAAGAGAATAAAACGGTTCCCACAGTCCTGGAAATATCAGGAATTCCTGGCCTGGATTTAATCGAAACGTCTATAGTCACTGCCATAAGAAGTGTTATTGATAACTGAGCACAAGTAATAAATGAGATAAATCAGATTTCTGAAGACTGTAGTAATGATGCTGAAAATTCAGCTTCGATCAGCAATCAATCAAAACTCATCACCAAACACCAATGACTTGTACATAGGGATACAATATTTCATACACTTCAAAACTGATGCAACAGAGGTGGAAATAACATTTTTAAGTACATTAATGTCTTTGTTGGCACAGTTTGGAAGTGCCTTTTTTCTCTTCTAAAGAAGGGGTGCCAATACTTTTGTCCATATAATGAATGTAGTGTACAAGTCATTAGTGTTTGGTGATGAGTTTGTGTCTCATTTAAAGTCACACCAGAGGTGTTCAGCTGCTTTCTGCAGACCAGTCAAGTTCTTCCACACTGACTGAATCATCATTTCTCTTTGATTCTTGTCTTATACACAGAGACACTGTCATGTTAGAATAGAAAAGAGTCCAAACTGTTGATATACAATTAGATTCCCTAGAATATCATTATATGCTGAAACATTAAGATTTATACTCATGGACATTACTAAAGTAGTCAAACCTTTCATTAGAAGGGGTGCCAATACTTTTGAAAATATAGTGTATTTTATTTGAATTATTTTTTAAATTAATTTCCATTAAACACTAAAAAGATGAAATATAGCTAGCAGAGAAAACAGCACAGATTTATGGTATTGGTAATCAGTCACCGTGTGAAGATGATGATGATCAGCGGCTGTGTGTCATGTGATCTGTGTGTTTTAGGGTATCTTCGGGCGGCGGCGTGAGGAGGTGGGCGTCACGGCTAACAGCGCCGCCGCGGTCTCGTCTCAACCCGCTGTTCCTATGCAGTACGGAGACATGAAAGCGGCGCTGGAGAAGGAGCGAGTGCGCTGCTCGGATCTGGAGGAGGCGCTGCAGAAGATGAGGATCGAGCTGCGCTCCCTACGAGAGGAGGGTGAGTCTTCAGGGTCTGTGCTCATTGTGCTCATCTTTCCATCGGTCTTTAAAGTGATAGTAGTGATAGATAAATCCTGTCATTAATTACTCACCCTCATGTCGTTCCAAACCTGTAAGTTCATCTTCAAAACACAAATTAGGATATTTTTGATGAAATCCGAGAGCTCTCTAACCGTTCATAGATGTCAAGGGAACACGATCAAGGCACAGAAACGTAGCAAGGACATCGTTAAATTATCAATTTACATTTAGTCATTTAGCAGACGCTTTTATTCAAAGCGACTTTGAGGACAATGGAAGCAATCAAAACCAAAAAAAACAATATGCAAGTGCTATAACAAGCCTCAGTTAGCTTAACATAGCAAGGTTTATTTTAAATTATACAATAAAAAAAAAAAACGATAGAATAGAAAAAGATTTGTGCAAGCAAGTGTTAGAGGCCTTTTATTTCAGGGTTTCCGCGAGTCATAAAAAGTCATAAAACGTCTTAAATTTAATAATAAGAATTTTAGGCCATAAAAAGTCTATTTTCCATACAAGGTCATAAATTACATTTAGCCACGTCTTAAATTGATATGCTTGTTCATTCATTGGTTCTACCATCGCCCCCCCCAACTCCCAAGCTTCACTGCCAATGTTCTAATGTAGCCTAGGCCTACAGTCTATGTTCACAAGAGTCTCCTCAGCTCATCTCTCAGTTCATTACTGCATGTCGTTGAGTCGCTGCTTAGTTTAACTGAAATCTCCCGGTCTATCACAATGGGAAAGTGTACATTTAACGGGCTATGGCTCGAAGACGGTGAGTTTAGTAGTTGGCTCAAGCCCGTCGCAAACAATCAAGCCTATTGCACACTGTGTAAGAAGGCGTTGGTGCTGTCTAGTTTAGGCATAAAATCCTTAGTCGCATGCAAAGTCAGAAAAGCATAAAGATGCTGTAAAAGGTCTGCAGCGGGTGCAGGCGATCAGTCAGTTTTGTTCGGCTCCGTCACTAATGTTACCCGGTCCAAGTACAGCGCGGGATACCGTTTGTCTCGCATCCAGTGCCACACACGGTGGTTTCGGATCAACCTCCACACTGACAGCGGTCAAAGATGGCCCAGCTCCTTTCAAAGTCAAACGCCCTCAGGCGGGCAAGCAAGGAAAAATTGGCTGAGCTGAAAAAGGTTGAAGAGGAGATCACCATTAAAGGGGACGAACTGAGAAAAATGTAGACAGACACTGACTGACGGAGGAAAGTTATGCCATAAAATAATTGTTACTTTAAAATGTTACAATTTACAATTGTTAAGTGTTGTTCCTGTGTTCTTGATACTAAAGAAATGGGAGCCTTCAGTTTGTTACCCTTAAGAAAATGGAACCTTTAAATAATAAAACGTGTTACCTTCAATGAAAGTCAATAAAAAAAGACTTTCGAAAGGAATTTTAATGACTGAAGTTATTTTTCGTAATTCGTGTAGGTCATAAATTTAAATCATAATGGTCTTAAAAAGTCTTCAATTTGACTGACTAAACCCTGTTATTTGCTTTTTGTTAATTGTATAATAAATAAAAAGAATAGAGAAGCTAGAGTTAGTGTTTTAGTTATAAAACGAGCAGTTAGTAAATTAATAATCCATGTGATATCTGCATGCTTTGATGTGAACATGAACAACGTATGCTGCTGCTGACACCGAACACGCTGCTCTGCGCGGTTTACGTTCAGGTCGTAGCACGCTACAAAGTGACGCGGAGGAGACAAATTGTTGAATAAAGTTATTTTTGTTTTCTTTGCACATAAAAAGTATTCTTGTAGCTTCATAACATTACGGTTGAACCCTTATGTCACACGGACTATTTTACCCGATGTCCTTACTGTGTTTCTGTGCCTTGATCGTCGTAGTACTTGTCTGTGGGGGGGGTCAGAAAGCTCTCGGATTTCATTAAAAATATCTTAAGGTCTTACGGGTTTGGAATGACGTGATGGGAACTAATGACAGGATTGTATTTTTGGGTGAGCTATCCCTTTAGTACAGCGATGCTCTGTAAATGTTGTTGAGGCTCTTCTCTCTCTCTCTCTCTCAGCGGCTCATTTTAAAGCGCAGGAGCACGTGGCTCCGTCCACGCCGGCGTCGGCCCGTCAGCAGATCCTCATGTCGGCCATCGTGAAATCTCCGGAGCGCCAGCCCAATCCCAGCAGCCTCCTGAACCCGTCCAGCTCGGCCCGCCGCAAAGAGAGCTCCACGCCGGAGGGTCAGTACAGCACGACACCGAGTCTGCTTCACACTCGCTCAAATACACTTACTGTGATTAACTGTCAAATACACATACTGTTAACTGTGATTAACTGTCAAATACACATACTGTTAACTGTGATTAACTGTCAAATACACATACTGTGATTAACTGTCAAATACATACTGTGATTAACTGTCAAATACACATACTGTTAACTGTGATTAACTGTCAAATACACATACTGTTAACTGTCAAATACACATACTGTGATGTGATTGGTCAGGCGTTTATGATCATACTGGTGGGATATCTTCAGCTGGCTTCTTGGTTATATCAGAGTGCGGTTAGTATTTAAAGGAAAAGTTATGCAAAATTGATTCTATAATGCTGGTTTTATTGTGAGCTATTCATCTGTAAAATAAATATTCCAAGCATAACAGAATCCAGGTCATATTTCAGCCCTAAATTAAAAAACATATATAAGAAATTCAATGAAACTTATTTTTAGGGCCTATTTTTTTATGAATATTAAACACATTTACTCTATAATTCTCATTAGTTCTATTCAGAAATTATAATGTGTGTGCGTGTTTAATGAAAATATATATAAAATATATACATGCACACAAATTCTTAAAATTATATCTATGTGTGTGTATGTAGATAGATTAAGAATTACTATATATATATATATGGGTAGTTGACAAAACATTGGACTGTGTCACAGCAAATGTATAATTACAAAAAATGAGAAATATATACAGTATAATAAAAACATGAGAGAGGTTTATCTTCAATGTTGTTTGTTTTTTGTTTGTTTTTACAAATAACAAATTGGACTGTGTCTTATGTGTATGACAGCATAAATGTGCAAAAAAAAAATGTAATTTAAGATAAATAAAAAAATGATGTTCCACTAGGGGTGGAACGGTTCAACTTTTTCACGGTTCGGTTTGTATCACGGCTTCAGAGTACGGTTCGGTATGTTTAGGGGAAAACCATACTGTCAAATAAGAATAATCTAATCTAACTACAAGCAACAGCACAAATAAATACAATAGAGTAAAGATACAAATAAATAAACAGTGATTTTTTTTTAGCATTAGTTTTTAGGTACAGAAATTGAATAAAGTAAACAGCACTGCATATTTGACTGTATACATTAAAGATTAATCATTAATAAAGTTACAAAAGTGATTCAATCAAGAGCAGTGAGTGATTTCTTTGTTGTTGCTGTTTGATGAATATTAATAAAGTGCTGTCACTTTAAGAGAATGCACTGATACTGTACGTTCAGCTGGCTATGTCTGCTATAGGATACTTACAGGACGAGCATTTTGACATTTTCCATTCAAACACAATACTTCAGAGAGAGCTTTATGTGCGCGCGTTCTGAGGCTTCGGATGAGCTGCGCACAAATCTTCTCATGAGCTCGCGTCCTCTGGCTCTTAAATGTTTAAACTGGCAAACACTTACAAGAGTTTAGTTTAAACACAGATATCAACATGTGCTGTTCAGATCTCACCTGTGCTCGCGCACGCTATCTATCATCAGCACGCGGGTGATGACGGAATAAATGCTCATATTCCAGCTTACACTTGCATTGAACAAGAGTGAACGGTTTGTCCACTTTTTTCCTCATCGCTGTTGTTGTAATGTACTGGGAAGCCAGAATGCACATCCATCAACAGAACCATACATTAACCGAACCCTGTTTGTTTCACGTGTTATTTATAACAAACAATATTGCAGATGCGTTGTTAGATTTAAGTCCTGGAGCGTGCCGAATCGTGTTTTCCCGTGAACCGTTCCATCCCTAGTATATACAGATTTGTACATATACTTATTTTGAAATAAATGATTTTATGAGATTCATAGTTTCATCTTTAACAGATCCAAGCTAAAGCATTAATGCAGGGGTTTTCAGTCTGACAGATGAATGAAGCTCATGTTGTCTGTAGATGAGGAATATTTCAGTGGTTTTCTCTCTCTCTGTGGCTGCTTCTGTCTCTTCATGTTTCTGTCGGTGTCGTCCTGCACTCTTGCTTTCTTTCTGCGTCCTGCTCCGTCAAATCTGAGAGCTGTTTCTCTTCTGCTCTTTCAGAGAAGAGGAGGGTGACGTTTGAAAGTAAGTGTCTCTCTGTTCCTCCATCTCTGTTTCTGTGGCTCTGAGATCAGCATGTAGTTCAGGGTCGTGCGCTGATGGGAATCACAGAGCAGCTTTATGGGCCATTCACACAGAATGCATTTTGCTTTGAAAAAACGTGAGATGTGGACAGTGGAAAAGAGCAAGGTCTGAAGATGTGTTTTTTTAAATGTTGAACCCCCCACCACACCCACCCCTCCTGTTTTGTTATTTCTCCCGGGAAACTCCTGTAATTCGTATGGCCCAAATCTAGTTATATGAATCACATCAATATGTTATTCCAAAGTTGTACTATTGCCAGATCTTGTATGAAACCAGAGCATGTGAGCAGAGTGGAGCGGAGTGGAGCGGAGTGACGCTCTCACCACACACCAGCTACAGGTGGAGAGGAGAGAGAGTCATAGAGCCAATCAAGTGTATGCGCTCACCACACACCAGCTACAGGTGGAGAGGAGAGAGTCATAGAGACAATCAAGTGTATGCTCACCACACACCAGCTACAGGTGGAGAGAGAGAGAGTCATAGAGACAATCAAGTGTATGCTCACCACACACCAGCTACAGGTGGAGAGGAGAGAGAGTCATAGAGCCAATCAAGTGTATGCGCTCATCACACACCAGCTACAGGTGGAGAGGAGAGAGAGTCATAGAGACAATCAAGTGTATGCTCTCACCACACACCAGCTACAGGTGGAGAGGAGAGAGAGTCATAGAGACAATCAAGTGTATGCGCTCACCACACACCAGCTACAGGTGGAGAGAGAGAGAGTCATAGAGCCAATCAAGTGTATGCGCTCACCACACACCAGCTACAGGTGGAGAGAGAGAGAGTCATAGAGCCAATCAAGTGTATGCTCACCACACACCAGCTACAGGTGGAGAGGAGAGAGAGTCATAGAGACAATCAAGTGTATGCTCACCACACACCAGCTACAGGTGGAGAGGAGAGAGAGTCATAGAGACAATCAAGTGTATGCGCTCACCACACACCAGCTACAGGTGGAGAGAGAGAGAGTCATAGAGACAATCAAGTGTATCGCTCACCACACACCAGCTACAGGTGGAGAGGAGAGAGAGTCATAGAGCCAATCAAGTGTATGCGCTCACCACACACCAGCTACAGGTGGAGACGAGGAGAGTCATAGAGACAATCAAGTGGATATGTACCCAAATGTTGACGGGTATGATTCTAACATGAGCTCTGTGTTTTTAGAACACTGTGAACTCATCAGTTGAATTCTCCCGTCTACTGTGTTTATATAGAGAAACAACGGAAAAATGCATTCTGTATGAACGGCCCCTAACAACTGCATAGCAAAATCATATCGACGCCTTGGCATCCTCCCACAACACTGTAGCATCACGAGTTTTGCAAAGCCAAATGTTACAATTTTAAATTATAAAAAAAGTAATTGCAGTTTGGCCTAAATGTTGTCTAAATAAAACGTGTGCAGTAAGATTTGTAATGATTTTTTAAAGTCAAATGTTTGGGATCTGAATTTTATTTTTCTTTTTCTATTTTTTGAATTAATACTTATGTTCAGCAAGGATGTGTTAAATTGATAAAAAGTGAAAGAGTTATATTTTATTTAGTCATTTAGCAGATGCTTTTATCCAAAGCAACTTACAAATAAGGACATTATAGAAGTATTAGTATTATGTTTTTTTTTTATAAATGCTTTATGTTGTATTTTATTTTAGATTTTATATTCATCAAAGAATATTTTTAAAGTATTACGGGTTCCAAAAAATATTAAGCAGCAAAAACTGTTTGCAACATTGATAATAAATCAGAATATTAATAATAAATCACACTGATTTCTGAAGACTGCAGTAATGGCTGATTAAAATTCAGATTTGCATCACAGGAATAAATTATATTTTAAAGTATATTAAAACAAAAAAAATTAAAACAAGTTGAAATAATATTTCACAAAATGACTTTTTTATATATATATATATAAAATGCAGCCTTGGTGAGCAGAAAAGACTTAAAGAAGAGACTTTTAAAAAACATCAAAAATCCTACTGATCCCAAACCTTTGAATGCCTAGACGGACAGATAGATAGATGGAGAGATATATAGATTGATAGATAGATAGATAGATGGAGAGATATATAGATTGATAGACATATATATTGATTGATTGGTTGATAGATATATTGATTGATTGATAGACATATATATTGATTGATTGACCGATAGATTGATTGATTGATAGACAAATTGACTGATTTATTGACAGATAGACAGACGGATGGATAGATAGATAGATAGAGAGAGATTGATTGATTGATTGATTGATTGATTGATTGATTGATTGATTGATTGATTGATTGATTGATTGATTGATTGATTGACAGATAGATTGATTGATTGGTTGATAGATAGATATATTGATTGATTGATTGATAGACAGATATATAGATAGACAGATAGATAGATAGATAGATAGATAGATAGATAGATAGATAGATAGATAGATAGATAGATAGATTGATTGATTGATTGATTGATAGACAGATTGACTGATTTATTGACAGATAGACAGACGGATGGATGGATAGATAGACTGATAGAGATAGATAGACAGATTGATTGATAGATTGGGATTGATAGACAGACAGACAGACTGACTGAGACAGATAGATCACTTAATTTTGATAAATTTCTCAGAAAACAAGGCTTCTTATGTTGAGTCAGATGTAAAGTAAATGTATGTTGGTTTTGGAGTCTTTAGAGAACCAGAAGAGCTTCTGCAGTGATGAAGTGATGAAGCTGAAGCACGTTCAGTGATGTATCGCTCCTGCTGTCCTCATGTCTTCTGTCTCCGTCCCCTTTCTTGGGTTCTGCAGCATGTCATGTTGTTCTGAAGGTTGAGTTTCTGCTTGTCTATATTTCATGCATGGACCTGCATGCGATCGCTGATGTTTTGTTTTGCTCAGATTGAGGCGGACTCATGCACACTTATGCTCTGCTGCTGGACGGTGATGAGTTTTATTTTAGGCTGATCGGTTTGACATCATTCACACTGAGCTGCTCGAGGACATAAATAACCCACACTAACTCTCTCTCTCTCTCTCTCTCTCTCTCTCTGTCTGTCTGTCTGTAGAGTACGGGCGACGCGTGAAGGAGCGAATGCATCACAACATCCCGCATCGCTTCACCGTGGGACTGAACATGAGAGCGGCGAAATGTGCCGTCTGTCTGGACACGGTTCACTTCGGCCGACAGGCTGCCACGTGTCTGGGTACAAAAACACAAATACACAACTCAAGTTCACAGAGACCGAGACGGCAGAAAGCGCATCCTGTTTGCTTTCATTATTTTACAAAAGCACAACGTTTTGTTGTTTTTGTGAGTGCACACAAATAAACGTGGAGTCTTTACAGATTTGAAATATATATTACTCTTATCTTTATGACCAAAAATGAGGGACTATTTTAAGAGCAATTGAGCGCACCGGCACTTGAACAGCGTACTTTTCTCTAGGTTAACATTAGATTGAACGGCCATGTAAAATTGCCGCTACTTGCATATTTCAGATGATAAGCCATATTTGAGGTCGTGACAATAGATAGACATCAAAACAATTTGGATTTATTTATTTCTTCTTTGACATACAATTTTGGTCAACTATTAGGGGGCAGCCCTAATACACAAATGAGCTTGAATATCTCCAAAAGGAGGTTTTAGCTCACTTCTGAGAAAAATTGTACCAATAATATCTCTCTCTCTCTCTCTCTCTCTCTCTCTCTCTCTCTCTCTCTCTCTCTCTCTCTCTCTCTCTCTCTCTCTCTCTCTCTCTCTCTCTCTCTCTCTCTCTCTCTCTCTCTCTCTCTCTCTCTCACTCTCTCACTCACTCACTCTCTCTCACTCACTCACTCACTCACTCACTCACTCTCTCTCTCTCTGTTCTCTTTATCTTCTCTTCTCTCGCTCAGAGTGTCACATTCTCTGCCACCCCAAGTGTTCTCCGTGTTTACCGGCGACCTGCGGTCTTCCTGCTGAATACGCCACCCACTTCTCTGAGGCTCTGTGTCGGGATAAAGCCAGCTCACCCGCGCTGCAGGTCAAAGAGGCCTCGGGTCACATGCGTCTGGAGGGATGGATGAAGCAGCCCAGGTGCGCTTGAGACCAAACTGCTCATCGCGTGTGTCTGTAATATGTTCCCAAATCGATGTTTGGGTTTTCAGAAACATGTTAACTCTTTCCCAACATTTTTGATGATTTTCAGTAAAATTTCATGGCCACCAGAATATTTTGTTTTATGTTCACCATGTTGCCAAAAGTATTGGCACCCCTTCTAATGAAAGGTTTGACTACTTTAGTAATCTCCATGAGTGTAAATCTTAATGTTTAAGCATATAATGATATTCTAGGGAATCTAATTGTATAGCAACAGTTTGGACTCTTTTCTATTCTAACATGACAGTGTCTCTGTGTATAAGACAAGAATCAAAGAGAAATGATGATTCAGTCAGTGTGGAAGAACTTGACTGGTCTGCAGAAAGCAGCTGAACACCTCTGGTGTGACTTTAAATGAGCCACAAACTCATCACCAAACACCAATGACTTTTTGTGCTCCAGGGACACATATATCATGAATTTAGCTGAGAATCGAACCCATAGTCTTGCTGTTGTGAGCCTCGTGTTTCTACTGTTTGAGCTTCTGTGGAAAGTTATGGGAAGATTACTAGTTTTATAAGTCATAATGTTTGGGAATTACTCTCTTGTTAAAGCTTTACTGCTGTCACCTGATTTTAATTTGACATGCACCAAAAAAAGAGTATTTTGAACATGATGCATGTCCAATCCAGCAGCTGGTATTAAACGTGCTGTCACTGATTGGCTGTTTCTGTAGGAACGGTAAGAGAGGTCAGCAGGGCTGGGAGACTAAGTATGTGGTGCTGGACGGGACTAAATTATCCATCTACGAGTCCGAGCCCACAGAAGGTAAAGGATCCCTCCGCTCCGTCAGATCCCTCCACGTGATGTAGTTGGGTGTGTTTTCTGAGCTCGGTGTGTGTTTCAGACTCGGAGAAGCCGCAGGAGGAGTTTGAGCTGTGTTTGCCGGACGGTGAGGTGACGGTGCACGGAGCCGTCGGAGCCTCGGAGCTCATCAACACGGCTAAATCAGGTCAGAACAAGAAAATCACTTACACGTGCATGTGGTTAACCACGAGATGAGCTTTACCTTCACGTCTGACCGTCCCAAACGTCGTATTTTAGTGTGTACTGTGGATTCTAGTGCATGAGGTTAACCTGCACCAGTGCTGCTTTAGTTTTCAGCAATATGTGGAATTTCATATTTAGAATTTGTGTTATTTATTGGTCATTTTTCTTGCATGTTTTTGTCATCTTTGAGTATTTATAATAAAAAAATAGTTATTTTAAGACATGAAGTTAAACTAGTTATTATTCATATTTTGAATTAGTTTTAATATTTTCTCTTTTCATTTCAGTTTTAGTTGAAGTTTTAGTGTGTTTTTCATTTTCTGTATGCAGTTTTTATTAACTAAATAAAATGAGAAATATTGCTTTAACAACTAACTAAATAAAATAAGTTTAGGGGTTTGTTATTGTATTTTATTGTATTTCAGTTATTTTATTTTAAGCACTAAATGCTTTTTATGTTTTTTTATTTAACTATAATAACCCTGATTCACGCTTAATAAGTTAATGTTTTTTAAAATCATATTTACTATATTTAAATATGGAATTAAGCATATTTCTACCCAAGATCGGTAAAACAAATTTGTCAAAAGTGTCATTAGCTTTACTTAACTGTCATTGTAAGAGTTCCAATGAAATTCTCAAATCCAGTCTGCAGCATATCATTCAAATCAATAATGAAATACAATAAAATAATAAATGTATTAATATAAAAATAAAGAGATCTGAAAGTCTAATCACGGTATTCACGGACTGTGTTTAAAGGAATACTAAGTAACTTCATATTTAATTGTTTTGCTGTGTCTTATTGGTCTTCCTGATGTGATTTTACATTTATGCATTTATCAGATGCTTTCATCCAAAGAGACTTACAGTGCATTCAGGTTATACATTTATTATCAGGATGTGTGTTTCCTGGGAATTTAACCCACAACCTTTGGCGCTGCTAACGCAATGCTCTAACCACTGAGCCACAGGAACACATTTCTCTGATTATAGAAGTACACCATCGACACATGTATTCGTTAACACTGTTACTTCATTCTGCTTATTAAAGTGTGTGATAATAGATGGGTTTATTGAGAGAAATGTGTGTCTGTGTGTGTGCGTGCGTGTCTGTGTGTGTGCGTCTGTGTATCCCGTCTGTGTGTGTGTGTGTGTCTCATCCTCACCACGTGTGTTGTGCCGGGACAGTCTCTGTACTGTCTGTCTGCTCCTGTTTCCCAGATAAGCAGCGCTGGGTGGCTGTTCTGGAGTCAGTGGTGGCCGGAAGCAGAGGATCCCGAGAGAAAAGCGAGGTGGACGCGGTGAGTGAACGTTTCCTTCAGTCCCTCTGTGTTAATGAATCCCTCAGAAGAATAATTACTCCTGTGTGTCTGACTCTTTATGTCCTCATGAGACGGTTTGACTGATGCCGTTTCTGGAGACACTGAAGGGCTCGTCATTTTTTAAACCAGCATGCTTTAGTTTACTGTACGTCACTGCAGAACGATGATTTACACGAGTCAAGTCATCTTTATTTATATGGCGCTTTTACAATACAGATTATGTCAAAGCAGCGTTACAATATTAAATAGGAAAATAATGTCAGTACTGCAAAAATTGGCACAAAAATAATGCAATAATGTAAATGGTATATTGTCAGTATTATTATTTTAGTAATATTCGCACGATGCTGAGATATTAATATAGTATCTATATGTTGTATAAATAGCTATTTTTAAAGATTTTTAGTTTTAATTTTAGCTACACTTTTTGTAGTTTTAGGTGCTTTTATCATTTAGTTGAAATGACAAAATTATTCTTATATATATATATATTTTTTTTAGTTTGTCATTTATTTTTATATCTAATGTAATTTTATTTATTTGTCAGTTTTAGTAATTTTAGTATTTCAATTAGTTTAATTCAAGCTTTTAAGTGGAATGAATGTCATATTTATATTTTATTTTTATTACAATTAATAAAAAAATGCCCTTTGAAGAAAATGATGTTAGTAGTATTATTTTAGTATTTATACACTATTCTAGTATTTATTTTAAATGAGCTTTTATGTAAAAAAAAAAAAAATTGTGCTTTTATAATTTTTAGTAAAACAAAATTACATTTTTGTACATAGTTTTTATCATAATTTTATTTTAATACATTTTAGTGCTTCAGCTTAAACTGATTTTATTTCAATTAGTTGGCAAGTTTTTAATACTAATCTAATACTAATATTTGATTTCATCTTTATTTTGGTTAACAAAAATGATTTTTAATTAACAAGAACTAAACTGGACTGATTTTAATATTGAATATTTTAATAACATTTTTAATATCTGTCGTCTTAAATATTTGTTGTCCTCTTTTAAGAGTTCACTGACACATTCCCCTGTGTTTTGCTCATCTGATAGCATCAGCGGATCAGATTAATGAATATGAAAGAGATGAACGGAGATAATATGATCACAGTTCAGATCTGAAGCTAGCAGAGACTCGGTGTGTGTGTGAGGATTGTCTAACGCTGTGAGTGTGATTGTGTTCTGAACGCTGTAGGCCGGAGTTAAACGTCAGAAGACTCTCTCTCCGCTGGTTCAGGTAATCAGATGATCGAGGGAAGCTCATCACACACACACACCGCTCTCGTCTGTGTGTGTGTGTGTGTGTGTTACCCAGCATGCTCCATGTCTGCTGCCCGTGTCGCTTGCATCATCAGACCGTTCCTCTGAATGAACGTCACTGTACGTCATCCACAGACTCCAGTGTTTCCTGCAGCTCAGTCTACGAATGCAGAAATTACTGAAAATAATACAAAAACATGGAACAGGCAATTAAGACGTCGTTATAGTGGGACATTCTCACGTGCAGCAGGACCAGTGTAGTCTGATTCACAAACAAATGACTCAGTTCATTTGAAACGAATCACTCGGTTCTGTTCATTTGAGACATGAATATGCATTTTGACATAAACTCAGAATCGCTGCACGTTTGACTCACACTGTAGGAAACACGCTACATCTGTGTTGAACACATGCGCTTGGCTTCAGCTCTTCACCAGTGAACTGTGACTGTTGTGTTTTAATGCTTCATCTCTCTGTTATTGTCTGAACAGAAACTGCTGGGAAACTCTCTGCTGAAGCTGGAGGGAGACGATCGGCTGGATATAAACTGTACTTTACCTCTGACCGACCAGGTACAGCGCAGTGACACTATAGCAAATCAGTACCGCGGTGTTATTAGTAACACAAACAATACAAATCATCAATAATAATAAACCTGCAGCTGATACGTTATTCAAAATAATGATAACAAGAATAGCCTAAACCCACCAACTGCACATTATTCCACACTGTTACTAATAATGAAAACTAATAATAATAAAATAAAAATCTTGTGTATCAATATATATTGATGGCTAATTTCGCTGGTACTTGTTACTAGTGACAATAAAGGGCTACTACTACTACTACTACTACTACTACTACTACTACTACTACCACTACTACCACCACTACCACCACCACCACACACTACTACTACACTACTCACCACTACACTTACCACCACTACCACTACTACTACCACCACTACCACCACTGCACCACTCACCACCACCACCACCACTACTACCACCACTACTACCACTAACACTACCACTACCACCACCACCACCACCAACACCACCACCACCACTACCACCACCACCACCACCACCACCACCACCACCACCACCACCACCACCAACACCACTACCACACCACCACCACCACCAACACCTACCACCACCACCACCACCACTGCACCACCACCACTACCACTACCACCACCACCACCACCACCACCACCACCACCTCAACACCACTACCACCACCACCAACACCACCACCAACACCACCACCACCACTGCACCACCACCACTACACCACCAACACCACCACCACCACCACCACTACCACCATACCACCACACCACCACCATCACCACCACCACCACCACCACCACCACCACCACCACCAATACCACCACCACCAACACCAATTACCACCACCAACACCACCACCACCAATCAATCACCACCACCACCACCACCACTACCACCACCAATCACCACCACCACCACTAAACCAATCACCACCACCACCACCACTCACTACCACCACACCACACCATACCACCAACACCACCACCACCACCATATCACTACTAACACCACCACCAACCACCACCACCACCACCACCACCACCAAAATACTCACCACTAAACCACCACCACTACCACCACCACACCAACACCACCACCACCACCTACCACTACCACACCACCACCACTACTACCACTTTTTTTTGCAACTTCAAATATTGTCCGATCATAACAAACCATACATCAATGGAAAAAATATTTATTCAGCTTTCAGATGATGCATAAATCTCAATTTTGATAAATGTACCCTTATGACTGGTTTTGTGGTCCAGGGTCACATATAGCATTTCCATTCAGACCAACGTGAAAATCGACTGCTGGTTTTACGCAGCAAACACGCAGAGCTGTAAATGTGAATCAGTATAATGGGGGGGGGGAGCCCCGCCACACACAGGGTGTAAGTCTGGGAAACACTGCAGCAGTCTTCAGTAACATGACGGGGACACAACACAAGGTTGGGGCTATACTGCTGTGTTATTACTGTAAAAATGAACTTTAACCATTGGTACTTAACAGTAGGGCTGGGCGATATGAGCAAAAATGTATATCTCTGTATTTTTGGCTGATTTGCGGTACATGGTATGTATATCTCGGTATTTTGCATTTGGAATGGATTAAACAAATAAAGTGTATGTTTCCATGTAGGCATATATTATGTGCAAAAAAGGGTTCAAATCACTTAACATTGTAATCTAAAAACAAAAACAATGCATTTAAAGCAGAAGAATTTTAAATTTACTAAACAAAAAATGAAAGTTAAAAAAGCACAGACTAGGCTAATTGAGTAAAAAGGCTATTTTGATTACATTACAGTCACTTTACAGTTAGTGTTATCATACAAATACACTTACTTGTAGGTTTAAAATGCTACATATGTCACATTTATATTTTCCAACTACAAATATTTCAGCAAAATGTATATTTTAGTTTAGTTCAGAACCAAGTCTGTGGAGTTTAGCGGAGAATCTCAGAAGCTCGTGCACGTCTGACAGTAAAATAGAAATATTTCCATAGCTGTCTAACATTTACTGATGGAGAATATACCTGTGAAATGTAAGGAAAAAGCACATAGCTCAAACAGCGCATCTCTGTCAGCGGCACTGTCAGAGCCCATTAAACTCAAACTATAAACTAGGCTACTATATCTTACGAGTTTAAATCCTTTCATATAAAGCGTGTCACATGTTTAGAACAAAGTGTATTATGCACTTTCAGCAGCAGTTCAGTCTGTGTCCTCCTCCCTATAGATATTATTCGATGTGCTCGTATTAAACTCGATATTAATGGTATTGCTTCATACCGTATCACTTATAAAAATATATCGATATATTGTACAAACTCGATATACCGCCCAGCCCTACTTCACAGCCTCGTTCTTTAGCAGTAAAAACGGATTTACCCTCACACTTCTCAACATGATGCTATCCACAGGAATGAGCCACGTCAACATGACACGGCTTGGGATTGGTTTTAAAAACGACTCGTTTAAATGTATTTCTATAGCGCTGTATATAATACAGGTGATAAACAGAAATAAGTGTTAATATTGCATAGTTTATCAGTGATGAAACTAATTCAATTTCAGTTGTAAAGAAGACAGTGAGTGATTATTCAGATCAGGTCCGGTTTGTGTTCTGATCTGCTGCAGTGATCGTGTGTGTGTGTGTGTGTGTGTGTGTGTGTGTGTGTGTGTGTGTGTGTGTGTGTGTGTGTATCTGTGTGTGTGTGTGTGTGTGTGTGTGTGTGTGTGTGTGTGTGTGTGTGTGTGTGTGTGTGTGTGTGTGTGTGTGTGTGTGTGCATGTGTGTGTGTGTGTGTGTGTGTGTCTGTGTGTGTAATCTGTGTGTGTGTGTGTGTGTGTGTGTGTGTGTGTGTGTGTGTGTGTGTGTGTGTGTGTGTGTACGGGTGTGTGTGTGTACGGGTGTGTACACGTGGTTGTGCTTTATATAATACAGATTGTTTCACAGTGATAAACAGAAATAACAGTGTTAATGTTACATAGTTTATCAGTGATGAAACAAATTCAATATCAGTTGTAAAGAAGACAGTGGTGTGATTATTCAGATCAGGTCCGGTTTGTGTTCTGATCTGCTGCAGTGATCGTGTGTGTGTGTGTGTGTTTCAGATCGTGCTGGTGGGCTCAGAGGAGGGTCTGTACGCTCTGAACGTCATCAAGAACTCTCTCACACACATCCCGGGACTGGACTCTGTGTTCCAGATCCAGATCCTGAAGGAGCTCGACAAGCTGCTCATGATCACCGGTCAGTGTCCGTCTCTCGGATTCACGTGTGTGTGTGTGTGTGTGATCTTATTGACAGAATAATGAAAAATAATCTCAGACAGTGGTTAACTAGTGCTGTCACAATGCAATCGATGATTCGTGGATCGATTCTGAATGCATCTTGATTCTCTCAGGAATGGATTCTGAGATTAGTTTTTAACGGCAGATGCACCCTAATCTAGTTTTTAACCACGCACCCAGATGCTCACGAGTCATGCAATTATTGACCCCCTCAAGATGTACATTATGGAAACGGCTTTTTGAAAACCAAATTTTGTTAAATTAATTTATTTTCATATTGCATATATTTTTCCTATTTTAATTTCAGTTTTGAAAGTAGGTTCAAGGTTTTTTAATTCGTCACATACTCAATTATACAGAATATAATCAGTAATGAAATGTAAGCATGTTTTAAAGTATGGTAAATATACTGGTAAAATGTACCAACAATCACATTTAAACATGTAAACGCTTTGATATACCATAAAATAACATGTAGCCCATCTGAATGATATAACCGTGAGTCTATCATTAGTAGCCAAGCTAAATGCCATTAACAGTAGAAGTGAAATCTTACTGTAGTCTTCAAATCTGCACATCGCCTTACGCTTTAAAATCACTTACAGATGAAGTTTGTTCCCATCAGGCTACAGTCACGACTCATGCCGCTGTAAGCTTTTCTGTTTCTTGTGTTTTCACCGCGATCTTCTAACATATTACAAAACTGTGTTTTCTGAATGCACTGTAAGTCACTTAGGATCATGAATATAAATGTCGCTTTATGTGTATTTGGCGCCACCTATTGAGTGATAAACAGAAATAACAGTGTTAATGTTACATAGTTTATCAGTGATGAATCTAATTCAATATCAGTTGTAAAGCAGCTCTGCAGAAGACAGTGGTGTGATTATTCAGATCAGGTCCGGTTTGTGTTCTGATCTGCTGCAGTGATCGTGTGTGTGTGTGTGTGTGTGTGTGTTTCAGATCGTGCTGGTGGGCTCAGAGGAGGGTCTGTACGCTCTGAACGTCATCAAGAACTCTCTCACACACATCCCGGGACTGGACTCTGTGTTCCAGATCCAGATCCTGAAGGAGCTCGACAAGCTGCTCATGATCACCGGTCAGTGTCCGTCTCTCGGATTCACGTGTGTGTGTGATCTTACTGACAGAATAATGAGACGGTGAAAAATAATCTCAGACAGTGGTTAACTAGTGCTGTCACAATCGATGATTCGTGGATCGATTCTGAATGCATCTTGATTCTCTCAGGAATTGATTCTGAGATTA
>CM050414.1:38508595-38518595 GCA_027564155.1 Gymnocypris eckloni scoliostomus | reverse complement strand
TTAGGACAAAAATGCCACCATATTGGACAAATATGCTCCTATGATGATCACGATGATATACAAATTCAGTGTATTAAAAGTATTTTGTAACACCCATATCTGGTGCTTATGGAAAGGTTTTCCGGCATTGAATAACAAAACATAATTGGACAGAATTAGTCAGAACTACGAGATGAGATATAAACTGAGATAGATTAAATATTTTGAGATAAATTAAGATGCAATTATATTTAATTTTTATTCAGTGGATACCATATGTGCTTGCCTAAAAGACGGGGTTATGATGTGCGTGTTAATTGATTTTGAGATAAATTAAGATGCAATTATATTTTATTGTTATTCAGTGGATACCATATGTGCTTGCCTAAAAGACGGGGTTATGTTGTGCGTGTTAATTGATTACACTGACATTAGGCTAATTTTAGTCTTACCGTTACCCCCTCCGCCGATTCAATTTAAATATATAAAGAGCTCCAGGTTTGCTGTCCAAAAAAATAATTTTGTGATTTATATATTATATGGTAAGCTTTCAATTATTAACCTTAGTTAACTACATTAGTTAAGATCAACAATACTTCTACCGCATTCATTAATCTTACTGTTAATCTCAACATTTACTGAAACATTTTTAATAACACAATTAGTATTTTTTTATTATCGTTAATGCACTACGAACTAATTAAAATTAATAAGAAATAAAAAATGCTGTTAAAATATAGTTAACAAATTAAACCATATTCTTAAGTGTTATTATTATTAATATATTACAATAAAATATTTGTACTATTATTATTATTATTAAATAAAAAGTATTAAAATAAGAAATACATTACTATTATAATTAATTATAATAGTATTGTAAATAAAAATAATATTTCAATTATTTATTTTATAATACAAATTTATAACAATAGTAATATTTATTTCTTCATTTGTTTGCTTTAACTTGTTTTTTTGTGTAAAATGCATTGATATCTTCTGTTTTGTTGATTTATAAACTATTTTCATTACAAATTTGGAAGATGGTTTGCACGTGTTGCACTTTTAAAATGTATAAATGACTTGAATATTCAAAGATGAGTTCATAAAGCGCAGCGTTTACTACAAACTGAGATGCTGAACACACTCGGATCACAGATGAACACAGCTGCGCTTCACTCTCAAACAACACTTATATTGATTTCATTGAGTCACGATCCATCAGAAGACATGAGAAACAGTCACTTCTGCTGCACCTGCACTATCCGAGTGAGATTTGAGAAGATGAATGATGATGTGCACGACCCCATGTGACCTGAACTCTGTCTGTGATTGGTCCAGAGTTTCTGACGGTCTTTCTCTTCTTTACAGGAAGAAACGTGCTTTCTTTATTTGTGCGAGGGAGTGACTGATCGTGAACGTTTTAACCTGTGAACTGAGTGATGAATAAAGTGTTTTAAAGAGAACCGACTAGATTTAATGACACGTTCTTCCTCAGATCTCGTTATATTGAGGTGATGCTCTTGTTCATCATTTGACTGTTGCTCTCCGTTTATAATGATATTTCTCACCGATAGAGGGTAAGTGGTCTTGGGATTTAAGCGGTTCAGTTGCACACATGGATCTGAATCTTCACTGGTCTGATGGTGTGGGGTTTATTATGAGCTCTGGACGGGTCACATTCATAACTCTACAGATATATATTTCATCTCCTCTCACTGGTGATTGTGAACTCTCTTCTGCGTGTGTAAACCATGCTAAATCTGGGCTTGGTTAGATTTGATGTTTTTGCAAGAAGATCACCAAGGCTGCATTTATTTGATCAAAAATACAGTAAAAATTGAAATATTATTACAATTTAAAATATTGTATTTCTGTGTGAATATCTGTTAAACTGTAATTTATTTCTGTGATCAAATCTGTATTTTCAGCATCATTACTGCAGTCTTCAGTGTCACGTGATCTTCAGAAATCATAATAATATACTGATTTATGATCAAGAAACATTTCTGATTATTATCAATGTTGAAAACAGTCGTGCTGCTCAATATTTTTCTGGAAACCATCATGCATTTTATTTTTCAGGATTCACAGATGAATAGAAAGTTCAAAAGAACAGCATTTATTTTAATTTATAATCTTTTGCAACATTATTAATGTCTTTACTGTCACTTTTGATCCATTTTAATGCATCCTTGATGAATAAAAGTAATATATATTTGTTTTAAATACTGTATTTACATGAGATATATTCATATTTTAAATTACTTCTGCATTTCTAACTACACATGTATACAGTTAACGTTAACTGTAAACATTGTACATTTTTGTAAAATAATCTTTACAAATAAATTCGCTTCGAAAATAAAGTGTAAATGAAAGAAACTCACAACTTCAAGGTGTTTTGGTGGAAACTGGTATATTTCTGTGAACTGCACTACTCAGGCTTTAAAGTGAATCAAAACTTCATCAATGTTGTCCTGACACCTCAAAGCGTTTTCGTCTTAGGACAACTTTGATGAGCTGTTTTGATCGGCTTCAAATGCTGACTACTATAAATGAATGCGACTCTTTCTTCCCGGTTTCTCGCAGCCCAAACAAGCGCGGTCCTCCCACCTATAACGAGCACATCACGAAGCGTCTGGCCTCTGACGTACAGGAGGGCCTGCACCAGCCCGGGACGCCCCACCGCTACCACGAGGCCCGCACCGAGTTCAGGCGGGACAAGTCCCCCGCGCGGCCCCTGGACAGAGCCAAGTCCCCGGGCCGGCTGGAGCGATCGCCCGGCAGGATGATGGACCCTCGGCTGGACTGCTCGCCGGGACGGGTCATGGACCTGCGCAGGGAGCGCTCGCCCGGCCGGGCGTTTGAGGAGCCCCGCCAAAGACTGCATACGGGGTCAGCGCGAACCCCCATCAACACTGTTAACAAGGTCAGGACGACTGAACACACACTCATGCATTAAAGATCTTTAGCACCAGTCTAGTGTTCAAAGTTAAAGGGGTCGTATGATGTTGCTTAAAGAACGTTATGTTGTGTATTTGAAGAGCTCTTTTCCAAAACGCGATAAACGCCAAATAAAAAAAAATGAGTTCGTCATACCATTTTGCTGTGTACTGAACCTATTCACTGCTCCATCAATGTTTCATCCCAAATCGCTAGATTTCCTTGTTTAAAATGTGCTGCAAGATGCAGTTCCTTTCCAAACCGCTATAAGCGCCGAACCTGTTTTTAGCCTAAATGCGATATATCCTCTCGATCAATCAGAATTCGTTCTATGCAATCCAACATGACGACGCTTTGAAGCGTTTGTTTGTGCTCAGTCTTCAAAATGAGTGCTTTAAACTCTAATAACACTTTTGATGGCCTGGATGAGCCAGTGAGACCTACACCTGGGGGTAGAAAACGCAGACTGGACAAAGAAAATCACAAAAAATAAAAGGTGTTGTTTAACCGATTGACGCTAGAGGCTGTAGCCTTTGGCGTTCCTTGTTAGAGCGCCCGCCTCCCGCGCCGGAAACCCGGGGGGTTACATCAACACAAGGCTGGTGCGACCGGTTTATAGTATGAGTCCCTGATATCATATGTTGCATGTTCTCTTTTTTTTTTAAGACATAAACCAACATAAAAAAAGGATGGATTTGTAGCGTTAAAAAAAAAAAAAAAACTTTGCATTTATAATCGACAATATTGTTGTTTCATTTAACAATCATTGTTTAACATGTTCAGACTGAGCCAACAGACCATTTTAACATGATAAATTGAATATTAACAAAATGTATGGGTCTAGGTAAAAAAATTCATTTTCATGAAAACTATTAAAATGGATTTATAGCGTTTTGGAAAAGAGCTCTTCATTTGGTGTAATGCAATGTATTCAAGGTGAAAAACACATTATATTCCACATACTGTACATTATTGTTGCTCCTCTATGCTCCATCTTTCTGAAACACGTCGATTGTTACAAAGCTCATCGTTCTGAGAAGCGAGGCGTGCTCTGATTGGCCAGATATCCGGTGCGTTGTGATTGGCCGAATACCTCAAGCGTGAGATGGAAATGTTACGCCCCTCACCGTATTGTGATGCCGTGTCCCGGCGCGACGAGACTAAAACAATAAAACCCATTATAAACATAATTACTGATTATAATGACTTCTATGATCTTTTTACACATTACCATGTCTGCGTTTGTGATCGGAGAAACAACAAGCGCTACTCTACACTACTCAAAACTCATGTTTGAATCATCCGCGGCTAATTCTTTAAATATGATATCATACTTACAGACTGTGAGTCAGAAGCGTCAGACTGTTCTTCACTTTATAGAAACAGTCTTTGAGCACAGAAGCGTTGTACGTTACTCTCACAGGTTCAGGACACAGTCCTCTGTATAATGCGCTGCACACACTCTAATATTTGGGTTGAACTGTTCTGAACAGTGTTGTAAATATAACTTAACCTCTGATTTCTAGTTGTGTCCTCTTTTGGAAGAAGTACTTTCACTTTCACAACGAAACACAGCGTCTCCAGAACATGGGGCCAGAATAATAGAATAGCGCCTTCTTTCATTGCGTGGGCGGAGTTATGCAAATCTTCCCACACCGTGATGTAGACATGTGGGGGTGTGTTTGAATGAGTAGTTTTAGGGGGGCGTGGATGAGTCTTAACTTTGATAAAGAATATCTCTTTGGTTTTGAGACTCTAGTCTTTGTAACTTCAGGGATCTTATCTATGAACAATCAGCTTGTAACGCTCCAAAGAGAAAGAAACACGTGAAATCACATCATATGACCCCTTTAAAAAAACACCAGTATATACCAGGCTTTTAAAAACTTACATTTAGTTGTTAATTAGTAGCCTTAGTTGTAAGGCCATAAAAAGTCTTAAATGGCACAAGAAAGTCTTAATTCTGATCTCCAAAGGTCTTAAAGTTGTGGACGGGAAGAGAACAATGGTCATCTGGTGATATGTGATGATTAAACTTGAAAAGGATCTGATTTCACTGAATGAATGAGTGTTGCTCAAGTCCGCGTTCCTGCTGGCAGAGACTGAATCTGCATTTTCAATCAGACGTCTGCTGTTTTTATTCAGACCGATGCATATTTCTACACCGCTGTAAATGTGAATCAACGAGAACCTAATAATGATGCATTATAAAAACATAAACAATTAAGACATAACTGATTGATCATGTATTAGAATAACTGATGCTTATCACTCATCCCTTTTCTTAAAAATTAAAAGGCTGAAATGTGAAGTTTATCATTTTATACAAAAAATGTTTTTGTGAAATCCTGTATCTGAATGATATTAATTGAATTTGTGCAGCTCTTAAAAAGGTCTTACATTTTGCAGTTACCCTGATAAACAAGATTAATGACTTTTTTATATTGTATTGTATATGGAGAAAACAAACAGCTCAGTTTTATTCAGAGACTCAAACTGAGCACAAATATGAATGTGCTGCAGATGCTGATATTAATGTAATGAAGTTCTGATGTTAGTGATGTAAATCAGTGAGATGTAGATTCTGATCTAAATATCACTCTATATCTCCAGTAATGTGTCTCAGTAAGATGAGCTGTAAACATCTAATGATTGAGAGATGAATAAATAAACGTGAGATGTTTTGGAGGAACAGTGAACGTAAGAAACGCTCCTCAGAAGATCCTGATGATCTAAAACATGACGTAAAGCCGAGCTGCTTCAGAAAGAGTTCATCTGGAGATATTACTGCAGTTATTCTGATCAAAACCAGTCCAGATTTGACACTGAAGCAGCAGCTGAACACTTACACTAAGAGCTTTTGCTGGACTGAAAGAAGGCATGGAGTAGATCGGTGTTAATGGTGTGTGTTTGTGTGTCCAGCAGGTCTGGGATCAGTCGTCGGTGTAAGTGTCATCAGTGAAGAACATCTGAGGAAACTCCCAGCACAAGGCCTTACGAACAGACACGGATCCGGCCAGCGTTTACACACACACACACACACACACTCTCCTCTTCCTCCGCTCTTTCCCACAATCCCCGGCGACAGCGTAGCGTCCGTCTCGATGTCACGTTAACCTTGTAAATACGCCCACGTGATGTTTTTTATAAGTGAATAACGAGGCGGGTCTATTTTTGTTAATGCGAGAAACTGGTTTAAATCGTCCGAAACTGCTTCAAAGTGGCACATTTTGCTTGAATCAAGCTGGCGGCGTGTTCGACGTGCGTGTTCGGTGTCGCTTTACCGCAGTATCGTCCGCTTCTCTGAATGATGAACTCAGGAACCGCTCGGGTTTCTCTCTCCACGACTGATCGTTTCGTCTCGTTCTGCCGCATGGAGACGCACGCCGTGACGGGTTTGTTCTGTACGCGCTAATGTTTAACCAGAGATGTAGCGTTTCTTGTTTTCTCTTTTTTTATGATTATGGTCTGATAGCATTATCTATAGCCACTAATAAACTAAAGTTTATCTTTATCTGAGCCTCTGCGTCTTTGAGTTTTTCTGTACTTTCATGAATATTCAATGAGAATACATTTCTGGAGTGGAGCGAGTTATTACATTTTGATGAAAGATTATGAGAATTAACTTTGAAATGGATTGAATTATTCATAATGAGACCAAAAGCGTTGATTAACCCTTTGGTGCTCTTTGGTCACTTATTTTTTTAAATCACAGCTTCATTAGAATTGTATGAAACTTGGTGATTTTTATGGCATTTGAAATGTGAACACTAATTTGTTTTAATTAATTCAGGGCATGATTCGAGCAGGCTAAGTGGGTTGTAAAAATATATAATAAGTCACACATGGTCTTCGGTCAAAAATGTCCGACCATAGGAAATGAATGGGAAAGAAATACAAAAACTGACACTTCAAATCAACATAAAAAAAAAAATCGAAACCGTTCCAAAAGTTGTCTTTTGAGAATGTCTATTCAATTAACAAAAGCAAAAAAGGTCTCTAACACTAGCTTGATCTATTGTTTTTTAATTTATGATATAATAAATAAATAAAAACCTTGTTACGTGTACTGCGTTAAGCTAACTGAGGCGTGTTATAGCACTGGCATGTTATTGCTCTTTTGTTGATTTTGATTGCTTCCACTGTCCTCATTAGTAAGCCGCTTTGGATAAAAGCTTCTGCTAAATGTCTAAATATATAGCTAAACCCATAACTTCATAAAAATAAGTGTTTATTTATATGTCTAAAACAATTAGAGAATGTTTAGGCCTTTTATATAAAGATATGTAGGACTCTGGGCATGGAATAGCAGATGTTTTTCTTATTTTACTCCCAACTAAACTGGCTTCAAAACTTGTATTTAAAGGCATTGACTATTTTAACATTAAATACTGCATTAATTGAAAAGGAATATAAAAATATTTTTTCAATGGGAAGAAATTGATCATAAATATTGAGTACCATGAAATTCTCAAAATATGTTATGTTGATTTTATGGGGGGGGTTCCTCTTTAAAATAAATGAATTATCATATTTATGCCAAGTGACCCATATTTGGTTTTTGACCGCTGAAAATGTCATCTCTGGAAGTGAACCATACAGGGCCTTAATTATGGTGTCAAAAGGAAAGTACTTTTAAGATCCAATATCTAAAAGGGCATTAATATATCTTTAATACTTCTTGAGTTACAGGCGCAAACATGGAAGAAATAATTTTTCCCCATTTCTGAATGGTCAGCGTTGGCATATAATGTGACAGAGATTGTTGAATCAACATATCTTACTAACAGACCTACCGATCTCTGTAAAATTAATATAATGATGCCGCCATCTGTAGTGCGGCTCTACATCTCAGGGGAAAATCTGTGTTAATTTAGAATCGTTAACATATGATTATAGTTTTTACTAACATCTTGCATTAACTTTTAATTTGATATATTCCATTATTATTTATATTAGGTTAAAGTTTTAGTGTTGTTTTAATTATTATTCATTTAGTTAACTCATTTTTATTATTTGTTTCATTTTCAAGGCAATTGCCAAAAAACGTTTTCATGTTTTAGTATAACTGATTTCATCCTCATTCCTTGATTAATAACATTGCAGTTAAATCACATAATTAATGTTTTTCCATCCGGCTTTATGATTGGCATGTATTTCTTCATCTCTCAATCATCACTGGATCTCATCTTAAGACACATTATTGGAGATATAGAGCGATATTTAGATCATTTAATGTCTGCACTGATGAAGATCTCATTGATTTACATTATAAGCAGAATGTCGTCATATAGAGAGAAAGCGGACTCAGACATGCGTCTAATGATGGAACAGACGTGGATCCGGGTGGCAGTGTGTTGTGCTTTAATATCAGTCACACAAACTCCTCCATCTGACAGACACGGATCGTCCTGATCAGATCCGCTTTCACTGGCTGTACACGTCACATAACATACAGACCAATCACATGTACACGGTGTATTCGAGTGTGCAGCACTCCCCCGAGCGGAGAACGTGACTCTAAAAGTTCAGTCATCATCACTCCTTCAAACCCGTAAGAGTTTCTCTCTTCAGTGAACACGTCTGAAGAACACCTGACTCGACTCTTATTTACATCAATCATGTGCACTGAAGCTCAGGGGCCAGATTCACAAAGAACAACATTATTCATATGTTCAAACCTAAGAGCAAATATTGATTAAAGAATCTGACGTTTAAAAATAATCAAATATTCCCTTAATTAAAAACGAACATAACCTCAAACTAGTCTTAAGTGCCCAAAGGTAAGTCGTTTAATGAATGTATCGGCTCAACATAAACTGCTCATATAGGGACCCTTATATGATTAATAAAGTTTTGATTATCGTTTTACGTAGATATGATAGACACAGGACACGTTCGCTCTAGAGAAAACACAAAAACGACACCTAGAATTTAATTTAAGATTGTTAAATATTTCTTGGAATTGATCTTAATGTCGTCGCTTCTTTAAGAAGGTTTTTGTGAATTCAGGTGCAATCAGAGAAACACCTAATTAAAAAAAAGACGTTCTTACGCATTTCTTTCCTTCTTAAGATGATTTTCGTGTCTTGGAGGTCATCTTAAAAATGACTTAAATTCCAAAACGTCGACAATTCACTAAAATCTCCACTTTTCTAAGAATATTTACATGAAAAAATGAACTTGTCGTTTAAATGTGTTCAGAAGATTTTTGTGAATCAAACGAATTGTGCAAACGTGTAATTTATCTTGTCTTAATTTCATAAGATGTTTGAGAATCGTATGAATTTATCTTAAGAAATGTTAACTTAGGAATATTTTTGTGAATGGTCCAAACTGAAATGTGATCTTGGGACATGTCTTAAAGGTGCAGTGCGTAATATTGACAGACACGTTTCAGAGTATATTCTCAGAGAAACATGTAACCTGTTTCTTTAATATTTACAAACATATAATTTTTTGGCTTTAGAAGAGTCAAAACAATTACATACAGCACCTTTGATTTCATAATGTTTTCGTGAATTATACAGACCTCTTGGAATGAGATTTTTGATTGCATTGATCCGTCAATCTTTGGGAAGAAACACTCTTAAAGGGATGTCTGGGTATGAAGCTTAATATAACGTAACTGATGTCTCTTATTTAAATATGTAGTAGAAAACCCGTGAAAGATGCATGTTATTGAACAAATCAACATCGTTTTTGGACTATGGGGTGCCATTATTTATGTGCGTCGATGACGTCACTCAGTGAGCTACTGGCGCTTATTTCTATCGAATACACAACTAAACACAATACTGATACGATAACCACATTGTGTGGCTTTTGGTTGTCATTTTCAGTCAAAGTGCAACAAGAGAAGCAATGTAAGACTTTCCCAGCGATAAGAAGAGACGAATAAAACGTCCTAAAGACTGCTTCTTTCTCTCCACTTTAGCCCTGATGCCTTCGAGTGTTTTAGTAGAGCACCGCTCCGGACCGAGCTTACAAACGGCTGAGACGAGAGACGCTAGAGGAGTTTCTCAGCACGATCGATATCAGAGGCGTTCAGACTCCTTGTGAGGGGGGTCCATGG
>CM050414.1:38498595-38503595 GCA_027564155.1 Gymnocypris eckloni scoliostomus | reverse complement strand
TCATATAAACTAGTATCAGTCAACTCATATAAACTAGTATCAGTCAACTCATATAAACTAGTATCAGTCGATATCAGTCAACTCATATAAACTAGGAAACTAGTATCAGTCAACTCATATAAACTAGGAAACTAGTATCAGTCGACTCATATAAACTAGTATCAGTCGACTCATATAAACTAGTATCAGTCGATATCAGTCAACTCATATAAACTAGTATCAGTCGATATCAGTCGACTCATATAAACTAGTATCAGTCGATATCAGTCAACTCATATAAACTAGGAAACTAGTATCAGTCAACTCATATAAACTAGTATCAGTCGACTCATATAAACTAGTATCAGTCAACTCATATAAACTAGTATCAGTCAACTCATATAAACTAGTATCAGTCAATGCATAAACTGAGTATCAGTCGACTCATATAAACTAGTATCAGTCGACTCATATAAACTGGTATCAGTCGACCACATATAAACTAGTATCAGTCGACTCATATAAACTAGTATCAGTCGATACCAGTCAACTCATATAAACTAGTATCAGTCGATATCAGTCAACTCATATAAACTAGTATCAGTCGATATCAGTCAACTCATATAAACTAGTATCAGTCGATATCAGTCAACTCATATAAACTAGGAAACTAGTATCAGTCAACTCATATAAACTAGTATCAGTCCTCATATAAACCAGTATCAGTCAACTCATATAAACCAGTATCAGCCATATAAACTAGTATCAGTCGACTCATATAAACTAGTATCAGTCGACTCATATAAACTAGTATCAGTCGACTCATATAAACTAGTATCAGTCGACTCATATAAACTAGTATCAGTCGACTCATATAAACTAGTATCAGTCGACTCATATAAACTAGTACCAGTCGACTCATATAAACTAGTATCAGTCGGTACTGCTAACATTTAATGTGCACTGAAGCTGAAATATTTGCGTGTGTTTTAGGGTCAGTAGCGGGTGAGATTTAGGACAGAGGAGGGTCACGCACACACACACACACACACACACAGATCACCTGCAGTGATGCTTCCTCGCCGCCAGCCAGAGCGTCCTCTCGCACCCGTAGCAGCGAGACTCCACGCGATCTGAGAACCACTGCGTCACATGACCACAAACACAATAAGCATTAGAAACATGAAGCCCATCAGGTCACGTTCACATTAGGCTTGCTGTGATAGTCAATGTGTGTGTGTCTGTCTCTCTGTGTGTGTAGTGTGTGTGTGTGTGTGTGTGTGTGTGTGTGTGTGTGTGTGTGTGTGTGTGTGTGTGTGTGTGTGTGTGTGTGTGTGTGTGTGTGTGTGTGTGTGTGTGTGTGTGTGTGTGTGTGTGTGTGTGTGTGTGTGTGTGTGTGTGTGTGTGTCTATGAAAGCAGCGTAATCTCTGCATATAGTTTTGGTTTAGCTACAAACCCGAGCCCGACCCGAGCCCGAATCTATCCATTAAACATTAACCCGAACCCGACCCGAGTCGGGTAGCAGACCTCTACCTCACCATCACAACCTTAGTTCACACTCTTCTGAACTGAATCTGGTGTTTTACGCAGTCTACTACTGGATTTAGTAATCTGTGAACTTATCCCCTGGCTGTTAACTGTGCTGATGGTCTGATCTGCTCACCTCTGCTTCCCGCTGCTGGATCTGTTCCCAGCTGGACTCGGGCAGGAGATCGTTGTTCCCGCAGCGCTGCAAACAGCCAGACTCCATGTTATTCTCCCCGTCTGGCAGAGACGTCTGCGGCACACAGGAACAGGAAGTGTGAGATTCACCACAAACACTAACTATAGACTTGTTACAGCACTTCATATCATTGCTGATTTGTTGGTTCTGATTGCTACCATTGTCTTAATTTGTAAGTGGCTTTGTATAAAAGCTTCTGCTAAATGTAACGAAGGGTAACGTGTGTTTGCTCCTCACCAGCTTCCCGTTGACGTGCAGCCGGCTCCAGAGCTCCTGCACCTGTTTCTTCAGCGTCTCCACCTGCAGCTGATGCCCCGCCTCCATCTGCCGCAGACGCACCTGTACAGCGTCGCTGTGCAGACTCAAGCCGTCCTTCTCCAGGTGCCCTAATGCCGATAAACGCCCGGAAACACCCAGCGGACGCTTGTGGGGCGACGTCGGAGAGGCGTCTCCCGCTGCGTCCCGATCGGCCGACGGAAAAAGAGGATGCACGGGATGCTGCGAAGGTGAGCAGATGCCATTAAGAGTTGTGTGGTTTGGACTGGAAAGACTTTCCATTGAAGATTGACTGCTAGATTCTGAAGAATCATGGGTAATAGTACAATGATCTAGATGCAGTCCTTCTGGTGTTAATTCAATGTTGGTTTGCAAAGGATGCTGGGATGCAGGTGTGCGTTTTTCTTCAAGCTCCTGAGGCGACTCGAGCGTTTGGTCCTCACTGTTGCTCTCCTTCAGAGCCGACTCCTCTGGGATATCGAAGGCAGGTGTGTTTTTCCTGTGCTCTTCATGTGAGATGTTTTGCATTTGGCTGTCAGTCACAGAAAGCTCCGCCCCGTTTTCTGAACGATCTGTGTTTAGTTCTTCAGAAAGCTTGGTGTTTAGGCCGAGTCTCTGATCCAGGCCGTCTCGTTCTGACGTCTGCGTGTGGTTTCCGTCGGCTTGTGTCGTCACGCTGATCTCCAGTGAGAGCCGGCGCTCGTGCCACGTCTCATTCAGGGTTGGGTCGCTGCTGCGGCGGTTTGGGGTCAAACCCTCACAGGACGTGGGCAGGTCTTCATACGACCGTGTCTTTGGTAACCTGAAAGACCATAGACAAAGAAAACTGTAAATCACACAATTCATAATGAGAGAGGAGCCTTTAACCCTCAAGCATCCTTCGTATAACAGCCCTTAATCCATCTAAAATGATTGGGATCACACCTGAGACCTTCAAGCCCAGATGTGTCCACAAAGGTCTCAGGTGTGATCCCAATTTTTATAAATGTCATATCCCCATTTTCAATCAAATAAAATCTATCAGTTCATACCATTTTTTTTATTTATTTACCTCTAAAAGTGCATTTTTTTATATGAAATATGCTTATATTTAATATTTATTTTACTTCAGTAAAAAAAAAAAATCCAGTAAGTTCAGACAGGCAAAACCTAAACATTTGGTGACTTTGGTGCCATCTGGTGAAGTATAGTGGTATAAAAATAAAATAATATCTAACATTTCAATGCCACTATTTGGCTGTAGTACTCAATGGCTTGTGTGTGTGTGTGTGTGTGTGTGTGTGTGTGTGTGTGTGTGTGTGTGTGTGTGTGAGTGAGTGTGAGTGTGTGTGTGTGTGTGTGTGTGTGTGTGTGTGTGTGTGTGTGTGTGTGTGTGTGTGTGTGTGTGTGTGTGTGTGTGTTGATTCAACATTGCATAAATTATAAAAATTATTATTAAGTTAAAAAAATGTATATTGAAATATGAATATCTCGGTGATACTAAAATAACACTGCCTTAATTAGGGCTCTATGAAATCGGTTACATTAAAATTTGTCTGGACTCCTTTATAATGGTCAAATTAAATTTTACTCATCAAAAATCATGTCTCATCTAAAATCATGAAACATATACAATTTAACATTAATTTATTAAAAGTGAAACAAAAATGACATGTTTAGGGCCGTATGAAATGTTAGATGTTTTTCTCACCTTATGTTTTATTGTTACCAAAATCTGTTTTAGCATGTCTAATTATTCTAATTCATGCAAACAATTTCTATTTATTCTTACAGTAGCCTTATGAAATGTGTTTTCAGAAATTCTGTGTTGTGTATTTAAATTTTACTGGTTATCAGATGAAGACATAAAACATTGATTTAATTTATATTTGAATTAATGAAAATTAAACATTTAATTTTTTTGAAAATAGTCCATATCATGATTTTCTTTAAGTGTAATGACCTACTTTTGATTAATTCATCCAAACTTTGACAAATTCTGTTTTTATGACTGGATTCAGAGATTCCTCGTTTTCTGCATCGCACAGATATCATAGGGCTGTACTTAAATGCAATTTTAAGTTCCTTTCGGATAAGTGTTACTAATGCATAAATAAGTACGCATCATGTGACCACATTACCCTGATGCATGTAAACATGATTCGTGCTGAGAATGTGTTTGGAAAAGGAAATGCAGCACACACAAACACACGTGTCACGTCTGGTTTACCTGCCCACAGGTGTGTCCTCGGGCGAGGCTGAGGGGGCGGAGTGTGGCACACATGACTCATCAGAAGGCGTGGAGGGGGCGGAGTTAGGCAGGTAGACGGCACTCCACAGCAACAGATTCCTCACGTGACACACCGGGTGCAACACCTGACGGAGATGGAGAGATTCAAGACCTGGAGAGATGTCTACATGGACATGACAGCACTTAAAGCCTGCATTTATTTGATCACAAATACAGTGAAAATTTGGATATATTATTATGATTTAAAATAGCTGTTTTCTATGTGAATATCTGTTAAACTGTAATTTATTTCTGTATTTTCAGCGTCATTACTCCAGTCTTCAGTGTCACATGAGCTTCAGAAATCATAATATTATGCTGATTTGCTGTTTATGAAACATGATTATTATTATCAATGTTGAAAATGCATGTGCTGTGGTGTTATTTTAATATCATTAAAAGACTATTATAATATTATAATATATATATATATATATATATATATAGAGAGAGAGAGAGATTGTGTGTGTATAACATATGTTTTTATTATAATTTTTTATCAGTTTTAATTTTTATATTTTAAATTTTACATTTTAATATAATTTACATTTTAATTGTAGTTAATGTTTTAGTAATTTTGTTGCATACTTTAGTAATTACTTTGTAATTTTAGTTGTTAACATGTGTGTGTGTGTGTGTGTGTGTGTGTGTGTGTGTGTGTGTGTGTGTGTGTGTGTGGGGTTGTGTGTGTGTGTGGGGTGTGTGTGTGTGTGTGTGTGTGTGTGTGTGGGGTTGTGTGTGTGTGTGTGTGT
>CM050414.1:38476095-38493595 GCA_027564155.1 Gymnocypris eckloni scoliostomus | reverse complement strand
GTGTGTGTGTGAATAACTGAATTTATACGAAACAGTATAGCTTCACAATATCAGACATTAACTAGTTATCACCCATAGCGTAACAATATTAATTGGTTTACCAGAATTTCTAAATCCGTGCTTCACTAAATAAAACCGAAACGGTCACTGTCTCTGTGAGCAAACCTGCTCTCAGTGAATAACTGAGCTTTAACCAGTCTGCTGCTGTGTCCCAGCTCGACTCACTTGACCGGGTCCGGCACTTGAGCGCAGAGCGTCCGCAAGCTCTGGAAGCTCTTCCGGATGGAGTGGATGTTGGCCATCCCCATGAACATCACCTCACAGCTGGGGTAATACTCTACACGGACGGTGTTTGAGAGAGGGATCATGGATGAAATGCTTTATACACTTAGCACTTATTTGAAAACGTAAGCTCTGCAGCATTACCTGGACACTCACAGCCGCCTCCTTTCGCCCGATTGGCTACCGCAGCCGCGTACGAGCGTGCGTCCAATATCAACAGCTTCTGAGGGGGCGTGGCCTTCGGCTCCGCCTCTGCGCTCCCATTGGCCGAGTGCGGATCGCTGAGCTCACCGGGGACATGATGGTGAACGCAGGAGCCGTTAGCCTGCGCTGTGTGCGCGGCCTGATCCGTGATGCAGGCTTTAGCGATGGCTTGGACCAAATGCTCATCGTCAGCATTACGCCAACCCCACCAGCTGACCTCCGGCTGCCCGCATCGACCAATCACAGCGCCCGAGCTCTGGTGTCTGGGTCAAAGGTAAAGGTGAGGGACAGATAACATTGGGCAGACGTCAAAAATACGTTCCAGGTTCAAAACTAAAGTCTGCATCAGAACATAATTGATTCGTCCCAGTTCAAATAAAAAAAAGCTACATCATTGTTACAGTGATGCACAATCTAAAAGATTATTTGTGAGATTTTTACATTAAAAATTTCAAAACATTTTAAAGGATTATTCCAATTTCCTTTCCAACATGCCTTCATTTGATTGATAAAATTACTATTTGTATTAAATCATGAATCCAAAACTATTAATAAACATCTAATTTATTAACAAAATGTATTAAATTGTTCATGTTTTATCAATTAGACATGCTTTTTGATTATTACAATTTCATTACACCATTAAAATAGAACGGAGACCACATCATTTTGGGAAAAAAATTAAATGATATCATAAGGCGCTAAAAATTCATTTTTTGTAAAATGTCTTAATAAACTGTTGTTAAATTCTACAAGTATGGTTTCAATTAATTAACTAGTTCAATGAACATGCTTTTTATTACTAAAATCAAATTTTACCAATTAAATTGAATCCAGAAAAAATTATGAAAAACAAAAATGCAAAAAAATGTAAACAGAAAAAAACATAAATTGAGAAACAATAAACAGAATATGAAAAAAAAGAATACTATGAGGCCCTAAAATGTAATGTAAACAGTTGTAATAAATTGTTGTTAAAATATGTTTCAATTCATTAGATAATCTGGAAAAATTAAAATGGGGTGGGGGGTATTAATACAAATAAACTGAATTTGGGAAAAATATAATTAATATAAAAGATTAAAAGCAGAAATGTGAAGCTCCCTTAAATGAATTATTCTGTACAGAAAATGTGTTCGATCTGAGCTAAATAGTGTTTCAGCTAAACAACGTTTGGTTGTGCATCACTGACATAATTCCTGAGTTACTATAGTAACAGTGTAAACAGTGCTTTATGGTAGTTATGCAAGCCCTTCGTGGTATCCTTCAGCGTGTAACTCATGTGTTACTGAACCCAGAAACTGAGAAACACCTGTAAACGACGGCCGGGATCCTCTTCCATGATCTGAACGCCGCCACCTTCTCCAGCTCCTGGTCAGTGATGCTAGCAGGCACGATTATTTGCTCTGGGTAACTGGCACAAAGCCTGCGGGATCACATACACACACACGGATCGTGATGGAGCTGCTCCAGCTGCTGGTGTGCGTGTGTGTGTGTCTGTGTGTGCGTGGGAGTGTGTGCGTGGGAGTGAGTGCGTGTGAGTGTCTGTGTGCGAGTGCGTGTTTGTGTGTGTGTGTATGGGTGAGTGTGTGTGTGTGGATGTGAGTATGGGTGAGTGTGAGAGTGTGAGTGTGTGAGTATGTATGTGTGTGTGTGTGTGTGTGTGTGTGTGTGTGTGTGTGTGTGTGTGTCTGTCTGTCTGTCTGTCTGTGTGGGTGTGTGTGTGTGTGTGTGTGTGTGTGTGTGTGTGTGTGTGTGTGTGTGTGTGTCTGTGTGTCTGTGTGTGTGTGTGTGTGTGTGTGTGTGTGTGTGTGTGTGTGTGTGTGTGTGTGTGTGTGTGTGTGTGTGTGTGTGTGTGTGTGTGTGTGTGTGTGTGTGTGTGTCTGTCTGTGTGTCTGTCTCTCTGTCTGTGTCTCTGTCTGTGTCTGCTCACACCTGTAGTTGTTGTTGATGGAGGAGATTCTCCAGGCACTGTGGGTGTCGAAGCCCATCCTCTCCAGCTCTCGCTTGAACCTCCGCTGGTGTCCTCCTGCAAACACAGAGCCAAACACACACCTCCCTCAGGCCTTAAAATCACCTGAATATTGACTTTGCACACACACCAAATTTACAAAACAGTTTGTTTGTGTAGATTTTGCATCAAGCCAGACATTGGTCTGTCATTTCACGTTGCTTCATAAACGCCTGCATTGTGAAAGATTGTCCTGATAAACAGAGTTACAGTACATTCATCCTTATTTTCAATGCACAGCACAAGATTTAATGCTGAATACACATTTCTCTCAATGTAATGCAACAAATTCATGTCAAATCTGGAGTGTTATTTTTACTATTATTTGTATAGTATATACAACATACTATATGCTAGTATATTACTTATTATATTTTTTATTAATATATAAATAGAAATGTATATTTATATTTATATTCAGGTTTCATTTAACTAATTTTATTTTAGTACATCAATTAAAAAGAAATGAAAAAAAGAAATGCTTCCTTTGCAACAAGCTGAAATAAAATAAATTTTAATAATAATAATATATAATAAATTATATTATTATATATTTAGAATATTATTATACTCTTATAATATTTTTATTATATTATTATATAATGTAGTATTTTTTGTAATGTTCTCTTGTAATTTTACTAGTTTTATAATTTTTTTTTAAATATTACTATTTAGGTTTAATATATTTGTAACTTATTATTATTATTATTATTCATTAATTTATTTTAGTGCTTCAGCTTCTTTCAGTTGCCAAGAGATCATTTCTAATTTTCATTAGAGAATTCTAATATGATTTATTTTTGCATCATTTCAATTAACATAAATATTTTAATAGTTGTATTTGTAGTTATTGATGATAACCCTGCCTAGCACGACATGTTGCTATGAGTTTCATTGATTTTCTTAATAAATTTAAGAGCAGCAGGAGAAGGGATACATTTTCACACTAAGCTACTTTATTATTGTTATTGTTGCAGTTCTATGGTGCTTTGTGTCGTTGTTGGAGCTGAACAGCATTCCTCCTGCATGAAGATTTCTTGTGTTCCACAGAAGAAACAAAGTCAAACAGGTTTGGAACGACACGATGTTCATTTCTTCTTCATGGTTCAAAGACCTGTAAAACACAAACGTCCAGTTACCTGCGCGGCAGATCCCATCATGCACCTCTCTGTCCTCTGCAGAGACGCTGGCGCTACACGAGAGGAAGGCGAAGGCGAAGAGCTCCTCCAGCCGCGCCGGCGGACGCACGACTGCACTGATCCTCCTCAGCCAATCCTGACACTGCTCCGCCGACAGGAAGTTACACCTGAACACACATCTGCTCTCAGACATGCTTCATCATGCATTCATTTAGTCATTTAGCAGATGCTTTTATCAAAAGACACTTACAAATAGAGGCAATCAGAACCAACAAAAGAGCAACGATACGCAAGTGCTATAACAACTGCTTAACATGTAGCAAGGTTTATTAATTAAATATATGTGTCCCTGGAGCACAGAAGCAGTCATAAGCAGCACGGGTATATTTGTAGCAATAGACAATAATACATTGTATGGGTCAAAATTATAGATTTTTATTATATGCCAAAAATCATTAGGATATTAAGATCATGTACCATGAAGATATTTAGTACATTTCCTACCATAAATATATCAAAACTTAATTTTTGATTAGTAATATGCATGGCTAAGAACTACATTTGAACAAATTTAAAGATGATTTTCTCAATATTTTGATTTTTTTGCATCCTCAGATTCCAGATTTTCAAATATTGTCCAAACCATACATCAATGGAAAGATGTTTTATTCAGTATAAATCTCAATTTCCAAAAATGTACACTTAAGACTGGTTTTGTGGTCCAGGGTCACATATCACTGTAAATGAATGAGTGCAAGTCTAAACGGGGCAAGTTTTTGTAAAGAATAGAATTATAATAGAGTGCTAGAGTTCGAGGGTCAAATAAAGATGGAAGAGATTCTTGAAAATGGCAAAGGACTCAGCTATTTATGATGATAATATTTATGATGGAAACTTAATATCAGAATTATTTTAATGAAGAAAGCTCAAAAGAACAGCATTTTTTGTATCATTACAAATGTCTTTACTGTCACTTTTGATTAATTAATGCATCCTTTATGAATCAGTAAAAAAAAACTGACCTCAAAAAAAAAAAAAATTACTTTTTAACAATATTATAATTATGTACATGTATGAAATGTGTATCAATAAGTATAAGCCACTCACTAATCAATGCAAATCATAATGGAAGCATAAAATGAATGAAATAAAAAAGGTAATTGTGACATCTTGTCTCCAGGGCTGTCCAAAAAAATAAAATATAAATAAAAATAATTTGAATTTCAAATATTTTTCGAATTTCAAATAAAATCCACATTTGAATGCATTAGAATTATAAATTAAAAAGGTGATTACGAATTTTACCAAAAAAAAAAAGTATCATAATTGCGTGATATAAACTCGCAATTATGAAAAAAAAGTCTGAATTGTGAGACAAAAAGTTACAATTACGTTTTATATTTTTTATCCAGTGTGACTTTATGACGGTTTTTCCTCCCATCCCACTACATCTCATGTTTTTAAATGAAGAAAGCAGTCATACATACATGCATGATGCTATTTTGTTTCTAATTGTTTAAGCAACTTTATTAATTATATATGGTTTATAAACATTATGCACTTTTTTCAAAGATTGTCGTGTTATTTTATTGCTATAATAAACGTGCATTAGTAATATTTAGCTCGATGCGACCTCTTGTGGCCTCAGGAGAGAAGACAAAAGCTTTTTTTTCCATAACACAAATTATGCCTTTTAAATTCAAATATAATTTGAATATTGACAATATGTAGAAAATGTGAATTTAGTTTTTCAGCCATTTTGACAGCCCTACTTTCTCGCAGTTTGCTACACGTGAAAACTCATAAAATAAAAAATAAAGTCATAATTCTGAGAAGAAAAGTCAAAATTGTGAGGTAAAATTACCTTTGTGGTGGAAACAAAAAAATAATAATTGCGAGATGTAGAAATCAGAAAAAATTTCAAAATTGTGAGATAAAGTTGCAAACTTTATTTAATTTTTTTCATGGTTCAAATTTTTTCATGGTGGAATCAAAAAGCAGAATTGTGAGAAAATTGAGATATAAATGCAAATTTGTGTGATATAAATATATATTATATATTTTGATTTGTGAGATATACACTTGTAATTGAGCGGGAAAAGTTTGTTATTTTTCTCAGAAATGTGAGATTCAGAAATACGAGTCATGAGAGGTCAGATTTATCAGATAGTCATAATGAAAGTTTACATTTTTTATTCTGTGGCCAAAAAAAAAAGATGAAAACTTAAAATGCCTTTTTTTCTCTGAAATGTGAAATAAAGAGTGAATTGTGGAGAAAATGGGCATTATTCCAAAGGAACACATGTACGTTTCTAATAGGTCTGATGCAGCGAGGACACGTTTGTTAGTCAAAGCCGTACCTGATGAGCTTACAGTCTTTACAGGTGAGGTGCAGCTGAGTCAGATCCTGACACTCCACACTTTCAATCAGCTGCAGAGGAACCTGAAGACAACACAAACATCATTATCATGCATTGCCTACATATTCAAGAACACTGGGAAGAAATACAGGAACGTGTTTTTAGCACATTGTTGTATTTCGGCTGCGTGTGTCCAGATATGGTGAATACCTGATGGGTGTGCTTTTGACAGACAGTTAGAAAGCAATCACACGTAAACGGTTAAAACAAGAGACGTTAGATAATTGGATAGATGTGACCATAGAGATTTATACGATGGAAAAGATCGCTTTTTGGGTTCATTTAAAGAAGGATGCCTTTCTGGGAAAGTGGAAGAAATGGGTTGAATATGTCAATATAGATAGATATATGTAATATTTGTGAATATGCATGTACTCCGTTTAATATCTATAAACGGTCATTTGAGGTTAATCTGGATGGGATATATAGTTACCCCCTCCTCCTTTTCTTAAACTGTTATTTTAACGTTACTTTTCTTTGTAAAAAGGAAAACAGGTTATACTTTGAAACATTTTAACGAAGGTGGAGTATCATTTATAGTTAAAACATACTAGGTAGTTGTAAATAATTAAATGTGATACTCTATGTTTGCAACATGATTGTACTATAATGAATGTTCACAACAAACAAAAATACAAATAACTTTAGGACTTGAGCAGGAACAATTGTTTTAATTAGTGCTGCTGACTATTACGGTGCATGACTCTAATAGTCATAATAAAAGTGATTATGGATCATTTACCTGAATTTAATTAAACAAGAATGCTGAAACTGTTAACAAACAAGTGTACTGGATTATATACAAAGGTTATATCAGGCACTGAGTCAGTATATTAAATATGGCTTTATTTTATTCATTTGATTATTAAAATCAGAGTGAGACAGCGGAGACTCCGCCCACAGGCTCTTCTGATTGGCTGTGGTTGTGATTGACATGTTGTATCATGTGGTCAGACCAATCGTGTTCTGGCTGAGATAGTCGTTCACTGGAGTCTGAGGGTGCTTTCAGACCCGTGGATCGTTTGCTTTGTTCAGAATTCATTTGTTACATTGTAGCATTTTCTTCTTGGTTCGGTTCGCTTTCACAAGGCAACATTGCAAAGCGTACCAAACTGTGTTTATGCAAGTCACATGTGAGTAAAGCTGTGCTCTAATTGGTCAGTGTTCACCTGTTTACGTTCCTCTGCGTCATTCATCAAGATGGATTCACAAGTTTGCTCCACGGGTTTATTGTGGCTTTATAGCTGTCCTGGCAAACGCAAAACGAATGAAGACGTCATTCTGCTCTAATATATCTCTCTATATATCATTATATTTTCACTATATATATAGAGAGAGAGAGAGATAATATATATAGCTCTTCGGTTTTCAACCGCAATATCAAATATTCTCACTCACAAAATCAGTTTCTTATAAATTCTCACTCACAAAAGACACTGACTGCTGCTTTTATATAACATATTTCCCGTTATGAATTATGATACCGCTTGGCCGTTGCAATGGGGCCGAGACCACGTCTTCAGGCAGGTCTGGGTTCGGTTGTTTGGTGCGCACCCGAGTGTGATTGCTGCATTCACACCGGCCCAAACGAACCGCACCAAGAGGGACAACGAACGAACTCTAGCACGATTCAACCGGACTAAATGAGGCAGGTGTGAGAGAGAAACACTCACAGTGATGACGTTCTCCTGCAGTTTGATGTGAAGGCGGTAGCTGGTTAAGGCAATGAGGGACTCCTCTGCTCTCCCGACATGCTCCACACACTCACCCTGCAGCAGCGGGAACGGGACCTGCCACACACACACACACACACACACACACACACACACACACACACACACACACACACACACACAGAGACACACACACACACGTTACACACACACACACACACACACACACACGCACGCACACACACACGCACACGCACAGAGACACACACACACACACACACACACACGCCTTGCACACACGCACAGAGACACACACATGCACGCACACACGCACACGCACACATGCGCACACACACACACACACGCATACGCATACGCACACACACACACACACACACGCACACACACACATGCACACGCACACACACACACAGAGACACACACACACACACACACACACACAGTTACACACACACACAAACATATAAACACACACACACACACACACGCTTTGCCTTTGCACGCACACACACAGGCACCGCACACACACACGCACACACACACGCACACACACACGCACACACGCGCGCACACACACACACACACACACACACCGTTCTCACATCAGGATTAGCTCAAGATTTAGATTCAAATACATTTTCTGTTTATATAGTTAAATTAAATTCACCAAAAATTAAAGAGCATTTCTAAAATCATGAAGCAAAAATTACATTTTTAGTTTTTATTCTTCCCCAAAAAAAATTACTAATTTTTCTGCAGTCCATTTTAATGTTTTAATTACATTTTAAGAATAAAAACGGATGGATATATATTTTATATTTCATAAAACTTCAACTGAATTATTCCTAAATAATATTATACTTATATATATATGAGGAGTTTATTTATTAATAGTATATTTTTTTCATCGTGCACTCTAATTAATCTTAATCATACTGCAGTCGGGTTATTTTGATTAAGTTAAAAAAAGACTAACAAATGCAGCTAACTAACACTATAAAAACATGATATCATAATAAAAATAAATAATAAAAAATCTGTTTTTGGAAAAACTCTTCATACACAAGTCAAACCAAAAATTATTCGGACACCAGATATAATTTTTGATATTTTTACTAGTGGGTGCAGGACACTATAGTTCATTTATATAAGTGAGGATAGTAAAATAAAGTCAACTGAGACATATTACACCCAAAAATGATTAATGTGGACTACCAGTAACATTGATACAAATTTGGGACCAATTTTGGGACACTGAGCTGATCATGTTTTTCTTTAATTACTAATGTGATGTTTTTACACACAGACTGAACTAAACAAAGCATTAGTAATAGGTTGAGCTAAAGCGCTATTATCTAATTGATAATTGTCTAATTATCTAATCTAATAATATGTATTATAAATATTCTGTACTGATTATATGTATGTGTATATAAATTCTGTGCTATCTAATTTTTTCTGAATTCTGAATTTTATGATTTAATACAAATTGATCATCAAAAATGGTGTTAATTAAATGATTGCATGAAACTTTTCCTGTAAAGACAAGCTTAATTGATCTCTTTTGATCTGATTGATTTGTCTCTCAGAATTAAAAGCAACATAATAACAGATATGACTATATTATTATTCTTCCTAAGCGCTGTGATACCTGCTCGTCCCCCGGTACAGGGCTCCCACGGGCCTCCGAACGCTGCTGCCCCTCTTCAACCTTCAAAACACAAGCGTGGTGTCCGAGAAGAGCGATCAGCATTTGCATTTAGTCATTTAGCAGATGCTTTTATACAAAGCCACTTACAAATGAGGACAATGGAAGCGATCAAAACCAACTAAATATAAGTGCTATAACAAGCCTCAGTTAGCTTAACACAGTACAAGTAGCAAGTGTTTTGTATATATACACACACACACACACAGTTGAGGTCAAAAGTTTACACCCCCCTTTCAGAATCTGCAAAATGTTAATTATTTTACTAAAATAAGAGGGATCATACAAAATGCATGTTATTGATTATTTAGTACTGACCTGAATAAGATATTTCACATGAAAGATGTTTATATGTAGTCCACAAGAGGAAATAATAGTTGAAATTATAAAAATGACCCGTTCAAAAGTTTACACACCCTTGATTCTTAACACTGTGTTGTTACCTGAACGATCCACAGATGTGTTTTTCTGTTTAGTGATAGTTGTTCATTAGTCTAAGAGCTGGGGGTGAAAACTTTTGAATTTAAAGATCAGGGTCAATTTAACTTATTTTGTCTTCTGGGAAACATGTAACAATCTTCTGTAGCCTCCGAAGGGCAGTATTAAAAAATATGCAAAATCAAAACAATGTACACATCTTAATTCTGCTCAAAAGTTTCCGCCGTCAGTTTTCAGGTCAGTGCTGCTAAATAAGCAATAACACACATTTTGTATGACCCCTCTTATTTTGGTAAAATTATTTACATTTTGCAGATTCTGAACATATTATTATGTAAATATAATAAAAAGAAAACATGTAGATAAAATAGAAAAAGAATAGAGAAAGCTAGTGTTAGAGACTTTTTTTAAAGAAAACAATCAGTTAGAAAACTATTAAAAGCAAGTGTTAGAGAGTTTTTTTTATTAAAAAAGAAAACAAATAGATAAAATAGAATTAGATTAGAGAGTTAGAGGTCAAATAAAGATGGAAGAGATTCTTGGAGATGACTAAGGACTAATGAGAAAATTTGCCCGATAACTTAAAGCCGATAACTAATGCATTATTTCCTTCAGAGACACGTCAGACGCTCACGGTTCATCATGAGGGTTTTGAAATGCTTGAAATATGACTGGAATCACTTCCAAAAGAACAATACAACTAAGTGCAGCACGTGCAGGGAAAGTCTGTCATAAAGGCTGCATAAAATCATAATGTGAATTACTGTAAATAATGTTGTGGTATATTTGTGCGCATGTGTTTTGTGCGTGAGTTGAGCACGTCCACAATGGACCCCTCCATGACAGTTAAGCTCATTTGCATTTGTGCATGTTGTAATATTGTGCATGTATATCTGATTTTTATCATATATATAATGCGTTTAGTTAAATTGATAGAGCGTTAACCCTTAACTGACACCGTCCCGTATACGGGATGCCTAATTTTACTTACCATTAAATCCTAATCTAATCATGACAAACTATAAATCGTTGGAAACGTCCAAGACTCCTAAATAGATACTTTACCACGGTTTGTTGTTAAAAATTATGGAGCAGTAATAGATTAATTTATGAGAAGAGAGCACCTCAAAACATATACACTATAACAGGAGCTCTGAGCTTTGACACAAAAATTATATTTGTTTCCTTTTTTTCCTCATCATATATTATATATCATTTGAAAGCTTAAAACCTCAAAATTCATGCAGTGAAAATCGTTTTGAAATCGGATATTGTGTTACCATAGAAATGGTACTTTAAAATATTTTAGCAGGCTCCTCCCCCTTAGTGGGAGGGGTCATATTCCAAATTTATTACGGTCTTATAGAATTAAAACTTTTGATAATCTTGACAAATTATATATCATCGGAAAGGTCTGAGTCTCAAGATTCCATATTTGGTGGTTATTTTGTGATAGTAGCAAGTAGGGTTGCAAAGGGGTGGAACATTGCTGGTAAATTACCGGAAATTTTCCAACTTTGTGCAACCCTAGTAGTAACACTGAGAGATACATTTATACATTTGTTACAAAAAAATGCATTTAAAAAATTAAATAGGTTTGGATGGCACCCGGTGGCTGTTTGTGGTATAACGCATAAACAAAATTGCACAGTAACCTCAATTTTTTTATGTCAACTTCAAATTTGGAACACAACTTATTTAGACATATGGCTTTAATTGTATGCCAAATTTGGATTAAAACCTATTTTGTAAAATATTTATTTTATATAAAATTAAATAAAAATAGTACAGTACATTTTATTTACAGTCAATTTTCATTTTTCAGGAAATGTTTCTTTTTAAATGATTTGAATTCAAACATTAATTAATTATAACAATTTAACTGTAATTAATGCATTTTCAAAGTGGGGGGGGGAGGGGGGTGACAGGTAAGGGGTTAATAGAGCGCTTCAGTTTACCGGTGATCTTCAGCTCAACGCACGCAGCTCAAACAGCACAACATTAATAACTATGATTGGGAATGTCGTGTATGTAATATTATAATGAGAACATTATTATAATAAAGCGTTGTGAGTTCTTTGGGGTTTATTTGTCGTGTTTCAGCGCGTTGTTATGGGAAGAGCACATCCCCAACAGGAGTTACACATTATGACTATAGCACGCAATAACTGCGTTATTATGTACATAAATAAGTTGTAATATTATGTTTATGCTGCATAAATATCTGATTAATCACATAGGATGCATTTCCTTGAGTTAAATAAGCTGCTAGCAAAGCACTAGTTTACCGTGTTCATTCAGCTTCAGCACACGCAGCATGAACAGCAATGCACAATATTAATAACTACGACATGTATATAATAAGAACACTACAGTAATAAAACGTTAGGGGTTTATTTGCCGTGTTTCAGTGTGTTGTTTCGGGACGAGTTACACATCAAACTAGCGCATTAGTTTAAGATAATGTACATTTATTTTTGTACATATAAGTTTTAATATGTTTATGTTCTATAAATATCTGACTCTCATTTAGCCTAATTAACGTGCTAACAAAGCGCTTCAGTTTAAAAGTGTTCATTCAGCTACAGCGCACGCAGCAATGCTGCTATTTAAAACAATGGTATTAATTTGTTACTTTTCCAAAATCATTGATGCATTATTAATAATAACCACCACTTTTATTTTCATGTGGTTTAGTAATTTGAATAATTTCATTATTGTCAGTGCAGAGTCTATTCCGTTGTATTGATCCATGGCACATGCATTTATTGTAAGTAATGATGTCCAGTGACTTGTTTGCATTATTTATGCATAATATTTTAGCATAAAATACTTTTTTATAAGGAAATTTGGTAATGGTATGTTTCAAAACATACACTGTTCAAAATAGGCTGCTTATGTTGAAGTGTTTGGGACGTGGATCTTAATAATAAGACCTTTTTTGTAATCAGGCTCTCAAAAATTATATCATTTTTTTTATAAATTTGGATTTAGATTTATCGGCCAACATATCAGTTATCGGCTTTCAAATACAAAAAATTATCAGTTATCGATATCGGCCAAAATGTTCATATCGGTGCATCCCAACCAAGAGGAACAGTTAATGTAAAAGTCTGTGAAAGTGATTTAGTGTCTCTTTGGGATGAACAATAAAGCGACGTTCACAAGCATCTAGAGGCACATAAGTACTGAACTGATGTAAAGAGGTGCAGAGCCGAAGGCAAACATCAATGCCTTGAATGCAGCGGTGATGTGAGAGCAGAATAAGCACATGTAAAGCAGGGTTAGAGGTCTTTTTCAACACAACCCAATCTGACGAGACATCAATATAATCATAATCAATAGTTAACACACTTTACCATGCTTAAATACATTTAGGTTCACATTCACGTTTTGGTTTGATTTGTTTGATGCTATTAAAATCAGTTCTGAACTGTTCCCGATCTCCCTATACTTCACAAACAGTGCCATAATCAATCACGCATTTCATAATCAATGAGGCGTTCGGCTGTTGCTGAATCATGCTGATCGTTTCAAAGCAGATCAATACAGTGACGCCGTTAGATGAGACTGAAGCTATTGATCGGATGGATTTACCTTATACTGGCACTTCAGAGATTCAACACTCCCCAATACAAATTATATTTTACATTAACAAAAATATTCGTTAAGCACCATTAAGACTATTTTATGACAATGCATCAAATTCACATGTAAATCTCATTACTGTAAAATACTGTAAAATAAACACCAGGGTTATTATAGAGAACTGAAACTGAAATATAAGCCATTAAAACATGTTTATTACATGAAATAAATGTTAAGTGAAATAGGCTAAATTCAAATATAAAAACATTTTATTTCAGCCAGTTTCTCATTTTAATTTAGTTTATATTGATGAACTACAAAAACTGAAATTGCAATTAATAAAAACTATATAGAAATATATAAATACAGCTCAATCCTGCAAAAAAAAAAAAAAAAAAAAAATATGAAACTAGCTCAAATTAAAACGGAAAACATAAACAAACTCAAATTTACATATAAAAATAAAAAGTCTAAATATTAGAAAATATAGTAGAAAACTATAATAGTATCTCAGTGATACTAAAATAACACTGTTATATATATCAATAAATGTATCCACTTGTGCTCTATTTAAATCAGCACAAAGAAATGAATGAAAACAAATACTAGCATGATATAGAAACACTTTAAAATATATCATTTTTGCATTACAGTAATCAAAATGAGTTTTATATTACAGTAATGACAATTTAATTCATATACAGTAATGTCAATAATGCATATATATATATATTTTTTTTTTGTGTGGTGAAATGTGTCCAGACCTTGACCGGTTTCATGAGCTTCACTATGACAATAATCTACAAAGCACCTGACACAGAGATTTATGAATGATTTTACAGGCGTCATGTAAGGTCTCGCTGATCACAGAGACTTAATAACTGCAATATCTCTTATCTTATCAGAAAAATAAAACCAGTGTGTGACAGGATATTCATTAATACAATTCATGTGAAATACAACTGACCAAAATCTGATCGTACGTCTCATCAATATCAGCACAAGACACAGTGTTCATTTTATTAAATGCATCAGAAAACACATAATTGGCGAATCCTAAACTATGCAAGTTAACTCAAGCCGCGGAGAACGGCTAATCATCGTCTGTAACACACGTGCACTCATTCCACACACTGCATTTCTGACACATGACGTTATAGATCTACAGACCTGATTTCTGGATCTGGATCGGTCTGTCTGTGTGTCGAGAAGACGCTCGAAGAAGGAAAGAGAGTCTGCAAGAGAGGAGAGGTTAAAAAGACAAGAGTTAAACATTAAAAACCAAATTAAACATCATGAGACAATGTAGCACACTTCAGTTTTCACTTATCATTGCATGCTGTCTCACAAACACGGGAAGCAGAATAAAGTCCATCCATTGTTATTATTAACAATGAAATATAAAAGATGAAATACCTATAATTTAAGAAATAGGTATAATAGATTATTAACAGTTTCTGCAGGTTTTATGAAGTTAAATTTAAGACCAAGTAAAGAAAACTTCAGGGATATATTGAATACATCAAGATCTCTAAATATAAAATCTGAAGATACAACTTTTACTGTACCTTCTGATCATCGTCACACTGCAAAAAGTGCTGTTCTTTCTCTGTATGTTTGTCTTGTTTTCCAGTGCAAGTGTCTAAAGATGTTTAAATCAAGGTAGATTTACCTGAGACGCAAAATGACATGAAATCAGAAGTCTTGTTTATGAGAAACGGATGCTTTAAGCAAGAACAAATATCTGCAAAAAGGGCTCAGAAATAATTAATTCAAAGGGAAACATGTTTTCGTTCTTCATTTGCAGATATCGGTTTTGGTTTTAAGCAAAAACCTTGTTTAATTTGATTTAATTTCTCATAAAACAACACTATGTTCATTTTGCATCTAAAGTAAATGTATCTTGATTTAAGGAGGTTTAGATATTTGTACCAGAAAACAAGGAAAATATAAAAAAATGTCACGGTTGATGCAACATTTAATGCCATAACTATGAATTTAAGACTTTCTGTTCTGATTTAAGACCTGTTTAAAGTCTTAATTAGTGTAAGGGGTAATTTAGACTTTTAAAACCCTGATTAATGTGTGCCAGACTTACAGGAGTGAAGTAGGCCATGTATAACCGCCCGCGTACAAGCTGATCAGAATTCAGTCAAGCAATGATAAACAGGAGAGAGGATTAAAAATATAACCGGTTTTGAAGGACAGGTCAAACCTGAGCAGCGGTTAAAACACACACACACACACACACACACACACACACACACACACACACACACACACACACACACATGTCGATGGGAATGCAAACTAATCAAAGAACATGCAAAGAAAGGTCATGCAAACAAAAGGCCTTGTTATGCTGTTCCTGTCAAGCTAATATTAACTGACAATATCTGTTTGCTTTCAACCAAAACACATAATGACAGATATGTTATCATATCTTGCAGGAGCAAATATTCTCCAAGTGCTTTACTATTACAAGAGGGTCTAATCTCACAATAATCCATTTGCAAAGGCAGGTCAGATAAAAACAGCTACCTGCACTTATTTATTTTCTGTATTGTCTATTGTGCAACAGTGTAAATGATAAGAATCGTGCTAAAACACGTCTGCTGTGCATTAAAACCTAGTGAGCTGACTACCTAGACAGCAGTTTTGTGCACGGTCAACATACTCCAGCTGACTCTGAACATGTTAACGATGCCTAAAAAGGCAGTAAACAAGTATGCTGTCTAAAGAGATGCACTAGAAGGGCAGAAACACACTCGGTTTGACAGTCGTTAAACTGGTGACAGCTCGACCTGCTGCAAGAACGAACATCAGTGCGTTGATGAAACCACTCAAATCAGATGTTAAGCATGCGTGTCTGTCATTAGATCTCGATGCGAGCGAGCGTGTGTTGTGTTGTTTATGTTTGTTGTTGTTGTGGAGGGCGGAACCCGTCAGCCCGGCACCGGAACCCGTTAATAAAACGCTGCTAGCGCCGCACACTCACCTGCTTCACGCGTTCGCCGCAGAAGATGCACCCTGTTGCGGTAAAATCGGAGTAAAATCAGAAAAGAGACGGTAAACGGAAAGTAAACATTGAGAGTAATCCACTCTACACCGCCATGACACTCTCCTCTCAGCTGTGCTGCTGCGGTCATGTGACGTCATGACGCGATTTTACACGCACGTCATGTGATGAATGTTTTGTTTTGGCTTGCCTTTCTATTTTTGCAAAGAAATCTTTGAAATATGTTATTTGTAATTATACACACAAAAGTAAAATGATTGAGTATATCATTAACTTTTACGTTTTGCAAGGTAAATATTATATTCATTAACAGAAATTTGCAAAATGCACACCAAAATGTAATCTATTTTTATCAGAAATGGATGCTAATGCAAATTAATAAAAATAATTACATATTGTTGGATTTCATGGAGAATTTTGTTTCTTATATAGCTCCCCCGCTGCAATCTTTGAATATGTCCTTAGGAAAAAGGAAGAACATTTGCACTATTATTTAGTTGTTTCTGTTTTGTTTTTGTTTTTTTATGTTTTATTATTTTTTTCCTATGTGGTTATGCATTTTTTATAATTTTTTCTCATCAGAAACACTGTTCTACAGTTTAAGATTGTTATTATATTTTGTGTATCTATTTACATATTAAAATTCTTGTTATGTACAATCATTCTTCAAAAAAAAAAATAATAATCTTTTGTTTTGGCTTTTTAGCGGAGTTTGGATAAAGATGATTTTGTCTTTGTTTTTTGTTTGTTTGTGTTGTTTAATTGTAACTTCTCAATTCGTTATATGTTGTGTGTGTGTAGAATTTATCCATTTTTGGTCATTATTTGATGTACAGGTACATCTCATAAAAATGTGAATATGGTGAAAAAGTTCATTTTTTCTTGTAGCTTATTTCAAAAAGTGAATCTTTCGTATATTTTAGATTCATTACATGTAAAGTAAAACATTTTAAAAATTGTTTTAATTTTGATGATTAGAGCTTACAGCTCATGAAAG
>CM050414.1:38453595-38471095 GCA_027564155.1 Gymnocypris eckloni scoliostomus | reverse complement strand
GATCCAACCCTTAAATGCTCTGAGATGACCGGACAATATACAGAATTAACCACATTTCACATAAGTTAAATATATTACGTTTTTCTACAATATATAAATCTATTGTAGAGACTCAATTTCCTGTAAAGCTGCTTTGAAATGATTGTATCGTAAAAAACGCTATACAAATAATCTTGAATTGAAAATTAAATCAGATTATACATTACATGGAAATGTGCATTTCATGCTCATTGATGATAATTCTATTTTTCCATCAATGTTGTTTATAAATATGATATATAAACAATAAAAAATTAGGTTCAGATAGTTTTTCAGCATCATCAGTCACCAAAAGAGACTTTATTAGCAAACTTTCATATTATTCTTGACCATTTAGTCTCCAAACCAAACTGAATATTAGTAACGTACATGAGTAGTTATCAAACAAACATACAGCCAGCAATTATTTAATTAAAAAAAAGAAGTTTGGACGAACTTTTACTTTCTTTAAATTATTATTTGTTTTTAATATAAAAAAATAAATAAAAAAAATGAATTAATAAAAATGTTGAAATTTTAAATCAAATGTACAATTTTGGTATATTACACGTCCATTTATTATAATTATATAATTGACTGTTTTCTTTAGATCATATCCATTAAGTTAAGTATTTAAATGTTTTAAATTAGCCTTTATTTTTATACATATATTTATTCTTTAATTTTAATTCTTTTTTTTATTTAACAAATTAATTTAGCTGCCAGACAACATTTCCCATTTTATTTAGTTTAACTAAAATTACAATTATATGAAATAAACTATATAGACCTTTTAAAACATACAAAAACAGAGCAAAATTATTAGAAATTTAAAAAAAAAAAAATGAAAACTAAAATAATGAATAAATTAAATATATATAAAAATATAAAAGTATCTAAATCATACTAAAATAATAAAGTGTGATTGAATAGATTTTACATTAGTTTAAGACTTATATTTGATGTTTATTTAAATGACTGATTAATTGATGATATTATGAAACTGAATTTGAATAATTGTATTGTTAGTTAACGGTGTAAATGCTTCTGGTCTGATTACGTATTGTTAGTTAACGGTATAAATGCTTCTGGTCTGATGACGTATTGTTAGTTAACGGTGTAAATGCTTCTGGTCTGATGACGTATTGTTAGTTAACGGTGTAAATGCTTCTGGTCTGATGACGTATTGTTAGTTAACGGTATAAATGCTTCTGGTCTGAGGACGTATTGTTAGTTAACGGTATAAATGCTTCTGGTCTGATGACGTATTGTTAGTTAACGGTGTAAATGCTTCTGGTCTGATGACGTATTGTTAGTTAACGGTGTAAATGCTTCCGGTCTGATGACGTATTGTTAGTTAACGGTGTAAATGCTTCTGGTCTGATGACGTATTGTTAGTTAACGGTATAAATGCTTCTGGTCTGATGACGTATTGTTAGTTAACGGTGTAAATGCTTCTGGTCTGATGACGTATTGTTAGTTAACGGTATAAATGCTTCTGGTCTGATGACGTATTGTTAGTTAACGGTGTAAATGCTTCTGGTCTGATGACGTATTGTTAGTTAACGGTGTAAATGCTTCTGGTCTGATGACGTATTGTTAGTTAACGGTATAAATGCTTCTGGTCTGATGACGTATTGTTAGTTAACGGTGTAAATGCTTCTGGTTTGATGACGTATTGTTAGTTAACGGTGTAAATGCTTCTGGTCTGATGACGTATTGTTAGTTAACGGTGTAAATGCTTCTGGTCTGATGACGTATTGTTAGTTAACGGTATAAATGCTTCTGGTCTGATGACGTATTGTTAGTTAACGGTGTAAATGCTTCTGGTCTGATGACGTATTGTTAGTTAACGGTGTAATTGCTTCTGGTCTGATGACGTATTGTTAGTTACCGGTATAAATGCTTCTGGTCTGATGACGTATTGTTAGTTAACGGTGTAAATGCTTCTGGTCTGATGACGTATTGTTAGTTAACGGTGTAAATGCATCTGGTCTGATGACGTATTGTTAGTTAACGGTGTAAATGCATCTGGTCTGATGACGTATTGTTAGTTAACGGTATAAATGCTTCTGGTCTGATGACGTATTGTTAGTTAACGGTGTAAATGCTTCTGGTCTGATGACTTGTTAGTTAACGGTGTAAATGCGTCTGGTCTGATGACGTATTGTTAGTTAACGGTGTAAATGCATCTGGTCTGATGACGTATTGTTAGTTAACGGTATAAATGCTTCTGGTCTGATGACGTATTGTTAGTTAACGGTGTAAATGCTTCTGGTCTGATGACGTATTGTTAGTTAACGGTGTAAACTTCTGGTCTGATGACGTATTGTTAGTTAACGGTGTAAATGCTTCTGGTCTGATGACGTATTGTTAGTTAACGTGTAAATGCTTCTGGTCTGATGACGTATTGTTAGTTAACGGTGTAAATGCTTCTGGTCTGATGACGTATTGTTAGTTAACGGTGTAAATGCTTCTGGTCTGATGACGTATTGTTAGTTAACGGTGTAAATGCTTCTGGTCTGATGACGTATTGTTAGTTAACGGTGTAAATGCTTCTGGTCTGATGACGTATTGTTAGTTAACGGTGTAAATGCTTCTGGTCTGATGACGTATTGTTAGTTAACGGTGTAAATGCTTCTGGTCTGATGACGTATTGTTAGTTAACGGTGTAAATGCTTCTGGTCTGATGACGTATTGTTAGTTAACGGTGTAAATGCTTCTGGTCTGATGACGTATTGTTAGTTAACGGTGTAAATGCTTCTGGTCTGATGACGTATTGTTAGTTAACGGTATAAATGCTTCTGGTCTGATGACGTATTGTTAGTTAACGGTGTAAATGCTTCTGGTCTGATGACGTATTGTTAGTTAACGGTGTAAATGCTTCTGGTCTGATGACGTATTGTTAGTTAACGTGTAAATGCTTCTGGTCTGATGACGTATTGTTAGTTAACGGTGTAAATGCTTCTGGTCTGATGACGTATTGTTAGTTAACGGTGTAAATGCTTCTGGTCTGATGGCGTATTGTTAGTTAACGGTGTAAATGCTTCTGGTCTGATGGCGTATTGTTAGTTAACGGTATAAATGCTTCTGGTCTGATGGACGTATTGTTAGTTAACGGTAAATGCTTCTGGTCTGATGACGTATTGTTAGTTAACGGTATAAATGCTTCTGGTCTGATGACGTATTGTTAGTTAACGGTGTAAATGCTTCTGGTCTGATGACGTATTGTTAGTTAACGGTGTAAATGCTTCTGGTCTGATGACGTATTGTTAGTTAACGGTGTAAATGCTTCTGGTCTGATGACGTATTGTTAGTTAACGGTATAAATGCTTCTGGTCTGATGACGTATTGTTAGTTAACGGTATAAATGCTTCTGGTCTGATGACGTATTGTTAGTTAACGTGTAAATGCTTCTGGTCTGATGACGTATTGTTAGTTAACGGTGTAAATGCTTCTGGTCTGATGACGTATTGTTAGTTAACGGTGTAAATGCTTCTGGTCTGATGACGTATTGTTAGTTAACGGTGTAAATGCTTCTGGTCTGATGACGTATTGTTAGTTAACGGTGTAAATGCTTCTGGTCTGATGACGTATTGTTAGTTAACGGTGCTTCTGGTCTGATGACGTATTGTTAGTTAACGGTGTAAATGCTTCTGGTCTGATGACGTATTGTTAGTTAACGTGTAAATGCTTCTGGTCTGATGACGTATTGTTAGTTAACGGTGTAAATGCTTCTGGTCTGATGACGTATTGTTAGTTAACGGTGTAAATGCTTCTGGTCTGATGATGTATTGTTAGTTAACGGTATAAATGCTTCTGGTCTGATGACGTATTGTTAGTTAACGGTATAAATGCTTCTGGTCTGATGACGTATTGTTAGTTAACGGTGTAAATGCTTCCGGTCTGATGACGTATTGTTAGTTAACGGTGTAAATGCTTCTGGTCTGAGGATGTATTGTTAGTTAACGGTGTAAATGCGTCTGGTCTGATGACGTATTGTTAGTTAACGGTGTAAATGCTTCTGGTCTGATGACGTATTGTTAGTTAACGGTGTAAATGCTTCTGGTCTGATGACGTATTGTTAGTTAACGTGTAAATGCTTCTGGTCTGATGACGTATTGTTAGTTAACGGTGTAAATGCTTCTGGTCTGATAGCGTATTGTTAGTTAACGGTATAAATGCTTCTGGTCTGATGACGTATTGTTAGTTAACGGTGTAAATGCTTCTGGTCTGATGACGTATTGTTAGTTAACGGTATAAATGCTTCTGGTCTGATGACGTATTGTTAGTTAACGGTGTAAATGCTTCTGGTCTGATGACGTATTGTTAGTTACGGTGTAAATGCTTCTGGTCTGATGACGTATTGTTAGTTAACGGTGTAAATGCTTCTGGTCTGATGACGTATTGTTAGTTAACGGTATAAATGCTTCTGGTCTGATGACGTATTGTTAGTTAACGGTGTAAATGCTTCTGGTCTGATGACGTATTGTTAGTTAACGGCATAAATGCTTCTGGTCTGATGACGTATTGTTAGTTAACGGCATAAATGCTTCTGGTCTGATGACATATTGTTAGTTAACGGCATAAATGCTTCTGGTCTGATGATGTTGCTCATGATCCTCGTTCACTGCTCCTCTGGAGGATATGTTCAGATGTTTTCTGCTCCAGCAGTGAAAGTGATGACTTGAGAAATCACTAACTCAGATTAGATGTGGTGAACACAAACCTATGCTGTTGGCCGTGAGGGTTTCTTTGACTCTCTGCGTGATGCTGAACGTGTCCAGACACAGAGACTGAAGCTCACAGCTGCTGCTGCTGATGGGACAGGAGCGAGGTCTCTGAAGCGTCTCCATCTTAAACTGATCCGGATCTGCTGCAAGCGTCTGGAACCAGCGGCTCACAGAGGACGGAGAAACTGAGGGCTCAGTATCTTCATTTATTTCACATTTGACCTTCTGAATGATGCTCTGGACAAAATCAGCCGAGGACTGAACGCTGAGCTGCAGTGTCCCATAATCCTCCTCTTCCCGCCGGACCGGTGCGTCGTTCATCGTCTCATGTTCGGCCTGCAGCAGGATGTTCCTGATGACGTCGTCTGACGCGTCTCCACCACGCTGACACCTGCTGCCTTCATCATCATCATCATCAACCAGCACTGAAACACACCACAGAAGGAATCTCAGGTGATCTTCACATTCTCTTAGCATTGCAAATTGTCACTGAATTTGCTCTCTATATTTTTTATGTTTTTACATTTCTGTAGTTTTAATTTATTTTTATTTCTGTTTAGTTTGAGTAATTGTCCACTTAAACTCATTTCAGTTAGTTACCAACATTTCTAATCATGGTTAACTTAATAAAATAAATCAATAAATCATTACTTGAATTCCAATAAATGTTAAATGAAACATACACACACACACAATTTTTTTTTCAGTTGTATTTTTTTGTGCTTAAATTAAAACTAAGCAAAAATTGGAAATGATGCAACTATCTAAAATAAGTAAGGTTTTTTATATTTTATTATCATCATATTTTGTTATTATAGTTATTTCCAAGATAACATACAAAAAAAAACAATTTTCATTCGTTCAAATAAATAAATTTTAACTGAAAAAAATCTAAAACACCAAATCCAAAACACACATTAATTTAACGTATTTCAGTTTTAGATATGATATGACACTGACTGACCACGACAACCAGAAACACCACCCAGACACAGACACTGACTGACCACACAACCTTGTTTAACTTCAAGTCAAATCTACATGTGTAAAAACTAAAAGCAACTAAATTATTAACTCAAAATAATAAAAATACTGTATACTATTCATTTTGTTTGTTTTACACAACAAATCATACTGTGAAAATAAAAAGAGCCTATTTTCCAAATATCTTACCATAATGAAAACAAGAAATTTACCTGAGGAATAAAATTACATAAGATATTAAGCCTAAAATAGTAGTTTTTACAAATAAACTAACAAAATGAACTGTATAAAACAAAAACAAATATATTTAACTTGCCCAATTTTTATATTTTCTGCAAAAAAAACAAGATCCAGCAATGAATATCAATATTGCATCCATCCATCCATCCTTTGATTCATCCATCCAACCATCCATTCAAGCATCCATCCATTTATGCATCCATCCATTTATGCATCCATCCATCTATTTCCATCCATGCCTCCATGCATCCATCCATCTATTTCCATCCATTCATCCATCCATGCCTCCATGCATCCATCCATCTATCTATTTCCATCCATCCATCAATACCTCCATTCCTCCATCCATCCATGCCTCCATCCATAATGAAATGACTAATTTTTTAAAGATTTAATTTCTATCAATGCTCATTTCATTTCAAATTTTTATTATTTTCTACATTGAATAAATTTTTAGTAATTTTAGTGCTTCAAATTAAACTTATTTATTGCCGTTATAGTTATCAAGGAAACAATTTTAGTTATTTAAAAAATATTACTTGAAATAAATTAACAGAAATCAAATAAAGTATCAAGATTAAACTGATTTTATTTCAGATAGTTGCCAAGGCACAGTTTCTCATTATCATTTAGTTTAACTTGATGCACTAAGATAACTAAACTAAACCTCATATATTAATCAAAGTTATGAATTCAATACATTTGCTCAAATTAGACAAATATTGACTTCAGTTACTGTTGAAGAGGTCTTCAGAAATCACACAAATCAGAATGAAGCTTATAATATTCCATAATGCAAAAGCATATAAAAAAAATGTTAAACACAAATGCATGAATCAGATTTAAATCCAATGTTGAAGTGAAACTCTAGAATTCTGTCAGAGATAATGAGTTGTGTTGAAGTGAGATCAGAGATAATGATGCAGCACTGACTCTGCAGACGGCTCTGATCCAGAATGATCACGTCATCCATGCTCCTGTCTGGAGGACCGGCCCATGGGACGAAGACACCTTCAGCAGCACAGAAACACCACCCAGACACAAATACTGACTGACCACGACAACCAGAAACACCACCCAGACACTGACTGACCACGACAACCAGAAACACCACCCAGACACAGACACAAAACAAGACTGACCATGACAACCAGAAACACCACCCAGACACAGACTGACCACGACAACCAGAAACACCACCCAGACACAGACGCTGACTGACCACGACAACCAGAAACACCACCCAGACACAGACTGACCACGACAACTAGAAACACCACCCAGACACAGACTGACCATGACAACTAGAAACACCACCCAGACACAGACGCTGACTGACCACGACAACCAGAAACACCACCCAGACACAGTCACAGATTGACCATGACAACCAGAAACACCACCCAGACACAGACACAAAACAAGACTGACCATGACAACCAGAAACACCACCCAGACACAGACACAAAACAAGACTGACCTTGACAACCAGAAACACCACCCAGACACAGACACTGACTGACCACGACAACCAGAAACACCACCCAGACACAGAACAAGACTGACCATGACAACCAGAAACACCACCCAGACACAGACACTGACTGACCATGACAACCAGAAACACCACCCAGACACAGACACAAAACAAGACTGACCATGACAACCAGAAACACCACCCAGACACAGACTGACCACGACAACCAGAAACACCACCCAGACACTGACTGACCACGACAACCAGAAACACCACCCAGACACAGACGCTGACTGACCACGACAACCAGAAACACCACCCAGACACAGACTGACCACGACAACTAGAAACACCACCCAGACACAGACGCTGACTGACCACGACAACCAGAAACACCACCCAGACACAGACAGATTGACCATGACAACCAGAAACACCACCCAGACACAGACACAAAACAAGACTGACCATGACAACCAGAAACACCACCCAGACACAGACACAAAACAAGACTGACCTTGACAACCAGAAACACCACCCAGACACAGACACTGACTACGACAACCAGAAACACCACCCAGACACAAAACAAGACTGACCTTGACAACCAGAAACACCACCCAGACACAGACACTGACTGACCACGACAACCAGAAACACCACCCAGACACAGACACAAAACTGACTGACACGACAACCAGAAACACCACCCAGACACAGACACTGACTGACCACGACAACCAGAAACACCACCCAGACACAGACACTGACTGACCATGACAACCAGAAACACCACCCAGACACAGACACTGACTGACCACGACAACCAGAAACACCACCCAGACACAGACACAAAACAAGACTGACCATGACAACCAGAAACACCACCCAGACACAGACTGACCACGACAACCAGAAACACCACCCAGACACTGACTGACCACAACCAGAAACACCACCCAGACACAGACACTGACTGACCAGGACAACCAGAAACACCACCCAGACACAGACTGACCACGACAACTAGAAACACCACCCAGACACAGACGCTGACTGACCACGACAACCAGAAACACCACCCAGACACAGTCACAGATTGACCATGACAACCAGAAACACCACCCAGACACAGACACAAAACAAGACTGACCATGACAACCAGAAACACCACCCAGACACAGACACAAAACAAGACTGACCTTGACAACCAGAAACACCACCCAGACACAGACACTGACTACGACAACCAGAAACACCACCCAGACACAAAACAAGACTGACCTTGACAACCAGAAACACCACCCAGACACAGACACTGACTGACCACGACAACCAGAAACACCACCCAGACACAGACACAAAACAAGACTGACCTTGACAACCAGAAACACCACCCAGACACAGACACTGACTGACCACGACAACCAGAAACACCACCCAGATACAGACACTGACTGACCATGACAACCAGAAACACCACCCAGACACAGACACTGACTGACCACGCAACCTTGTTTAACTTCAAGTCAAATCTACATGTGTAAAAACTAAAAGCAACTAAATTATTAACTCAAAATAATAAAAATCCTGTATACTATTCATTTTGTTTGTTTTACACAACAAATTATACTGTGAAAATAGAAAGAGCCTATTTTCCAAATATCTTACCATAATGAAAACAAGAAATTTACCTGAGGAATAAAATTACATAAGATATTAAGCCTAAAATAGTAGTTTTTACAAATAAACTAACAAAATGAACTGTATAAAACAAAAACAAATATTATTTATTTAACTTGCCCTATTTTTCATATTTTCTGCAAAAAAAAACAAGATCCAGCAATGAATATCAATATTGCATGCATCCATCCATCCTTTGATTCATCCATCCATCTATCTTTTCAAGCATCCATCCATTTATGCATCCATCCATTTATGCCTCCATCCATCTATTTCCATCCATGCCTCCATGCATCCATCCATCTATCTATTTCCATCCATCCATCAATACCTCCATTCCTCCATCCATCCATGCCTCCATCCATCCATCCATCCCTTCATCAGAACATCCATCCATCCTTCATCCAGACGTCCATGCCGTCCATCCATCCGTCGTCCATCCGTCCATCCAGCCGTCCATTGGTCTCCATCGTTGGCCATCCATCAATCATCCATCCATGCATCCGTTGATTGATACCGTCCATGCCTCCATCCATCCGTCATCCATCAGGTCCCTTCATCCATCATCCATCCATGCCTCCATCCATCCAATCATCCATCCATCCATGCATCCATTGATACCTCCATGCCTCCATCCAGTCAGATCGTCAAGTCCATCCAGTCGTCAATCGTCAATCATCGATCCGTCCATCATGTCCGTCCGTCCAATCATCCGTCAAATCCATGCCGTCCATCCGTCCAATCATCCGTTTCATGCATCCGTTCCGTCGATCGATCCGTCCGTCCGTGCGTCCGTTGATTGTCGATCGTCCGTCCGTCAGATCGTCCGTCCGTCCGTGCATCCGTCCGTCCGATCGTCCGTCCGTCCGCATATCCGTCCGTCAGTCGTCCGTCCGTCCGTGCGTCCGTTGATTATCGTGCCTCCGTCATCGATCCGTCAACACCCTCTGGCCGATGTTCAGTCGCTGAAGAGTCTCTTTGACCTGCTGAGCTAATCGAGCCGTGTCAAACTCCTGCTCATCTTCACCAGAGTCTGCCTCCTCTTTAATGAAGCTCAGAGAGGATGACGAGGATGCTGGCGACCCAGAGATGACAGAGGAAGATTCACTCAGGGCTTCTTCTTTCCCAGTGGAGTGATGAAACTCTGGTGTTTCTATCTGGATCACAGGATCTGTCAATGAGCAAAGTGTTAACACATCAGAATACAACACATACTTTATTTAGTATTATCTTTCAATGTGAATTAGACTGTATGTTCAGTTTAAACTTGTCATATTATACCAGGCTTTCTCAGACTCGGGGAAATCACTTAAATAATTAAACAAGTAAATTATGAAATATAAATTGAAGAAAATGTGTATGAATAATTTTGAAATAAAAACAATTCTAAATAAAATACTAAAAATCTTATATATGCTGTATTATTTGAAAATGTAAAATTGGATTTAATTTAAATTTCATAAAAATGTAATTTAAAACACTTAAAATTAAATTATTTTGTTTGAATTTTTAAATTAAAAATGTTTTATTTTTTATAAATTTGAAGAAAGAGTTTAAAAATAAAAATATGTTTGTAATTAAAATAAATAACTAAAATAAAAACACTAAAAAGCTGAACTATTTCATTTGAAATAAATTAATATTAGAATAATAATAAAAATAAACTTACTAAAAAAGCTGACATTATATTTGAGAATTTTTAATTAAAATGCATTTGTAAATAAAATAAAGAAATCTATTATTGAAAATAAACTCCAATTCGAATAAATAATTTACAAATAAAATGTAATTAAATTAAAACATCTAAAAAGCCTAAATATTTAAATGGAAATGAATTCAAATGAGAATAAAATCATTTAAAATAAAATGGAACACTACTTTATTAAATCTATTTTTTATATATATTGTATGCATTTACCCGCATGTCAGGTGACTGATATCAGAGAACCGTGAGCATGTGAATGTGTTATTAAATTATTGATAATAACTTCAAATCTCAGGGAGACTTCGTTTGGCAAATGAAAGCATTTGTGAAGTGGATGAAACCCTCACCGTTATCCACAGAGACGCTCCTGACACCAGACGGAGGAGAAAACACCTGAGAGAGAATAAAACACCAGTCGTGACGCTGCCCGCAGACAGCCCCGCTCAGAGACTGAATTCAGAACCGCAAACTATTAATATCTCTGCCATGGAAATATAGTGTATGTGTCCCTGGAGCACAGAAGCAGTCATAATTTGAAGCAATAGCCAAAAATACATTGTATGAGTCAAAATGATCCATTTTTCCTTTATGCTAAAAATCATCAGGATATTAAGATCATGTTCCATGAAGATATTATGTAAATATATCAAAACTTAATTTTTGATTATTAATATGCATTGCTAAGAACTTCATTTGAACAATTTAAAGGTGATTTTCTCAAAAGTTGCACCCTCAGATTTTCAAATATTCTCCTATAATAGCAAACCATACATCAATGGAAATATAATATACTCAGTTTTCAGATGATGTATAAATCTCAGTCTCGACCCTCATGACTGGTTTCGTGCTCCAGGGTCACAGACAGGAAAGTGAAGTGTGTTTCTCTCACCGAGACTCCATCTGTAGTGTGCACCAGCGCTCGAAGAGTCCTGAAAGATGAACAATAAAGAGACTCATATTCCTGCAGACTCTCGGAGGAGAGGACGTGTTTGTGTACTACCTGAGCTCGGTCTTGATCTTCTCGTAGTCCTGCTGGGACTGGAGCGTGGCCTGAAGTCTCTAACGAACAGATGGGACAGATGTTCAGTCTTTAATAACCGCTGCTCATTATGAAAGGTTTCTACCTCTATATGCTGGGCTTTATTGGCCAGATGCTGTTGCAGCAGAGCGACGTGATTGGCCGTTCGCTCCTGGACTTCCTGCAGCTGACGCTGAAGTCGTAGCACTTCCTGTTCCAGACGATGAACGTCAGGATCAGTCATCGCAACCATCGTCTCCAGATCAGCCGAGCTACAAACCACACCAGCTTCATTTATACATCTATTAACATGTGTATTAGTACATGTTATATTTAGCAATATATTCAGTGTCTACATTTACGTTTATATTATTAATATATATAAAACTAATTATATTTACATTTATATTTAGTACATTTTATATTTAGCAATATATTCACTGTCTACATTTTTTACATTTAGCAATATATTTAGTATATTTAATGTTACGTTTAGTAGTATTTGTATTTAGTACATGTTATATTTAGCAATATTGAAAGTATGTTTATATTTAAATATTAAAATGTATATTAAGTAGTAGTTTTTTTACGCTTACATTTATATTATTCATATATTTAAAATGAATTATATTTACATGTAGTACATTTACATTTAATTATATATTCAGTATATTTACATTTAGTACATTTTACATTTAGCAATATATTTAGTATATTTATCTTTAGTAGAATATGAATGTTTATACGTAGTAATATATTTAGTATATCTACATATATATTTATTATCATATACCTACAGTATATATTTAATTTACGTTTAGAAGTATATTAAGTACATTTATATTTAGTCATATACAGTATTTAATATATTTACATTTAAATTTACTTCCACTTCTATTTAGTATGCTTACATTTATAATTTGGGTATTATATATATATATATATATATATATTTTACTTTACTTTACGTCATTTAGTGGACGCTTTTATCCAAAGCGACTTACAAATAAGAAAAAGTAACTACAACTATAAGTTAAAAGTCTACAAATATTATATATACACATTTAAGAAAATGGAGAAATTAAATAAAATTACAAATGCATACAACAACATTTCAAAATATTAAAACAACAAAAGGTATGAGTATAAAAATGATTCTAACATGACACTAAGCACACACACACACACACACACACACACACACACACACACACACGCACACACACACGCACACACACACACACACACACGCACACGCGCACACACACACGCACGCACACACACACGCACACGCACACACACACACACGCGCGCACACACACATTATTTCATTTCCATGTTGAAGTAACGTTACTAAAATAACTCCAATTTATTCAAACTAAAACTAAAGAAAATACCTATAAAGACATTAAATTCATACATAATGTATCTAAAATTAAAATAGATAAATCAAACAGCAGTAGTTTATCAGTAATCCTAAACAAATATATACACATATTTAAAATATTTTGCTTATATGGAGTATGTCTACATTTATATTTATTAATATACTGTTGTTGAAGATATGTAAATATGCCTCAGGTTTGACCCAAAGTCTTTATGAGAGTTAATAAAGTAAACACACACAGATCCTGTACAGATGAAAACCAATCAGCATTCACTAAAGCCAGAAAACTAACAGCAAACACATGAAATATGACACATTACTGTACTGCAGAGCGTGCTGGGAAACAGAAACTCATATGTTTTGAATCGTCTCTATTCCACGTGTTTATGCTTTGTGATTTCAGTCAAATATTGATTGAAAAGATGCAAAGAAGAAGAAAAAATCAATGAGATTCTGACTGCATTGATTTAACCTTTGACTCGCATAGAAATATAGTTGCTTAGAAATATTATACAAAAAAATGACAAACAACCCAATAAATACATATTTTACACTGGATAAATCAAATTATGCCACACAATAACACTGTAAATGCTTAAATTCCTATAGATCAAAGGATTTCATTAATACATACATATAAAAGTCATTTTTAGCCTTTAAAAACATTGATTTAAGAAATGTGACTAATCAAATGAGTGTCACAGATCATGTGACTTTTAGACTGAAGCGTCTCAAATCATGGAGAACATGATCACGTCATGACAGACAAAGCCAACGCTAGCAACATGTGTCCTTTAAAACTGAAACATTGTAATACACATATCCCTAATATTAACACTGTACAGTTAACGCACTCTATAATCAACGTGCCAGACATATGCAGAGTAACACCTCGAGCCCTGAATGAAGCTGAAGCAGCACTTACCATGTGTGTGTGGATCTGCTCTCGCTCGCACTGTGTTTCCATGCAGCTAACATCAGAGCCGAGGGAGGGACAAACACAGCCCCCCACACACCCACACACACACACACACACACACACACACACACACACACACACACACACACAGTCTCCCCCCCCCCATCCCTGCACACAAAGAGCTCCGTCAATTCATCAATAGATCAACAGCAGCAGCTGACGGGGGAGGAGACCAGATCAATCCATCAATCAATCAATCAATCAATCAATCAATCTGGAGGAGACGTGCATTCAGCTGCATGCATACACAAACCTGCAGAATTCACTTTTAATGAGTTTTTGTGACAAATTCATTTATAAAAGTATCATTATGCCATGTAGTCACTGCCAGTGCCAGTATAGTAAACTAAAACCATAAAAACACATGTATTACTTAAAATAAATGAAATGAAATAAATTCAAACTTGTTGCAAAGGCCACGTTTCTCAGGTTTGGTTTAACCCGGCAATATGATTACAATACAAGGCCCTTGAAAGGCCAATGAGCCAAAAATTGATAAGCATAATACAGAATATTAAAGCTATGAAGATATTCAAAACTGCCTCAGGTTTGACCCAAAGTATTAAATGTAACTGAAACCATGATACTAAAATATCACTGCTCTCTCCATTCATTTAAGTTCTTGAAATATATAATCAAATATAATTATTATATGTCAAATATTAGCAAAATATAGTTTAAAATAGATCAAATATAGATTCATATTTCACACTGCACAGATGTGATTTTATGAATTTATGGATCAAGTACAGCCTACTAGCATAATATTACTATTTTGCCACAGCAATCCAAAGGAATATTAATTTTCATGCTGTATATAGTGTGCATTGAGGTGATGTTATGATAATACAAAACATGAAACAGCAAACAATAACATTGGTGAATGATGCATTATACTGTTAATTAACTCTCGTTTGGCCTCTCAACGGAGGCAGTCGCATTTTTCACTCCCCGTCCTCCCCTTTTTTCCCTGCTTGCTTCTTTTGTCTCGTCTCATCTTTTGAGAGACTCTCTCTGCACTGCTCTTCAAACTAAGAAATTATGGATTTGATCAACTGGTCTCTCAGCGCTATTGACACCATCTTCTCAACGAGAAGCCTGGGTTCTGGGGAACCTGACTGCCTGACGGAACGTTCGCAGCTGGCTATACGATGGCGCGTGGGAGAGGTGGCGAATCGTGTGTCTTGCGGCTCTTTCCGTGGAGGACATTGAAGATATCTACCTATTCGGAACCATGATAACAGGTCTTCTGCTGATTGGATTAGGCTTTGCCCTGGGTTATCGAAAAATTCAGAAAACGGGAACAGCTGTCCAAAGCCTCACAAGGCTGCCTGCCATGACTAAATCTCTGAAAGTTGAAGCAGTGGGAAGAGCGGTCAGCATTGCGACTGAGACTATTAACCGCAATATGGATTCTATCAAGACTATTAACCGCAATATGGATTCCATCTTGGAGAAGATCACGGCTTTGCAGAGAAAAATTTACGATCGAGACCAGAATGGACAGATAGAGTAGCTGCTTTGGAATGCGGTTACTCGCCTAAACAAATCGCAATCTTATCTTGGCTCCCCCGTACCAGCACTGCCCGGCAAGGTCGTTGTTGGAAATTTATCCCTGGGAAAGAACACTGCAGCGGGACGCTCTTGTTCCCTCCCCTATCACAGACATTACTCCCCTCCCCCAACCAAACTGCCTCTGAACGCTTTGTACCGCCACGCTGTTGAGCAGGTCTGTGACCGGCGCCGCAAATGGCACTGGACCGGACGGCTGCTTGCCAGAGCTGGATATGTTCCCCCTGTTGCAAGTTGTGTCTATGGTATATGTGCTTTTGTGCTGAGGTGTTTTTTTTCTGTTCTCAGACTGTACTCCAAATGGAGCATAGTCTGGGGGTTAATTATTTTTTTCTCCTCCCTCTCCTCATGTAATGCTGTATTTTTCTTCCATTCCCTGTCTTCCTGTTCTGTGTACCCCGTTGTCATATGTATGTTGTGTATGTATGGACAGGTTGATGGCTAATTTCGTTGGTACTTGTGACTAGTGACAATAAAGGGCTACTACTACTATTTATTTATGTTTGTTATACTGTTATTATTGAGTGGTGTGCAGTATTCCAAACATAATTCATACATAATTTTAATATTTCAATTTTCATATCCAACATATTGTCATCAGTTTATTACTCAAATGCATATGAAATCTGAACGGCACCTGTTCTAATGTTTGAGGGTCACAGATGACATATTGATTGTCTCTATTGATCGTGATTATTGATTTGAAGCTTGTAGGACACAGTATTGATTTCAGATATATACAGAAATACCCAGAAACCAGACTTCATCATTTACAACATAGCATCTGCTCGATGACTTTATTAATAAACCACAGCAGCGTGAATCTATATTTACATGAAATATAATAACACTCACACAAATGATCTATTTCTGCTGGTCCCGAGACTGTTTAACAAACTCTCTTTTATTAAATATACTCGTGATTTCATCAGTTTTATATATGAACTGAGAAATTAATGTTATCAATCTGACACGCACAAAAGCCTTGGTTTCAAATATGCATATTTTATGTGTAGCACATATTATGAAAATACAGCCGCTTTAATATGTGTTGCATGTTTTAATATTTAAACATTCTCACGGTTTGTTTTATGATTAAATGTTTAATTACATGAAAACAATCTCTCCTTCTTAACAAAGAAAATTGTGCACATTAGTCCACCTCAAAATCCCAAATCAGCCCGGATCGATAACTGATCAATAATCAATAACAGGCCTCAGCTGAGCGAGAGGTCTGTAATAAACACTAAACATCTCCTGATGTGCTCCACGGGACAAAGACAGTCATTAGTTTGAATCTGAAACAACTAAAGTATATTTTCATTTTTATAGTTGAAAAAAAAGAATTTGTAAAACAAAATATCGTTTGAAGTTTATGTATGATTTGATTTAAAAATCTTAATGATAATTTTGTCTAATATGTACATTACATGGTCTTTGTTTGTAAATAAATGTAATTATTCCAGCTGCTGTGAGAAAAGGATATAAACGATCTTCAGGATATTCACGTGCTATTGTCTACTAGCCGGGAAAACGTCTTTATGTTTGACGTCAGACGTGACGTAATGACGCAGTGCCATGCTCGAATCTCCCGCGAAAACCTACACGCACCACTCAAGACTAGACAACATTATTATAAGATAATCGGTGTGAATCGAGCTGAAGTAAGGCGATAGTTATGAACACTGGCTGGTTAAGTACTTG